>OZ007567.1:46940742-47306928 GCA_963931925.1 Onchidella celtica
TGAAATGAATCCTAAATGAATGAAATCCTCACATAGACTCTGATGGGGCCACAGTACCAGCTTGAGGAGACCTGCCTGCTGTCATGACACTGTGCCTGACAAAATAATTTAAATGAAAAGTTCTGTTCCTGCCCTGGACCTATTGAAATTTATAATTGTGTATCTTATAATACTTTCTAATTCAATATGATATACAAAGTCAGACTTATTAACCTGCTTCAAAAGATATGCATTGCCATTTAGACTATAACACTAATTATATATCTCATAAACCAAGCAGGATTGGTAACATCTTGACAAGAGCTGAGATACCTATTTTATAAAATGTCTTGGGCTGTAGCTTTGAGATAGAATCAAGAATCATATTCATAGTCTTGGGTAAAACCTGAAATTATGGAAATAGATGAAGATCTCATGCAAGACCACGTATAAAAGTATATAACCATAATAGAAATACAGAAAACACCCTGCAATCAAACTGTTTGTAGACTCTGTGAACATGTTCACAATCACAACTTTTATAGTCTTTTCCTTTAGTTTTCATCTGCATTACAATGTGCTATGGGCTATACTTGACACATAATAGGTTGTTATGATGGCATTAATCATAAAGTTGTTCCAAATCCTTTCCTACTGATTTCACACTGTGCACAGGAGCAGATAAGAAACTGCTGTAGATGGTCTCTGGGAAAAGTCTACCATTTTACTTCAATCAGAATAATATTTTACCTTGCTGGGTAAAGCCTCTGGTGTAACATCAGGTTGTTTGTAGTAGGAAACTCCAAGAAACACCTGATTGCAAGGGCAAAATTTTTTTATATATTTTTTATCATCATAATTATGTACAAACATATAGTTTTATGTGCTGAATTCACTTTTGAATTTGCTGCCTGGGTACATCAGCACGATTTTACATATATATAATCTTTCTTATCTAACAATTTACTCTGCTTGTCTCATGTAGAATTATCATTAGGCACACAGAACATTTTCCTGAAGATCTCATCACTGAACTTTGTGCTTGATACATTATCCAATGACCACAGACTTACTTTTAGTCAGCCCAATGAACACAGACATGCTTATAGTGATCATAACGAACACAGACATGTTTACAGTCAGGCCAATGAATGTAGACATATTTACAGTTGTCTCAATGAACCAGACATACTTACAGTTTTTGTCCCAGTGAACACTGACATACTTCTAGTTGTCCTGATGAGCACAGACATACTTATAGTTGTCCTAGTGAACACAGACATACTTATAATAGTTGTCCTCGTGAACACAGAAATACTTTCAGTTGTCCCAAAGAAGAGACACGTGTTTATAGCTGCCCCGATGAATACAGGCATACTTATAGTTGTCTCAGTGAACAAAGAAATATTAATCTAGTTGTCCCTGTGAACACAGACATACTGATTATCCCAGTTGACACTCTTAGTTGTCCCAGTGAACACAGACACACTTATAATTGTCCAAGTGACCACAGACATATTTATCATTGTCCCACTGTACACAGACATACTTATAATTGTCCCAGCTGTTTGCTGTAGGAAAAATCCTAACCCAGCCACCTCGACGACTTTCCTCTTCTCTCACACGACGGATAATCTCTACTTCTTCAGGGCTTAGGGTGGCCACTAAATTGGTGACTCTGCATTTTTCAGATTCAGTCATTTTTGTTGCATTCATTTCCATCTGAGGTGCATAGAATAATTAAAGTTTTGTGTGAGACAATGGAAATTATAATCATGGCCACTGAAGATCCCCCCAAAAATTTTAAAAATTCATCTTTGACCCTTACATCAAACAACTGTTGGATGAACTACGAGTGGCTAATATGGTTACTGCGTGGGTTCAATGGTAACTCCCTTAAGGATACACAGGATTAACAAACACAGGGTTCTGCTGGCAATCTTATTTATTCAAAAAGCCTAACAAAGGTATCACTACCAAAAAGGCATAGGAAAACCCTAGCAAGAAAAAAAAAAAGCCCAACCAGCCATAAGCCAAAGTCTTTCTGCTACTGGCGCAACTGGACCAGGCCATGTTTTGGGCGAGGCGCGCCACGGCAGGCCGCCGCCGGTCTATTGTACTGCAAGGTCCACTTGTGCTTCCTATTGTTGCGGCGTCTTTAATGGAGTCTGCTTGACCACTCTAACTGGCCTCATCTTTATGAGCCAGCGCGAACGTCCGAGAGGGCTAGTATGTAGTCCAGTGTTGGACAAGTGAAAGGCTCGGACATTGAGTCCAGCCGAACAACATAACCGGTTAGGGTCCTAACACAATCGAATTAACAGTAGGGTTAAAAGGGTGTACACAAAAGTCGATTAGATATCCCAGTAAACTGTAGAAATTACTCTAACGACCCCTCCAGCAATAAGTGAATAAATTTGACCCAGGTTGGATTTATCGGGGATAACATGCGTCTAACTCGTGGTTTACTTTAAATCTGAGATCCTCTTATTAATTACTTCAATAGGACATGTGCATCAAAGTACAACGAAATTAGTACCATTATAAAGTAGAAACTTGCTGCTAAAATTCTAACTGACTACTTATACCAGAAACCCGGTAATAGTTTTAATATAAATTTTCAAAGTGTCAGGACTAACAACATTTGCCAGATTTGTGCGGGATACTTCAGTCCATTAATATGACGTATTTCCGTTGATAACAAACGTTATCATAAATACCTATATTGTACCGATAGGGTATTGTCTACTCTCAAAAATGAATCCGGTGTAACAGGCCAAAATATACCCCCCGCCCAGAATATACCCGGGGTTAAACTGGCCTAGCCCAGAATATACCCCGGGGTATATTCTGGGCTAGGCCAGTTTATACCCCGGGGTTACTTTGGGCTAGGCCAGACTATACCCCCCCAGTCCAGATTATACCCCCTACTTTTTTTTTAAAAACAAGTCAAGACCGCAGTTTATTTCAGCCTGTTCTTCATCACTGCCATCAGATATCACATTAATACAAACATGAACACATTCTTGACACCAACAAGTCAGAATGCAATTTAGAGAAAATAAAAATAACAGTTTATTTCAGCCTTAGTTTACTTTGGTGTACATACATACATTCTCGACTACTGTAAATCATGATACATTTTAGAAGGAACAAACATGCATTAAAATACATTGATATACAAAAGAGTTGCATATCCGTTCAATCTGACATGATTAGACTTCAGCATTAATTTCACTCGTGTGTGTTGATGATATTATTATTATTATTATTATTATTTTGATAGTTGGTTGGCCATGAGTAAAACATGCATTGTATTTTTTGTTACAATGATGTAGAGAGAAAAGGCCAGAAAAGAACACACAGAAAAAAAAAAAAACATATTAATGATAATCCAACTGCATATTAATGATAATCTAACTGACAGATAGTGCAATTCCATCATCCAGCAGACATAAAACTAAATAGGCACTAAATGTTTGCGACTGATGAACTCGACCTGTCCAGATCCACTTGAAACGTTACAGAATGCTAACTAGTAATAATGATAACAATAAGAACACGAAATCATGTTATTTACTCTTGAAAATATAGAGAAATATCAGTATCAGAATTATCATCATCATCTTAGAAATTGCAAAGATATATGAGAGGGAGTGTAAAAATGGCAGCGTAGGCCTACAAATCATTCTAGAATTTATAAGCAGCAATGTATATGTATCAACTATATATAAAAAACGTGTTAAATCTTTTCAAATATTCAAGTAAAACTGGACAGAAAGCTTTAGTGAAACAGACTTGACAGTTGTGTAGGCCGACAGAGTAAGTCCACTGAGACAAAAGTAGTGCATTGTAAAAGGTAATTAGATCTATAGCATGTTGAGGCAAAATTCAATGGATCATGTTACATTAACAGTCTTTCTTGTTAGTGAGTATCATTCTTTGATAGGTTATTTGTAGAAAGATATACATTTCATGTACATTACGGTTTAAGACACTGGATTAGTTTGCAAGGCTTTTGACAGATTGAACCTATGTATTATAGTGAATAAGGGTATGTCACTCGCGAGTGAAATAATATTAATAATAAAAAAAAGACCTTGTCCGTCTTTACCTTCCTAAGCTTAACACGTCCCTTGCCAAGGGATTTAACAACTGTGTATTTGTACACAAAAAAATATTTAAAGTGACTTCATTTTTATGAGTCCGTTAATTATTTCATCCATTGGGACTAAGTGTATGTCAGTGCCAAACAAACAGTACCGTGCAAATTTTACTCAATGGCAACCAACTACAAAAACAACTACAACATGCCAACGAACGTGAGTGAAACTAATCCAGTGCCTTAAACCACGAGCTACATAAAATGTATACATTTATACAAATACGCTGTCAAAAATCAAAGCATTTACTAACAAGACATGTTCATGCAAAATGATCCATCGAATTTTTGCCACAACATACTGTAATTACTTTCTGCAATGCACTGTTGTCTCAGTGGATTTAATCTGTCATTTTACATGACTATCAAAGCTACTTCGCTAAAGCTTTCAGTCCAGTTCTACTTAAATAGTTGAAAAGATTTAACACATTTTTTTTTACATGTACTTGGCACATACACACATATATTATTGTTGCTTATAGATTCTAGAATGATGTGTAGGTAATTTTTATATTCCCTCTTATCTTTGTATTATTCCAAGATGATGGTGATTCTGATATTGATTATATTCTCTTCATTTTCAAGAGTAAATAAGATGATTTGGTGTTCTTATTGTTATTATTGTATTGTTGGATGAACTACGAGTGGCTAATGTGGTTACTGCGTGGGTTCAATAGTAACTCCCTTAAGGATACACAGGATTAACAAACACAGGGTTCTGCTGGCAATCTTATTTATTCAAAAAGCCTAACAACGGTATCACTACCAAACAAAAAAAGCCCAACCAGCCATAAGCCAAAGTCTCTCCGGGTCCTGCGCTACCGCTTCATGCCTTATGGGGCGGGGTGGCGATGGCAAGCGTCGGCAAGCCTCTGAGCTGCTACGGGCCCGGGTTGCTGGTCTGGGTTCACTGTGCTGTCGGCTCTTGTCTCTGCGTCTATGATGGAGTGTGCTGACCACTCGAACTCGCATCTTATTTATGAGCCAGCGCGGACGTCCGGGAGAGCTATTACGTAGCCCGTGTTGCACAAGTGAAAGGCTCGGACATTGAGTCCAGCCGAACAACATAACCGGTTAGGGTCCTAACACAATCGAATTTACAGTACGGTTAAAAGGGTGCACACAAAAGTCAATTAGGTATCCCAGTAAACTGCAGAAATTACTCTAACGTCCCCTCCAGCTATAATTGAATAAATTTGACCCAGGTTGGATTTATCGGGGATAACATGCGTCTAACTCGTGGTTTACTTTAAATCCGAGATCCTCTTATTAATTATTTCAATAGGACCTGTGCATCAAAGCACAACGAAATTGGTACCATTATAAAGTAGAAACTTGCTGCTGCAATTCTAACTGACTACTTATACCAGAAACCCGGTAATAGTTTTAATATAAATTTTCAAAGTGTCAGCACTAACAACATTCGACAATTTTGTGCGGGATACTTTCGTCCATTAATACGACGTATCTCCATTGATAACAAACGTTATCATGAGTACCTATTTTGTACCGATAGGGTATTGTCTACTCTCAAAAATGAATTCGGGTTCCCGTCTTTCTGTCGGTGGATAACAACGAAGGAGCGAGTTGTAAGAAACTTAAAGCCATGATATAAGAGTTGGAAGCCCGGTGGTCAACATTTCCAACTGACCAATCAAAATGCGCGCTTTTCACCGTGATGTGAATAACGGGTCCCGCGCTAGTATTACAAGGGAAATAATCCAATTAATGGTACTCGGCCAAGTGTCCATAAACTACTATGAGTGGCCGTCCCTCACTCACGCACCAGAGTTACCATGAAAGCACATTAAAAATAGAAAGTCGTTCATCCTCTCACAGTATATTACTGGTTAGCTTTCTGTAACGTTTCAAGTGGATCTGGACAGGTTAAATTCATTATGTGAAACAATTTCAGTATGTATTAAATTTTAGTTTTGTGTGAAGTATTTAATGTCTGCTGGATGATGGAATTGCACCATCTGCCAGTTCAGTTGTTAAAATGTTGTTGTTTTTTTCTCTATGTATTCTTTCCTGGCCTTTCTCTCTACATCAGTGTAACTTTGTATGTAGATCTAATTGTTCCGACATATCAAGCACATTTCTGATTTTCAAAAATTAAAATAAGATTCAGATAACTTTACACTTATGAATCTTATAATTAGTTCATACCTTGCCACTAAGTATATGTTAGTGGTGCCAAACAAAAAAATTACAATACATGTTTAACTCATGGACAACTAATTATAAAAAAAACCAAAACAATAGTAATACCAACGGATACAAGTAAAATTAGTGTTAAAGTTTAATCATATCAGTTTCAATGGATTTTCAATCCTTTTGTATATCAATACTTTTTAAGCATATTTATTTCCTTTTAAATGTATAATAATTTACAAGAGTCAGAAATGTATGCTTCAATATGATATCTGATGACAGTGATAATGGACAATTCAAACTAAAGTTGAAATAAACTGCGGTCTTGACTTGTTTTTAAAAAAAAGTAGGGGGTATAATCTGGACTGGGGGGGGTATAGTCTGGCCTAGCCCAAAGTAAACCCCAGGGTATAAACTGGCCTAGCCCAGAATATGCCCCGGGGGATATTCTGGGCTAGGCCAGTTTAACCCCGGGTATAGTCTGGCGGGGGTATAATCTGGCCTGCTACACCGGGTTCCCGTCTTTCTGTCAGTGGATAACAACGAATGAGCGAGTTGTAAGAAACTTAAAACCATGATATAAGAGCTGGAAGCCCGGTGGTCAAAATTTCCAACTGACCAATCAAAGTGCACGCTTTTCACCATGATGTGAATAACGGGTCCCGCGCTACTATTACAAGGGAAATAATCCAATTAATGGTACTCGGCCAAGTGTCCATAAACTACTATGAGTGGCCGTCCCCTACTCACGCACCAGCGTTACCATGAAAGCACATATTAAAAATAGAAAATCGTTCATCCTCTCACACAACACTGGAATAATTAGTTTCATTCTGTTTTGCTGTCACAATTTCATCCATTAAGAGGTCTGCTTTATTCCAGCTTTTGAATAATACCATACATCAGCAGCAGATTCTTTTCTTTGTTCCCTTGTGTCATGTTGCAAATAGCTGTTCACTCTCCCTGTGAAGTCCACAATCTATCATTGATCTCAGGTACAAACCGTCCAGCTCCAAAATTTTACAGTTTTGTTCATTAGTTGGAAACAGAACAAGACATCATTCTACACCTTGGGTATGGAAATTTTACCATAGAAAAAGACAGAAAACTAAAAAAAATACATTGTGATCAAACTATCTAGCTCAATTCACTCTTTACACATTTAATCAGCTTTTTTTTTTCAATTTTGGTAACTAAGTCTGTGGCTGAACTGCTCCAACTAGTGACTTGTGAGTGACGTGAGTGAGGAAGATTTGATACTTATAATGTTTACTCTGTTAAAGTCATCATTACAATCTTTGCAGTGTCTCATAGTGGAATATCATTTGCAGAAATAAAGACAAGTTTGCGGTCTATATTTTTGGAGAATCTCTGCCCTTGGCAATCTGTCTGCTTATTCTTTGGTTTTGTTTAGTATCTGCTGTTTCTTGCCTGCCTCCTGCAATGTCTTCCTGTTCCTCTTTTACTTCTAAGCCCTAAGAAGGCTGCTTGTTTGCTAGCCTTCAAAAGGGCTGTTTGGACTGGCACCTATGGATACAGTGAGTGGAGTGGAAAGGACGAAGAGTTTCAATAAAGGTTGGTTGGGGTAGGGGTATGTGGGATGGTGTTCGCACATATTTTAGCTTTGGCATTTGTTTGAAATTGGAGGGTGTCTTTTGTGCAGACGGGTGGAGTGTAGGAAGTGAGTGAGTAAGACCGCCAGTATGGTCTGCCTGTGGCACTGGATGGGAGTGTGGGTGGGGGAATGAAAGCAGAAGTAGACTGGGAAGGGGACGAAATGGGGTTTGGGCTTTCTGGTGGTGGTTGTTGTCAATAATATATAGAGTTTTTGATAGTCTTGCACCCCCTTGATAAAAATGTCACACAGTATTCAAAATGTCAGCCTCCAGGCTAATACAACCATCCAAGATATACAATGTTCATTTGGATACCATTTACTTCTTTGCACTGTGCAGAACAGTCATGCATTAAGTGTAAATGATTGAAGGTCATGACTACATATATAGAAGGGTATCACAGTATATGACAGTATAACTCAGCCTACATTTTTTTCCAGCTCAAGCATGGCTCGCAAGCGTTTTCTTGAAGAACTCAAGCCATGTGCCTGTTGAATAGCATCCCGGATTACTGAATAATAGTGGTGGCCATAGGATTTCTGAAAAGGATGAAATCATAATGAGATGGGTTACTTATTACCTTTTCTTACAAAATTAAACTCAGACAAAATGATAAATTACAGCCATGAAACCTGTTCAAAAACAGAGGTTAAATCACCTTCATCTGAAAAAAAAAATGAAATTGACAAAACAGAGGAGAATGCAAGACAATAATTCCAACATTAACATCTATATGGCAAGATTCAGTGTGTACTGCCAGTAAATCCACAAATGGTGTCCAGTAACATGTCACCCAAAACCTTGTCACCATCTATGAGTTCTATTATTTGTGCATTTTGCAGATTATTCCTCGCTTGCCTAAACTGAATGTTCTTATAATCTATTTGGTCTCAAACTATATTTCACACATTCATGCCCAATTTCAGAAAGATCTATTACATGATTTTCTAGCCTATTTGTAACAAAGGGGTTTTCTAGTTCTTAATGATAGATATTTACATCATTTGGTGTCCAGTCTTATAATAGTATGAAGCCCAGAAAAATAGTCACAAAGCCACTACTTGTTTCTTGCAATTACAGGATGAAAATTCATAATAGAATATCAAAATGAGCATGAATAATAACAACACAACACTGTAAATTTCCATGTGGTATGCATAGCGAGGCCCAGTCTCACAGATTATTCTAGGATGACACTAGAGAACAATGTCAATTAGAATCACATTATTTACCAGGCACACATAGTGTGTTTTACTTACTATCCTGTGGTCATGCAAATCTTTTTAGCTGTATCGAAAGATATAAATGTCCCAGTGAACACAGACGTAATTATTTACAACTGCCTTACTGGCAGCCTCTTGCTCTGTACAGAACAACTTCCCCTCATTATTATCCACGTAATGAGAAATTGAAAGAAATTCAAAAGTTATACTAAATGATCAAAGATTTTACATTTCATTTGAAAAACTTTTCACTTCCCATTTTCTATTATTCAGTTTGTACTTCCATCACCGCCCAACATCACTTTCTCTTTGAGCAACATCCTTGGAAGGCAAATTTTCATGGTTTATGCCATTGTAATTTATGAAAATGCTTGTCCGCCTCCCATGTGAACAACTCTTCATTACCCAACTCTCTCAAATCGGACAGACTGACAAGTTAGAAAAAAAGAAATAAACATATGTTTTACTGCCTTCACTGTTCTCAACTTCATCAGAAAATATTTTACAGATCTTAACAAGTTAAAAAATTTGGCATAAAACAACAACATCAAAAATTATGAATGGTTTAGCAGAAAAGAAAAAGCAATCTCTTTCCATAATATAGCACATTTAAAAAAAGCAAACAACATGCATGACCTGAAGCCTGCTTATAAGTTTTGAGCATGCTGATTTCATGCGGCTGCGACCTACATTCTGCAGATGGGAATTATAGCATCTGACACCTGAAATCATACAAATTTCAAAATATATGAAATCTCACTGAACTGGATACTTTAGCTATCTCGTAATTTCTAGGTTATGCAATTTTCATCCCACTCCCCGCTTTACAACATTAAATGTTTAATTAGCATGTTATGACAGCAATTCTAACCAATTTGCCGTGAGATTTTTCGTTATTTAAAGTCACAAGTTTAAGTTTTTGAGAATCCTGCAAAAAGTTGACTTGAAATTCAGTAAAAGATTTTATCAGCCGCTTCAATTTCCACTACCACGATCTACATTTGTGTACATCATCTTATTTTAAGGTAATATTGAAATGACACTTACCTACAAGATTTAACAGATCACACAGCATGTTGGTTTTGATTTTGATATCCAGGGGTGTATCACTGTGGAAGGTGATATAACAGGATACAATTTCTTAACATGTCTATAATTTTCTGCCAAGTGCAACTGATTTTAATTTACTGGTCTCTCTCTCTGCTCATCCTTCCTTTCCTCCTTTTTCTCTTCTTGTAAGATTCTGTTTAAGTTAATCAAAATGCATCAGCCTTCAATCAAGACATAACAATTTGCTGTTGAACAATTCTACTGTTCATGCTATTCGTCATTTCCATTGTTTATCAAAATATTCAGTCTTCCACCTATTCTAAAACAAATTATATATTTTTTAATCCCAGGCACCGATGTCCATCAAATCAGGAATCCACCGTTATAAAATCTAAACAATTTGTTAGATAATTTATCTCCCATTGAGAGCATATCAGATGCAGGAATTGTCTCCTTCCTGACTTGTTTGGTTTTTGTCTGATGCTGATGCAGTACAATCAAACATGTCATAAAGACAAATCAAATGAGCATCAGGGTTGTCTTTCTTAGCTGAATATCTGATTAAAGATTAACACTTTTTATCATATTTCTCATTGTTGTTTGGGGGAAAAACTAGATTCAAATTTTCTGCATTTTCACCATTTAGAATTACTTTATTATTTTAGATAGCACCAGGACTGGTTCAATGATAATGATAATGAAATCAAAGTGCTCATCAAAGAAAAAAATAGTCTCATCCAAGCTCACTGCAGTGACCCCTCTTCCACAGCAAAAGCTGATGCACTGCGTGCATGTAAGGGTGTACTCCAGAAGAAGCTGAGGAAAATGAAAAATGACTGGCTTGAAGAGCGAGTAAGAGAAACTCAGAAATATGCCGACACAAACAACACTAGAAAGTTCTTTGAGAGCCTCCGAGCTGTGTTTGGACCATCCCGCTCTGGCACTACGCCACTTCTTGCGTCAGATGGTTCAACACGCATTGTTGAATTGAATGCCATAATTCAGCGTTGGGCAGAACATTTCGGAGGTGTGCTAAATCGGCCATCAAATATAAATACTGAGTCCATTGACCGCCTCCCTCAGACTCCTATTAATGCAGCTCTTGCCAAGCCATTCACAGCAAATGAGACCCGAACTGCCACAAATCAGATGTCCTTTAACAAATCACCAGGCGTGGATTCAATTCCTGCTGAGGTGTATGCCTTCGGTGGAGAAAAGCTTATTGAAAGGTTGACCGAGTTGTTCAATCATATGTTGAAAGCAGGGAAGCTGCCACAGGACTTCAAAGATGCTTCAATCATCCATCTGTACAAAAACAAAGGGGACAGCCAAGTCTGTGACAACCATCGGGGAATCTCTCTACTTTCAATTGCTGGCAAAATATTGGCAAGAATGCTTCTGAATCGCCTTCTTGTTCACCTCTCGTCAAATGACTTGCTTCCCGAGAGCCAATGTGGCTTTCGTAAAGAGAGGGGAACGGCGGATATGATTTTTGCTGCCAGACAGATTCAGGAAAAATGCATGGAACAAAATAAAGCGCTGTATATCACATTTGTTGACCTCACAAAAGCATTTGACACAGTGTGTCGTGAAGGCTCTGGAAAATCTTGGCGAAGTTTGGGTGTCCACCCGAATTCATCACAATAGTGCGCCAGTTTCATGATGGCATGCAAGCTGCAGTCAAAAGCAACGGCAGTGTTTCAGAGCCCTTTGCTGTCACAAATGGGGTAAAACAGGGTTGTGTCTTAGCCCCAACTCTGTTCAGCATCATGTTCTCTGCAATGCTACAAGAAGCCTTTAGCTCTCCTCCTCAAGGGGTAAGCATCAAGTACCGAACTGATGGCAGTCTATTCAACCTCAGGAGACTTCAGGCAAAAACCAAAACCAAAAGTACTCAAGTCTGTGACCTACTATTTGCTGATGATTGTGCACTTCTGGCACACGATGAGGATAGCATGCAAAACTGTGTTGATAAGTTCTCTAGTGCCTGTGACAACTTTGGCCTCACAATAAGCACAAAGAAGACGGAAGTGCTCCATCAGCCTACTCCAGACGACAAGTATCCTGTGACCCCAAATTATATCAAAGTCCATGACAGTCTTCTGAAGGTGTCGGAGAACTTCACCTATCTTGGCAGTACACTGTCTTCCGCGGCTCGTGTTGATACTGAAATTCTCTCAAGAATCAGCAAAGCCAGCTCTGCATTTGGCAGGCTTCGAAAGAGAGTATGGGATGTCGCCGGCATTCGCACAGACACTAAGCTGAAAGTGTACAATGCTGTGGTCCTTCCCACCCTACTCTATGGGGCTGAAACCTGGACAGTGTACCAATCGCATGCCAGAACGCTAAATCACTTTCATCTGGCCTGCCTTAGAAAGATCCTAAGGATCAAATGGCAGGATAAAATTCCAGACACTGAGGTCCTCAATCGTGCCAAGGAATTGAGCATCTTCTGCCACCTGAAAAAAATTCAGCTACGTTGGGCAGGACATGTTGTCAGAATGCCCGACTCCAGACTCCCTAAGCAAATCTTCTTCTCTGAGCTCTCCAATGGAACGAGGAATGTTGGGGCCCCAAAGAGACGTTACAAAGACACTCTCAAGCAATCACTGAAGGCCTTTGCCATTGATGTGAGTGAGTGGGAAAAGCTCTCGCTTGATCGTGCAAATTGGAGGGCGGCCCTTACCAGAGGCAGCAAAGCATGGGAAGCTGACAGAGTCCAGCAGGCTATCAAAAAAAGAGAACGGCGCAAGAAAAGGCCCAGTGGTACTGAACCAACGGAGCACTCTTGTCACATATGCGGAAGGGTCTGCAGGGCAAAAATAGGACTTATCAGTCACATGAGAAGCCATAAGTCATGAAAGAACAGTCTTTCCATTCTGTCCTCTGTGTCCTTTAGTTCTCTTTATTGTCCATGTGTTGAAATTCTCAACAATTTCTGTTCTTTATTCCTCTGGTGTTGTTAAGGTCATCATCATACCTGATGGACGAACTATTATTATTATTATTTTAGAATGTATCTATAATTATTATCTATATTAAAATTGTTTTTTCTATTTAAAACTTAGCTTAAGAACTTACCATCCCAGAGATGGAGATAGGTTGACTTCCAAAAGCCAGGCTTTGAGACTTTCATCCAATAAAATATCAAATCCAAACAGCTCTGGCAAATTCAAATAACATTATCGTTTACATAATATTATACATGCATGATAATTAAACATATTACTATTTATTTTCAAATATTAAAATGATAAGAACTGCAGTTCTAATAATTCTTCTCTCTTTACAAATTTTGTGTACAACCCACTGAGCCTCTTTCTTTGTGTGTGCAAAAATAATCCTAAATAATGAATAATAATCAATTTGTTTGCTTGTCATGACATGTCTAAATCAGTTTATTTGAAGCTAAGCCCTCATACAACTTACCAAAGCAATTATGTGGCCTTTTGACAAACCTTCTACAGGCTGCTGCAATTTTCCACTCTACACAAATGATTGTTTTGATTACAATATCCTCTATTTGTCGCATAATTGCTGGTGGAAGAGAGAAAAAAATGGTGCCAGCATGTAAATAAACACTAACTCTGTACACCATGTATTTGTATTTTGTATTTGTATTTGTATAACTCTTTAATCCCATTTGGGAAATTTGCCTTTGTAGGATGTAAATAAACACTAACTCTGTACACCATGTAAATAAACACTAACTCTGTAACAGGTTATAAATTATTTTTTTTAAAAGTGTGAAAATTATGGTTTATATCTTACAATGTATTTGAACGTGTCTGTTGATGAGCTAATTAAGGACACTAACCGAAACAAAATGGTTGCAAAGGATGCAAATACATTTTTTGACATGGAATTTTCAAAAACAGGAATTAAAGATCAGTAAGTGATGAAGACTTCTCAGTAAATGCAAAATCAAGGATAAACTATGGAATTAAATATTGTTTGCACTTTTTTTTTTTCAAACCCGAAAAGCAACAAGTGACAAAGTGTGTGCTTAATTATTATGCTACAGAGAGAAGCATTCCTGAAAGAGATCGCACAAAGAAAATAATAGCAACTCTTAAGATCTTGAATTATATTTCTTGAATTTGTTAAGCTGGCTAAATAGAAACTTAAACTACATATTAATCTGATACATGTTACCATTTGAATCGATGCCAACTGTTTTGAAGTAGCGAAGAAGTGCGCCCATAGACCATTTACTGCCACTATTTTCCTCCTCTGGGTCAGTGTTCCTGAATGAATGTTAGTCATGTTAATTCATGATAATGATATTAATTACCGAATAAATAATATCATATATACAGAAACAAAAAGACAGATCATGTAAGTGTCTGAACATATAAATTTCTTATATATAAATGTGAGATGATGAACGACTTTCTATTTTTAATGTGCTTTCATGGTAACTCTAGTGCGTGAGTGAGGGACGGCCACTCATAGTAGTTTATGGGCACTTGGCCGAGTACCATTAATTGGATTATTTCCCTTGTGATACTAGCGCGGGACCCGTTATTCACATCACGGTGAAAAGCGCGCATTTTGATTGGTCAGTTGGAAATGTTGACCACCAGGCTTCCAACTTTTATATCATGGCTTTAAGTTTCTTACAACTCGCTCATTCGTTATTATCCACCAACAGAAAGACAGGAACCCAAATTCATTTTTTAGAGTAGGCAATACCCTATCGGTACAATATAGGTACTCATGATAACGTTTGTTATCAACGGAGATACGTCGTATTAATGGACTAAAGTATCCCGCACAAATTTGTCGAATGTTGTTAGTCCTGACACTTTGAAAATTTATATTAAAACTATTACCGGGTTTCTGGTATAAGTAGTCAGTTAGAATTTTAGCAGCAAGTTTCTACTTTATAATGGTACTAATTTCGTTGTACTTTGATGCACATATCCTATTGAAATAATTAATAAGAGGGTCTCGGATTTAAAGCAAACTATGAGTTAGACGCATGTTATCCCCGATAATTCCAACCTGGGTCAAATTTATTCAATTATTGCTGGAGGGGACGTTAGAGTAATTTCTACAGTTTACTGGGATATCTAATTGACTTTTGTGTGCACCCTTTTAACCGTACTGTAAATTCGATTGTGTTAGGACCCTAACCGGTTATGTTGTTCGGCTGGACTCAATGTCCGAGCCTTTCACTTGTCCAACACTGGACTACGTAATAGCCCTCTCGGACGTCCGCGCTGGCTCATAAAGATGATGCCAGTTCGAGTGGTCAGTAGACTCCATCAAAGACGCCGCAACAATAGGAAGCACAAGTGGACCTTGCAGTACAATAGACCGGCGGCGGCCTGCCGTGGCGCGCCTTGCCCAAAACATGGCCTAGTCCAGTTGCGCCAGTAGCAGAGAGACTTTGGGTAAGTTGGAGACTATATTAGAAGTGACTTTAATTTGCGCACCCCCCCCCCCCCCTTCGGGGATGCCACGTAGAGAATGCTGATCTACAGAGACTATTATGAGTCCGGCTCAACGGTAATTGCCATTGTCATTAGACGTGTAAGATGCGCGGTGCAGTGCAGTGTCTTGATATTGTGACTTTATTGTCAAAGTTAACGTTTGCGGTGCTAGATGATAATGATGGCTCGCTAACCAAGCTATCACGATTTGCTTGTGTGCATATATATAGTGTATGTGTAGCATTGCCTTGTTGTGGTAGGCAGTGAGGATTTCCTGACATGTTAATGTGGATGGCTTATGTTATAGCGAGCGGCACTATACACTTGATTGTATTACGGGTATTTGTGTACCTTGCCAGTGCCACTGTGCTATAGAGAGCAGTGTGATTGTGATTGCGTGTTTAGTGTTTAAGATGTGTAATTAATTACATGTATTGGAGATGTATAATATTAGTTGGGCCTCACATGGGTGAGCCCCAGGATTGTTCTATGTGCGGCGGTGGATGAACAATGTTTCAATGAGTTTACACATGTTGCAATGAGTCTCGCCGACATATGTATATATATATATATCATGTGCATGTATTATGGTTATCCAGATGTATTATGCTTCTATGAGTTTCGTAAGTGTGTGAAGGACAGTTTCATTTTAAGGAATGTACACATTACTTTATGTATCTAGTGGTGTGTCATACGCATGTTAGCCTGGCGGCATAGCTCCGCGGCTAAGGTCAAAGGGCATGACCCTTGAGTATCGATTGGGAAGGGAAGTAACCAATACAATAGCCCTGGGGCGGGTTAGTACTAATAATGGGAGTGGGCCTATGAGGATGGCCTGCATTGGGATGCAGCGTCTGTGTTATGGACGGTCAGTGGGCCATGTTGGCCACTGCGTTATTAAATGGAATGGCCACTCTGGATGTGCTGTACACCGGCTCAGTGGAGCGAAACTATTGTGTTCTTGCCCCTTCATTTGTTATGTCCTTCATACTTTGATTAGTACATTAGTTTATGTTGCCAGTGTACTAGGAAACTCCTTGTGTATATGATATAGCCACTTGTAGTTGTTGTTCATTAACCTTAGCGCTATTTTATTCCATGCATACATATCCAGTTGGTTATTGCTTAAATTCTATATTATGTTGTTGTTGTTTGATTTAATACTTAATACTATTACTATGTATGTCCACCATTGATTGCCTGATTAATGTTGTCATTATATCCTAATCATATTTTTGTCTTTTTCTCTTGTTCCAGCTTATGGCTGGTTGGGCTTCTTTTTCTTGGCAGGGTTTTTCCTATGCCTTTTTGGTAGTGATACCTCTGTTAGGCTTTTTGAATAAATAAGATTGCCAGCAGAACCCTGTGTTTGTTAATCCTGTGTATCCTTAAGGGAGTTACTATTGAACCCACGCAGTAACCACATTAGCCACTCGTAGTTCATCCAACATAAACAAATACAATAATGTCGCTTTGTGACTTCTCCTGGTGAGGTCTGAAAACTGAATTCTTCTTTGTGTGAAAATGTAAATCTTAGTAATATTTTCATATATAGTACATTCACCACAGATAACAGTGGGAAAAGATCAGGGGAGGGGGGAGGGGGTGGATTGAAAAATGATAGCTGTTGCTGGCAAACTATAAGTTATATTTATTGCATTTTATTGTAAGTAAATGTATAAATGGTAGTGGGCAGCAAGGAGCGGAGAGAGTAAATGACTGTGCGTTTTTGTTTTTAAAAAATGTTTTTCAAAGACTGTTTGCATGGTTCTTCTGTGTATTTTGAATTGGCCATCAGGCCTACAATAAACTTGAACTTGAAAATTTTCTTAGGGGGTAAACATTTTTTTATTGTAAGTTCCTTAAAGCATTAGTGCCACCAAATGAAAGGAAGTAAATTCAAGCCTCTATTATCTCATGCTCATATCTTGAAGCCAGTAAGACAGTTATCAATAGGTACTCACATGATGTAGTCTTCACTCTCAACGTTGATACTATAGTTGGTCAAATGCATGCACCTCTCATTTAGATCGTGCATTTGCAGATCATATTTGACAGTGGCAAACCTGGTCAAGCCCTCGTTATAGATATAAACTACAATTGGGTCAAATGATGTCACCGCCACATAGATGCGTAGATCAAACTTGTAGCCTGGGAGATGCAGCGTAAACAAATATTTTCACCTTTAGCACAAGGCATTCACAGACCAGCAAATTAACTAACTGATCTCGGACTGGCTGAGTTGTGAGTGGCCACCTTAGGAACCATTTGTTTTGATTTGTATGGCAGCTGGCCAGTCAGCTGATTGGCTAACTGATTGGTTGATCAATCAACTCCAGAGTGAGTGACCAAATGACCAACTGATTGATTGGCTTAGTGACTGACTGATTGATTGATTGTTTGATTGACCCACAATGTTTTTAAACTGCCACATATTCACATTATTGAAAGGATAAAACTGTCTGTATCTTTTGGCATATTAGAAGTGAATCTTCCTTCTTGCAATTTGCAAGAACAAAATTTGCTGAAATGCAAGTTAATCTTGCAACATAATTGGTAGTCACTATTGACAAATTTATTCTTTCAAATAGTTACCTACTGGAAGGCCAGCTAGGCTAGCATTTTGTCATATCTATAAATTATATATGTGAGACATAAATTAACCCCTTCCCTGCTTTGCCCCGAACTGTTCCGGGCTGTCTACTCTCGCTACACTCCCAAGCGCACGGAACTATTCTGGGCCTAGTTTGCATGCATTTCTTGAGTGCATATGGAAATAATTCCTAAATTATGACTGTTTTGTATTTCCAATTTAGTTCCCCTATTTACTTGCGTCATTTGTGGGTATTTTAAAAGTGTGGCATTTATGGTGTATAATTTTTGAGATTGCTTGTTTGGTCTCCTCTTGCAACCGGCATGTGAGTGGAAATCCGTGTGGCAGGAAAGGGGTTACTTATAATTTAATCAAAATGAAATTGCAAATAAATAGAAATTCAATCAAATAAAGATGGTTAAAGTTACTGAAATATACATTTAGTCTTAGATTACATTTGAACTAGTCAAAACAGTACACCGTTTTAAAAAATTCGCAACTGCTCTTGTTGCGGTAACTGATAAAGGACCAACTTACCATCAATAATCAGTGGATTAGAGATGTACTTGCATACAATGTTTTTGCATCTGGTCTCATTTTCACTCTTCGTAGTTTCCGCGTAAGTCTTTTTACTTTCCTTTGGCTGAGGAAGTAATATTTGATAATCCATGTCTCTGTGACAGAATATAAGGTATTGTATTATATTTACATTCCTATCTTACATTCTCATATTTTGCAAAAGACTATATATATATCTAACCCCCCAAAACGAAATCTGGCAGGTTCAAAGTGGATTCATAGAGAAAACAATGGCATGTAAAAAAATTAAAAAATAAAAGAATTTTTAACTGTTTGCCAGTGTCAAAGATTTGAACTCTCACATTAACCAACAAATATCAAATTAAAAAAGTTCTAAATGACGGCTAAATTATGAAGCACATAAGGATTGCCACTAAAATCTTCAGTCACACCCTTTTTGCTGTCAAAGATGCTCCAGGCAATGACGAACAGTGTCGTGACCTAAAGTATTTCGCAGTTTTCTACAGTCAGTCGGTTTCATGATTAAATCAAAAAAATGATGTTTATAATTATCTTGGTTGCACTTTGGACATTGATTAAAAATTTTGCCATAGATCGACAAGTCATAACAAACTGTGAAGACTTGACTCTTGAACAGAGCTGCAACTTCATTGTGAATTCATTCTGTTAATCAGCTCGTTTCAGATCTTCATGTACCATTGGCTTCACTATGACATGATTTTACAGTAATTCAGCTGAAAGCATCTGCAGGATTCAAATGTACAAGCAGTTTGAAGAATAGAACCAATTTTGACTTTACAAGGTTATCTGTTTAGGGCTTAATTTTACAAGATTTCCTTCTCTTGGCATTCACACTTCACTTTTCTTGTTTTATTTTTCTTGTCCTTGTTTCTGTGTGTTTTTGTGGTAGGGATGAGTTTTTTTAAATTTTTGCCCAGGCAGCAGCTTTGTTTGGCCTGCTATTCTCGTCTTTCCACCGCCAAGGTATCTTTAATGTACCCGACATGCACATGGGCCCTCCAAGTTTTCGTCCTTATCCGAGAAGACTACCTGCTCAACAATATCTACCATAGAATCAGGGACAGGAATCTTCCCCCAAAAAATTCCAACATGCCTGCACCAACTGGGGATCAAACACAGTAGTACTTTCCGCATGAGAGGCGAGCACCTTGCCTCTAGATCAGGGTGACTTTACAAGGTTTACAAAACCATAAATAATATATAGACCTTCTGGACCTTTCTCACATTATTTTTTTTTCTTATAACACAACACAAAACTCTGTGAAATACATTACATCGTCTATCAGGTACACTCCTCTTCCTCGAGACATTGAAACTGGTTTCACAATGTAAAAGCTCTTTTCTTTCTGGAAGTGAGCTGAATAAGGGAAATAAGAATGGTACACGTGCTTACAGACATATAGTCTATAAAATGGTTCTCTCCCTTGATGATATGAATACTGATGAATGTTCGAATAAATAGTCATAACTTTATCTATCATGGGCTTACCATTACCTGTAAATGACATTGTATTAAACTTTTCAATCTCTCATATTCATTATTTATTTTGAAAATTACCATAACCATTCTGTCCTGTTTACTTGGTCTACAGTTCTGCTATGAAAACAAAAAAAAACAAATTAAAAATCAAAGCATGACTTCAGACCTCTTCTTCTAATTGCTACATTATTCCAGATATTTTATATATGTAAAATGACAATATCAGCTCCATAGTACTTTCTTCACTGCTGATAAGTTCTCAGAGTTGTATTTAAATTAGACAGATCCACTGAAATTCAAGACTAAGAGACGAACTGACATGAAACACTTACAGCAAAAAGATCTATATTTATCTGGCAGAACAAAGCTCAGAGGAATGAAATCAAAATGCTTCTTGCCCTGCATGTGAGAAAGAAATAAAATGCATGTAATCTATGACTAATCATTTGTTTTCAGTTCTTCTTCTCTCTACTTTGCATGTATAAACATTCACATGAACACACATTACTCAGCTTTAACTCTTTATCTCCGTAAAGCCGCAGTGTGCGTCACTCCGCCTTGCGACTTCAGCTGTAAAGCCGCACAGTGCGTCAGTAGCAAAGAACGACATTGAAAAACCAACGGTCATCACTGAATATAATAACAACATGAATGGGTGTGATGTTGCGGATCAACTGGCTGCCTACTATGGTGTGTTTGACAGGAAAACGAAGAAGTGGTGGCGGAAGATATTTTTCTGGTTGCTGGAACTTGCCATCATCAATGCCCACATACTGTTTTCCCTCACACGCACAGATGGTAAAAAACTCAGCCTATTACAATTCAAGCGCCGACTGGTACGTCAACTGACAGAAAGTGCCGCAGTTGCTGCTCCAGCTCCTGCAGCTAACCTTACTCCACCTGCTGCTCGTCTGCCTGGCAGACCAAGAACAACAAACCCTGTAGAGCGGCTCAATGGTGCAAATCATATTGTGGATTATGATCCTCGGGATCGCAATTGTGTTGTCTGCAGCACAAAGGAAAAGCGTCAAAGAACACATTTCTTTTGCTCTGGCTGCTCAAATAAACCTTACTTACACCCTAAATTGTGCTTCAAGCAGTACCACAGTGCTGAAGCAGTGATGCAAAGCAAATAACTATAGCTGTGTGCCTTTGTGGGGTCTCAAAAGACAAGGCTTTATGACTATGTTTTTTTTTTCAATTTTTTTCATCTATTTGGTCGTACCGACTGTTTTCTTCAAGTGTTCATAAAATTTATAAATGTGTTTGGATCTTTGTGAAACTTGGTGTTGTGACTTGTAAATGGATAAATATTGTGCCTGTGGAGTATGAGAGATTACAGTCACTGGATTAGTTGATACTAGAGGGGGTAAGTGTGAATTGTTGCATGTCTTTTTCATTACTGATTTTTTTTAGTGACGTATTTATTATAATTTTTTCTCATATTATAATTTTTTCATCCATCTGCTTGTAACATCTAAATTCCTTATTCAATTTCGCACATTTTGGTATATAAAATGTTATACTTTTATGAAACCAGCACATAGTAATTTAGGTTTTTTTGTACCAGGGTTGGGCGCATTTTACATGGTCAGGAAATAATTACGGTAGAACTGGCAAAAAATTACGGAGATAAAGAGTTAAGTGGATGCATATTTCTGCTAATTCTCAATTTATGACTACACAAAAATGAACTCAGCCAACCTCGACACAACAAAATATCTCCCTCCGCATTACACTCTTCTTGGGGCATTATTTCTGCAATTTACAGATGATCTTGGTACTGATGTCTTCAAAATGGTGCTTGCTTCCTGAGGTTTTAATGGCAGGTTTTGTGATAAGATCAGATAACAGTATACAGGTTTCTAAATTGTGTTCATTCAGAAATTATATAAGGCGCTTTACAAAATGGCTGCACAGATCACTGGCCTGTATTAATTGCTTCCCCTAATCTGCCTTTAGATAAGTTTATCTACGGTCATCTAAAACATGCTTTCATTTTGCGATATCTGCATCACCCACACTTCATATCAACATTAATTTCTAAATTTCAGAACATCACATCCTAAATTTCAGTTGCCAAACCTAATTATAACTTTAACCACCAATTAAATAACACGGACTAGACATAACTATTCACGGAAGGAACATACTAAGGGATGAAAGTAATGAACATAACCATTGGAGAAAAGGGAGTGATATTTGCAAGAAAGTTTGCAACACAGTAACAGGGAGGGGCCATCCAGTAAGTACATAAACTTGGTTTGGGTTATTTTTACATCCCCCCCCCCCCCTTACATTCTGTACATGTTGTAAACAATTGCCTTTCTTTTGAATAGACTATCATTATCAAGGTATCTGACAAACCTTCTTTCTCTGCATTATTTGTATGTTATGATAGAGCTTATCTTTCCTTGTGAGTTGTTCAGTTCTGAAATACGGAATATACAGTATAAGGAAAAAGAGCACACATCATGAAGATTACCATAAATTATTGTCCCTTTTTCATCACTCTCATCATGTATATAAAACAAATGTACTGAAATCTTGCAAAATAATTGTGAAATGAAAAAGACAGTATAACAAAGTATCAGCAAAATAATTTACCTGATTTAAAGGGACTCCATAGGTAACTTTTACACACCAAAAACTATTACTTGAACCAGACATTAGAAGAATAAAGGAAATTCATGTTGGATTTATTTTATCAAAAACAATTCTGTACAGCTGTAATTTTTTGTTAGGGAAATCACAGTAGAAATATTTCTAAATATATGATGTCCTTGAGCTGAAACAATGATTCATTGATTTTGTACAATGGTTTCTGAATTATATACAAGAAATCAAACGTATCTGGGAAGATACAGTGTCAATCACTGCAGAATTATGTGCATGCACTTTCTTGTCAAAAGGTATGCAAGATGTATTCCCACTTTAATATGAAAGATGTACAGAATGCTGTAATTAAATGTTAAGTAAATCAGCTGAACTACACATTTAAAAAACAAAAAATACTAAAAAAATATTATAAAATATTTGTATCCCAACTTGTTGATTTTCTTGAAAAATGGTGGAGAAGATTCCTCTACTGTTATGAAGCATGAATTCTTGGTCATGCTTGTGTCATCTTACTTTGGAAAGTGATTGATGACGTGACAGTCTGCCATTTTTCTCATATAATTGGCTCGAGCATGTCTTCCTGACCAAGCTATATTATAATGCCGGCTGGTCATATCCACCTGTTGAGAAAATAATAGGGATACACAGCAATAATCTAAGTAACATTTGAATTGTCAAGCGAGAAATATGAGAGATGGAAAAGCATTAAAAAATTTGTATGTTTATTACCCTGAAAATGAGGCATTAAAACCATGATGGGTTACGAACACTATATTCAACAAATGGATTAAAGTGGACTACAATTCCAAGAAAAAAATTAAGGTCATATTCAGCTGGTCTTTGTTAAAGATATCCTTCACTTTGCACTAAATATACTTGCATTTAGTCTTTGTTTCAAACTTGGATTTTCAAACCAAATAAAACAAGGAGCAAAGGAAAAATGTCATGGTTTGAGTTTATATGAATATATAATTTTATGACCCTTCACTCTTACGATTGTGAAATTATTATTATTATTATTATTATTATTACAATCTGTATTTTAATTTTTCATTTGAAGCTCTTTCGAAGAGAATAAAGCTAACATGAATATTTCAGTCAACTTACCTCGTGAAAGCCATGAGCTAATAAAATCTCTCGCAATATCTGAGAGTCACCTGCCACCTTACAAGCTAGGTTATTTTCCACTGAAATCAAATGCATTGTTTTACAGTTTAATTTGAATTATTTATGAACTGACAGACTTAACTCATAATTTTTTAATACAAGTGTAGACAAAGCAGATGAAAGATTTTTTAGTTCTGAAATAATTACAGTAAGAAATTACAAGACAACAATCACAAGACAACTGTGTATGTCAGACTGCTGATAATCATCTTGAACAGTCCCAATTGCAGTTCCCAAGCTTCAGGAGAACAACATTTTGATCATCAATTGAGCAAACGGTGCCTCAAAGCTTATATTATGGCCTGCTAAAACCAACAGGTTACACAAACTACATGTAACACAAAACTACAAAACTTGGAAGTTGCTTCAGAAAAAAAAAAAACAAATTCGCAGCTAACAAGTGAAAGTTAAACCTGTTCATGTATCTGATTGGTGTGTGATACAGATCTGGCGTCTTTTAATCTCATTTTCAAAGTACAACAATCTAATGGGCCTGTGTTTTTAATCTGGATCACTTCTGATGAATGTCTCTGCACCAGATACAACAATGGATACATAGTGGTTTTTCCTGGTTCTGACCACTGCACATAATTTAAAAGATTTCCTTCTAAAAAAATACTTACCTCCCACTTGTTTCAAGTTTGGATCTCCTCTGAAGAATGTCTCTGTATCAAATACAACAATGGGTACTGTTCTCCCCGGTCCAATCCATCGCACATGTAGAGGATTTCCACTGAGGGTGTGA
The DNA here is from genome assembly GCA_963931925.1 of Onchidella celtica. Classification (NCBI taxonomy): domain Eukaryota; kingdom Metazoa; phylum Mollusca; class Gastropoda; order Systellommatophora; family Onchidiidae; genus Onchidella; species Onchidella celtica. The sequence continues at coordinate 46,965,530 of OZ007567.1, forward strand.
ATGTGTTGGAAATGAAAGAGACCTCTAAGAACACGAGGATGGATTTCTAGTCCATAACAGTGAAGAACTTGATTATAGTTAATAAAATTAAAACTGTATTATTTCCACTCTTTTATTTCGCTACGTCCCTTTACTATTATGATTATGATATTATTGTCATCGAATTTAAAGTTCTTTCGAAGAGAAAATTATATCATTCTTGAATAAATTGTAATACAGCAGTGTATAATGAACAACAGTTCCTTTTCAAGGGTTAACAAAAATGGTGTCATGGCCAGATTAAATTAGAGAAGTCCTATGTTTACAATTTTGTGGATGACACAAAGATTTATAATTTTCATATTGGCAAAATGAAAATACTGGCTTCATACAAACAAACAAATTCTTCAACACACCAAAAAAGAATGGGAAACATAGGCCTAATGCAAAATGTATCACCCTCCTTATTGACAAAAAAAATGGACATACTTATTATCAAAGCTATCTCTTCCACTGTCACTCTCATAATCTGAGTCTGGTTCTGGTTCATACTCCTCTTTGTCATCACTGTCGTCCATAACACTCTGCTGTGACGGTGTCATAGAACTGTCGCAGCCACCAGGCCCTTGGAATTCACATGCTCCTAGCATGGGGCTGCTGTGCTATGGTGGCTTGAGTTTAAACGTATTCTCAAGTAAAAGAATAGCAAATGACAATTTTAAGTAACCACAAATTAGTTATTTTCTATTAGTATAACCACAAATTAGTTATTTTCTATTAGTATAACCACAAATTAGTTATTTTCTATTAGTATAACCACAAATTAGTTATTTTCTATTAGTATTTGGTCCTTTAAAAGAACATAATGTATCGCCTTAAAAGTGAAGAGTTGTCTGCAATAAAGAGTGTAATTTGAAGTTTATGTAGAACAGAGGTAGCCTTTGTAAATAATGAATCCAAAACATGGAAAATTGCTATACAATACTGATCTAAATTACCAATTGCAAGCTCTAGATTTGATCTTCAAATAACAAATAACTCGAAAGTGCTCCTCTCTTTACCAATTCCCATTTAATTTACACGTATATCGCAAAACTCCATGCAACTTTGGTAAGTGTCATGAAACAGTTTCTACTCCCAACCCAAAGTTCAGACAGGTGGGTGTGATCTTTGAAAAAAGGATAATACTGAACTATTGCCTCTCTAACTGAATAGATTTAGATCTAGATCTAGATCTCTAAACTCTTTATGGAAAAAAACGGACTGAAGAAACTCCAACACCAATAATAAATAAGTTCAATGGGTCACAGTTCTCAAGAATTAGGCAAGACCTCGAATAATACCATGATCAATATTTAACGTTTGAACGGAGGGCCTTCATTCACATTTTTAAAGAAATGAAGAATTTGCCGACTGCAGACAGATGTTGACAACGAACTCTATCAATGGCCTAAAGTTCTGTGTGTTGACGCTGTTGTTAAGGTGGTATTGCATGGTAACCACCCCCATCTTCCCTAAAGCTGGTGGCCAATCAAATGGCATAGTTAAGCGGAAGTCACTCTCTTTGGTGTAAGGAACGAACTTTGAGTGGAAGCTAGTCACCGCCACTATTATGACACAATATTGGTTTACTTCTATGAAAAGAAAGTGGCCTGTTTTTCTTTCTCACCTTTTCGAAGAAGTTTTTGTCGAGAACTACTCTTTGCAAGACCATAAATGCATGCTTCACATGGCTGCCGGTCGGATCTCTGCGCTATTTTCTGTTCTTCCTGTTATAATTTATAATATATGATCCAATATCCGCCCGGTGCGAATGTATTATTATTTTGAAATGGGCGTTTTCTGTGCTGTTTGCTGCCGGAATTGGTGTGCAATAATGTTAGGATGGCTATGGGGTGGGTTTTGAACATACTGTTTTGCCTGCGGTATCATTTAAAGAGGGAAGGGACGGCATTATAACAATACATTCATATTTACTATGGCAACGATGGTGTAATTACGATAATCAAAAAAAGGGTCGGCGCTCATTTATTTTTGAAATATTAACTCGAGGAATTTAGGACGCTGCATTTCCTTTGCCAGCATAACACCAGAAGTAGATGTCGTAACAAGAACAAAATGAACAGCAGCAAATTGTGACACAGTGTCACAGTGGTTAAAAAAAAAAAAAAAAAGAATGAAAGAAAAAACCCTGTGATTATTGTTTCGGGATAATAACTACATGTCCTAAAATGTTAAAACGTGACCCCCCCCCCCTCCCCACCCCACCCCATCCCTACCCCAAAAAGTGAAAAACAAAACAAAACAAAAACAGTCGTATTCTGTTAAGAAAAAAAAAAAAACAAATTGAAAAACAAAACAAAACCACTACAAATATTTTAGAAGAATTTAAAATGGAAAGAAATTCGTGTGGGCTCTATGTATAAACGTTGTTGTTGTTGTTGTCGTTTGTCCCCAACTCGAGTGGTTGCGAAGTATAACATTTGTTGTTGTTTTTGTTGTATCATGTTAATAGTGTGCCAAGCCACGTTGCGACCTTTTAATTATATAGATGTATTTTATTTCTTCACACCCCAAAAAGGCATAATTAATGTTTGCCGTAATTTCTGTGTGCATTGCTGCGAACCGTCAATGCCAGCGCAAAGTTGTAGTGCGCTTTAGTTTTAAGACTGGTATCTTTCCTTTGACCTAACAGTTGTGTATTTTAATTATAACGAACAATGGGTGTTTTAGTATAATTGTGTTGTTTTTTCCCAATGCGAGCAATGATATTCTACCTTTACTGCAGGCCATAAAACATGGGTCTTACAGCTTCATCTTTAAGTGTTATCTGAAAGAAAACAGCACAGAAAGCACGACCTACACAGCATAATTATGTTTAGAGACCAATGATTCTAAATTTAATAATTTTACTTCCACCACCCCACCCCCTCCTCTCTATCTGTCTTTCAGTCTGTTTCCCTTCGTTCTCTGTTTCTCCGGGTCTCTTTACCTCCATCTCTCTCGACATTCATTTTGTTTACCATCAACCCACCACCACTAATTAGGCATAATTCCATTACCATCAACATCATCACTGTCACCCCGGCTAACGGGTGTTTCAGCGTACGTTATATCCTTATAAGAACAGCTGCTCTCATGTGAACAGTTTTTTAAAGTGCCAGGAAAAATGATTTTTTCAACAGTTTCTCAAAATTTCACACCATTGCAGTTTCAAAACATGTTTTTCGTATTCTTACTTCAATATTTTGTGGTTATATTAAAAGTAACATTAATTTATTTTGCGGACTGCCATATCACAGTGATTTGTGTGAGGGAGTAATCATTATATTTTACAGTGTAGCCTTGTTGTTCACATTAGGACACATGTACCTGTTTACAAACGGACAAACCATGCGCCAGTGTAGCCAACGATAGTCGTAGCGACTAGCAACACGGTCACTTCCACATTGTTACCATCACCTAAAAAATTCATTATCATTATCGACGTACCATCACCACATTTCAATCACTCTGTACGAATGCCAGAGAAAGTATTCTTCCCTTACAGTAGTACATAAACAACTACAGGACCTCTAAAAGTGGGATATAAAAATGGCAGTTCCTCCGAAATAATTTAATGATTTAGTTAGGTGTTGTTTTTTTGTGTGTGTGTTTTGTTTTGTTTTTGCTGGTCTCATCACCATAGTATATTATGATTGCTTGCTATGCATTTCCTGTTGGATTATAAGACATTTACAGGAATCTGCACAGCAATGGCGTACCTTGGCTGAGACAAGTGGGCACTTGCAACAAAGATACTAGAAACGAAAAGATGAGAGAGACGCTCCCTTCTTCGCACCTCTAAAAAATCGCGGATATAGTTTGAGCGCTGATCGGGGGCGGGCCCATTGCGCACAGCATGAAAAGAATGCTTGATATGATGATTTGTTTCAGTGCGACTAAAAAAAAAAAAAAAATAGCCAGTTTTTCCATAGCGATTGAAGTCAACATTACAAAATAAGTGGGGCCAATCAAAGCCCAAGGCGATAGCTGAACAGCGAACAAAATTCAATGTTTTCCGTATTTGACTTTGTAAAATACGGCATTTTTCATTATTTCCGCGCATTCACCGCTAGGTGGCAGTGCGAAATCTGTGCACGCTAAAAGTGCTAGCTGTCTCATCTTATTGTTTCTAGTATTAGTCTAGAAGAGAATTTTCAAAAGGCTTCATTTTTAAGGAGTTCGTGGTCATCGTAAATCTAAAAGCAACCAGCGGTTTTATACGATAGTATATAGGTCGCCGATCATATTCCAGGTGGAGGTAATTTCATTTGGGGGTGCAAGGTCACACAAGGGGTCAAATACTACTAAATTTTGAAAGTTACTCAAAAGATGCCAAAAAACAAACTGCATTACATACACAAATTTTATTGTCGTTATGTTAAAATTGTAATTTACACAGATTTTTAAAAAACGTATTTTAATTGATTTATATAGTGAAAAAGTGAAGGTTTTTTCATCTTTTCTTGAAAGTTAGAAAATATCGGTACTGGGCCCTTTATTATGAGTATTTTTTTACCTAAAACGCCTGGTTTTGTCTAAGGTTGCTTAACTCAGCATAAATAAGTATTAGTTTGACATTTAAAGAGTATATTAGGGTTAATTTAATATAAGAACATATTATATTACATGTATATTTGTATTTGTATTTGTATTTGTATAACTCTTTAATCCCATTTGGGAAATTTTGCCTTTGTGCCATTGCAGCCCAGTTATAACTGGAGCAGGCACGTCGTCGCCACAGTGCAGCGCCGGTCGGCGTTTTTTTTTTTGTATATACCACATGGTCATAAATATTTGAACTCAGAGTTTCTGATCTTTCCCACTGACAAGTCTGTCACACTTCATCCGTTATTGTGTATAACTACTCTCACCATAAACAGTACTATGGTTCAGGTAAGCATGGACATACACGTATAAGAGATCAAATGATCTAAACAATATAGGTATATGTCAAATGTGATGACAGTGTTTCTTTGCCCTAGTCTTTCCCCCACTGCCTTGCACTACCACACAGCTGTCCAAACAGTGTCATATTCTATTGCTGGTTCTGGTATTATCGGCATGTATCCGATGGTCGTAACGTTATGATTTGTCGTTGAAGTTTATGCCTTAAAAGCAGTCCAAGCTGGAACATTTTGACACTGCGCTGGAGAGTATGCTCCATTGATCACCCAAGCTAGATATTTAGAGTTGGCAGCGTGTGTGTCCTCGGGTATCATCTCTTTACTATCAGGGGTTCTTGAAAAGACTGCCTTTGGTCGTTGGCTTGGGTGTAATGAAGAAACTAGCTTATTGAAATTGGCTAGTATTTCAGTAACGTCTCTTGAGCTGCTTATTTCAGACTGCCCATGGTTGACCGAAGCAGAAGGGCCTCCCTGGAATGCTGCTAATTGCGTGGCTGAAATGTCCCTTTCCCGTCAATGGTTTCTTCTAGAATTACAATATTGTCTCCAGCAAACTAAACAAATCGAGACGGGCATATTAAGTTTTCCGGAATGAAAGTGAAATCGTTGCAGTATTTGTTTATTTGATACTGTGTGATGCTCGTGTCAATTTGGTTCACTGTATCATAACTAATGGAATAGCCACTGCGATGTAAGAGCTGGATAAGTGATTTAAAACGAATTGCTTGATGCACTGTGCCATGTGAGGCCAAGCCCTGTGTGTTTGGGTGTTAACTTCCGACCTTTTGACGCTGCAAAGACGATGTCTTGGGCAATGTTAAGTAATCTTTTGTTATGTAACTCACTGGTTTTCTCTAGATTTTCTGTTGGCCCAAAAAATATTACATGTAGTTCCAAAAGTAGGTACAAGCTATCTAGAATAACTTGACGGGCGTATGTATTATCTAGAATCTATGCCTTTGTAGCGTCCCACTAGTTGAACGATCGATATTTTTCTTCCCCCTGCATGACGCGTCTCACTCGGCGACTCCCCCCCCCCCCTCTCGCCAGCAAGGCCGGTATTTCCCTTTGATGTCGCTGTGTGGCTTGTTTGTCTCACTGTAGAAAATCTAGAGCGTCTGGAAGATTCTGCGGTGTCCGAGATTACGCTAGGTCGACCTTGAGTGATGTAATGCTGTGACGTGTCTGTGTACGATTGGGTGGCCTGTATGTGTCCCGAACGATCTAGGTCTGTCTCGTGCTTATGGGGCGGTAAAGCCGCTTCCTGAACGTTCCTGGACAGAATATATATAAGGAGGGCCAGGCGAGCAGTAGGGGTGCAAATCGTGGGTGAAAATCGTAGGTGTGTACATCCAGTTGTAGTAGAAGTGTAGTGCCTTCCCTGATAGGTGTAAGTAACTTGTGGATATCAGCTCGTGTTTACAGTTATTAAAGTTAGTGTTAATTGTTCATCGGATCCTGTTATTTATTTCTACAACAGTTCGAGACAGTTTCGTTTTTAAGGGGTAGACGATCAGTTCATCTGACTCTCCCCATCATAACGTGCTGAAATTTGCATCAACTGTTACGTATTGGGGGCTCGTCCGGGATCCGATTAGATCAGAACAGATTCAATTCAGACCATCGACGTGTTTCTAAAGTAGAGTAAATTGTGTAAAGATCATCGAGGATATCCACAACATGTCAGAGGCTATTGGAAGGCTTGGCCAGGAAGCAGACGCCTTGGAGCTCACTGGGAAGGAGAGACAGGACTACATCCGTGAAGGCCTAAGGGAGGAAAGAGAGAGGCAAGAGCGCATGGAGCAACTGAAGATAGAGGCTCAACGAGAGGCTCAAGAGAAGGAGGCTCAACGACAGGCTCATGAGAAGGAGGCTCAACGACAGGCTCATGAGAAGGAGGCTCAACGACAGGCTCAGGAGAAGGAGGCGGAACGACAGGCTCAGCTGCAAAGAGAAAAGATGAACCACGAGCTGGAGATGGAGAGGATCCGCCATCAGCGTGGAGGCGAGTCGACGCAGGGGACCAGCGACCACGCCAGTTCCAAGAGACCCAAGCTACCTGCATTTCAGGATGGGAAGGACGACCTTGATAGCTGGCTACTTCGTTTTGAGAGGTTTGCCGAGACAGCGGACTGGCCCAGATCCACCTGGACGACATCACTGTCTGCCCTGCTGACTGGGAGAGCTCTGGAGTGCTTCTGCCGATTGCCGATCGATGAGGCCAAGGACTACGATAAAGTCAAGGAAGCTTTACAGAAGAGGTATAACCTGTCAGAGGACGGTTACAGACTCATGTTCAGACAAGGTAAGCCTGAAGATGGAGAAGATGTCGGGATGTTTCTTACTAGGATCAAGACTTACCTAGAGAGGTGGATAAAGCTATCAAAGACGGAGAAGACCTACGAAGGAGTGAGGGACCTGTTCGTTAGAGAGCAGTTCATGGATGTTTGCCCACCAGACCTTGCGACCCATGTGAGGGAGAGGAAGCCAAAGACGCTACAGGACGTCGCAGACTCAGCGGAGGCGTTCCTGGTAGCGAGGAACCGGACACTCAGAGGGAGCGCCAGACTGCAAAGCCGGCCAGTGCGACGGAGTCCCAACGGAGACAGAAGCCCACAGGTCTGCCATAGGTGCCAGAGGCCGGGACATAAGGCGACGGAGTGTCGTACCAAGATAAACGACAAAGGTGAGTTGAAATGTTACCTTTGTGGAAAGCCAGGCCACGTTCGGAGAATGTGTCCAGCCCAGAAGGATACGGGGCGAGGCAAGCCGAACAAGGCGGCGGCGGCCGTAATTATAGCGGCGGACGAGTCGTCGAGACAGGATGCGACGACGGCTTACACCAGCATCAACGTTCAAGCGGTAATGAAGGACGGGAAGCTCCAGTTAGCGGTGCCTGTTACGTGCGGAGGATGCAGTGACGGAAGGACCGTGGAGAAGCTGAAGTTACCAGTGATGAAGGGCTTGATTGGAAATCGAGCAGTAGACGTCCTAAGAGATACCGGCTGTGAAGGTGTAGTGGTGCGGCGATCACTGGTGGACGACGGACAGCTCACCGGTGGGAAGAAACTTATCGCGAGGATCGATAACTCCTTGTTAGCGGCGGAGGAAGCCATTATCGACGTGAGAACGCCTTACCTGACGGGCAGAGTGACGGCACTGTGTCTCCCGGAGACCATCTGCGACCTAGTAGTCGGGAACGTGGACGGAGCGAAGGACCCGTACGACCCTGATACTGAGGTGATGGTAGGAGCGGTGACCACGAGGGCCCAGGAGAAGAGGAAGGACCAGTCTACGTCGCTGAGGGTGCCGAGGGCAGAACGACACGCGGGAGTGGATAGGAAGGAGCTCATCCGACTCCAGGAAGAAGACGAAGACCTCAAGAAGTTGGGGCAGAAGAAAATTCCGACCAACAGAGGCAACAAGTCCGTACACTTCGAGAGACACGGAGGTGTACTGTACCGGATTTATAGGGACATAAGACAGGCTACGATTACAAGACAAGTGGTACTACCCGAGAAACTGAGGGAGTATGTATGTACTGAGCGTTGCCCATGATTCTATCGTCGGAGGACATCTCGGCGTGAAGAAAACGAAGGACAGGGTGATGAGCAACTTTTACTGGCCTGGTATCGAAGGTGACGTCGCGAGATACTGCCGCTCATGTGACATCTGCCAGAGGACAGTGAACAAGGGAACGACTCGTAAGGTGCATTTGCAGAGTATGCCAGTGGTAGACATCCCATTTGGGAGAGTGGCCGTGGACCTGGTAGGACCTATTGATCCCCCAAGTGAAGGCGGACATCGGTATATCCTGGTATACGTAGACTACGCTACTCGTTACCCTGAAGCGACCCCCTTGAAGAAGATTGACGCAGAGACAGTAGCAGAAGCCTTAGTAAATATCTACAGCCGTTTGGGTGTGCCCGAGGAGATCTTATCTGATCAAGGGACTCAATTCATGTCGGACGTCATGAAGGAAACGAACAGACTACTGGGAATTCGACAGTCGACCACCACAGTCTACCACCCTATGTGCAACGGGCTGGTGGAGCGATTTAATGGCACACTGAAGAAGACCTTGAGGCGACTGTGCGCGGAGCAACCTAAGCAGTGGCACCGATACATTAACCCGCTGCTCTTCGCGTATCGTGAAGTTCCCCAAGAATCGACAAAGTTCGCCCCATTCGAGTTACTGTATGGAAGAACGGTGAGAGGACCGATGCACATCTTGCGAAAATTATGGACCAAGGACGTAGAGGAGCCGGAGACAAAGACCAGTTACCAGTACGTCATGGAACTACGCGAGCGGCTGGAGGACACGTGGAAGTTAGCGACGGAAGAGCTCTCAAAGGCACAAGGCAGACAGAAAACCTACTACGACCGGAAGGCTCGAGAGAGGAAGTTCCGCCCTGGCGACGAAGTTTTAGTACTGCTGCCGACAAACGCCAACAAGCTCTTAGTCCAGTGGAAGGGACCATACAAGGTAGTCTCGGTTGTCGGTTTCAACGACTACAAAGTCAAGATGGGTGTGAAAGAGAAGACATTGCACGCTAACCTTCTCAAGAGGTATATCCCCAGGACTACACCAGCGACGACGCAAGCAGCAGCAGCGGCAATGGGACCGGCATCTGTCGTGAACGAGATGTGTGAGATTAACGACGGCAGGAGCGACACCACACCTGGAGATGTCGACGCTATGATGGACGACGACGGTGATGGTGCTGGGACTGTGCTGGCAGAGGACGACGTGATGGACGAGAGTCAACCTGTGGAGTCAGCTGGCATGACAGTCATCGAGGACTGCGACCTGGAAGGCGACAACGGTGGAATGACGGAGGACCTTGCCGACCTAGGGAGCTGGGACCAGAAGGAAGGCTCCGAAGATGTCCAATGTGGAACGCAGCTGACGCCGGAACAACGTCAACAACTCGGCGACGTGGTGAAGGAGTATCAACGCATCTTCACCAATCTCCCCGGATGCTGCCAGTTAGGCGAACATTGTATCGACCTGACCTCAGAGGTACCTGTTCGGCAACGACCATACCCGGTGCCCTATGCTATGCGCGACTCCTTGAAGGAGGAGCTCAGTACCATGGAAAGGTTGGGCATCATACGCAGGAGCTCATCAGCTTATGCTTCACCGGTTGTTGTCGTCAAGAAGAAGGATGGATCCAATCGAGTCTGCATCGACTACAGGAGGCTGAACAAGATCACTGAGTTCGACCCTCATCCGACAGCAGCCCCATCGGAGGTGTTCCAGAGTCTGTCGAGAGGAAGAATATTCTCTCGGATCGACTTGAGCAAGGGATACTGGCAAGTGCGAGTCCTGGAACAAGACATTCCCAAGACAGCGTTCGTCACCATGGGCGAACATTACGAATTCACCCGGATGCCCTTCGGGATGATGAACTCAGGAGCTACACTGAACAGGATCGTGAAGCCATTGATCCAGGGACTGAACAATGTGACAGCGTATGTGGACGACCTGCTGATCCATACAGAGACATTCGACGAGCATGTGAAGGCTCTCAAGGAATTGCTGCAGAGGATGGACCAAGCTGGATTAACTGCAAGACCATCCAAGTGCCTGATTGGAACGTCTGAAGTGGACTTTGTTGGACACTCAGTGGGAAAGGGTATGATTGGCTTGTTAGAAGAAAATGTGTGTAAGGTGCGGGATGCACCCAGACCCACCACTAAAAAGGAGGTGAAAGCATTTTTAGGACTGGTGGGATACTACCAAGAATTTGTACCTAACTTTGCAGCGATTGCAGCACCACTGTCTGATCTGCTTAGAAAGGGTCAGCCCAATGTAGTTCAGTGGGAAGAAGTGCAGGAGAAAGCGTACACTTCTTTGAAGAATGCTATTGTTTCCAAACCCGTGTTATGTTTGCCAGATTTTTCAAAAGAATTTGTCTTAGCAACTGATGCATCAGATCGCAGGTTGGGTGCTGCTCTTAAGCAGGAATATGAGGGAAAGTTGTATCCTGTGGCATATGCCAGTCGTAAGCTATTGCCTCGTGAGACGAAATATTCAGTCTCAGAGCGAGAATGCCTAGCCATCGTTTGGGCGGTAAAGAAGTTTACTTTGTATTTGTATGGTAAGGAGTTTGTGCTCCAGACTGACCATAGGTCATTAGAGTATTTGAATTCTGCCAGATTTGACAGCCCAAAGCTATTACGATGGAGTCTATTTTTACAGTCATATCGATTCAGGATTAGGTATGTCAAGGGCAAGGAAAATGTCGGCGCCGACTTCCTAAGTAGAGTGTTTTGAATAGTACAAGTTCAGTGAGATGTATTGTAACCCAGAGTTTTGCCTGTTGGATATGTTTCTGGGATGACTGTATTGTACTGTAATGTATATCTGACTGAGTATTGAATTATTGGCCGTCAGAGAGCCACTATGTATTAGTCATATTTTGATGTTTTCATTATTTGTTACCAATGGGACAATGTAATTTTTGAAGACTGTAACCCAAATGGGAACTGCGAGCAAGCAGAGATTTTGTACGTTGCATTGATGTAATTTACGAGTGGCCTAAGCTTGGGCAGTATCGGTATTGCTTTGTTATAATTTGTTTGATCTGATAGGATGAAGTTAGACCCTGATCAGTGGTCGATATGTGTTGGTATTTTTGCCATTGTATCTATGAGTTTATGCATTTATGCATTTGGTATTTAAGACAACCATCGTTGTGTACAACGTTATGTGCTATGTTTCGTGCACGAAGCATTGTGTATTGGATGGCCATCGTTTCACCATTGTATGATTTGTAATAGTATCATTGACCATCGTTTCACCACAGTGGTGGTATTGTATTGTTTATAATAGTAGGTCTACTGTTGACCAGGTTTTGTAATGGTACTGCAATGATATTGTAATGAAATTGTATTAGTGTTATAAGGATACTATGGTTATTGTATCGTACTTAGGATATTGGGAAGGCACCTAGTACGTTATTAGCAATGTCTATTGTAAGATTGGAAATGATAAGTATTGTATGATAGTGTAGACGCTTTATGATGTAGATAGTTGAAGAATGTTCAACTTAAATTGGGGAGTTGTGTAGCGTCCCACTAGTTGAACGATCGATATTTTTCTTCCCCCTGCATGACGCGTCTCACTCGGCGACTCCCCCCCCCCCCTCTCGCCAGCAAGGCCGGTATTTCCCTTTGATGTCGCTGTGTGGCTTGTTTGTCTCACTGTAGAAAATCTAGAGCGTCTGGAAGATTCTGCGGTGTCCGAGATTACGCTAGGTCGACCTTGAGTGATGTAATGCTGTGACGTGTCTGTGTACGATTGGGTGGCCTGTATGTGTCCCGAACGATCTAGGTCTGTCTCGTGCTTATGGGGCGGTAAAGCCGCTTCCTGAACGTTCCTGGACAGAATATATATAAGGAGGGCCAGGCGAGCAGTAGGGGTGCAAATCGTGGGTGAAAATCGTAAGGTGCAAATCGTAGGTGTGTACATCCAGTTGTAGTAGAAGTGTAGTGCCTTCCCTGATAGGTGTAAGTAACTTGTGGATATCAGCTCGTGTTTACAGTTATTAAAGTTAGTGTTAATTGTTCATCGGATCCTGTTATTTATTTCTACAACAGTTCGAGACAGTTTCGTTTTTAAGGGGTAGACGATCAGTTCATCTGACTCTCCCCATCATAACGTGCTGAAATTTGCATCAACTGTTACAGCCTTCATAAGAGTGGTGTCTTTTTTGTTTTTGTATACATGTCTTCCCGTATAGCTGCAGCAATATGGTCAATTTGTGTCAGCAATGTTTCTTCTGCATTTGTGAAACTAGATATAAGCTCTTCTTCAATGCAGTCATTTTCGGCTTCTCTTGCTATCACATCCAAAGCTATAACTGCGGAGCTGTCTGGAACGGAAAGGAAAACCAGTATCGACTGCCTTTGGTCTAGAGGCCTTACAAAATTGATGCCACTTTTGTAATGGTCTGACAGCTTTTTCTTCAAACAGTGCGTTGGTAATGGGGTTTCTTGACCTCTTTTCCTTAGATGATGGTTCAAACGAGAAAGAAGATCTGTTAAGGTGTAAATTACATGCCCATCTTCAAACCCGATATCTATTTCTTGAACTAAAATATCAAGAAAGGCGCCGTCTATGTTTTCCTCATTATTTGTTCCGCTTAAACCACTCTGTTTTGTTACTTTCGAAAAGTACTTTAAATGGTACTTTGCTTCGTAGGCTATCAGACCAAGTCCCGTTGTTCTACACCTTAATACTTCATTCCCTTCGGCAGAAGTTTTAATTTTGTGTTCAACATTCAGTGTCAAGATTTGGTGGAGTGGTTGGTTATGCTTCGTCCTCACTTGGCAGAAAATACATTTCCCCCAATCCACCTTCGGAACCTTTGTTCTGGAAATGGGAGTGTTGAAGGAAGTGGACGATGTAGCATCCGATGGTTTTTCAAGAGATTGCTCTCTTATCTGCCCCTTTTTCTAGCTTCTTTCTCAGTCTTTCTTTGTTCGTTTTGCTGCAAAATGCAGCATAGCACGATTTCGAATGCCACATTGGTTGTTTTGTTGGCAAAGTCGTGTATGTCGTGTTCAAGTCTTTCGAGGGTTTCTACATAATGTGTGTCCTTATAAAGGACTCGTTGGTGAAAAGCTGATTGCACCCGTGCAATACCCTCTGTAGTTCAAGACACAAGAGTCTTGTCTCTTACTTGACAAAACAAGCATGCAGTCCACCCTTATTGTTTTAGAAGGGTATTTTCTTTTCAGTGACAAAGTAGCTACAGGAGCTGGGCCCTCTTCTTCCATTCTACATTGGTTTCAGGCCGACGTCTTCAATCTATAAATAATGATAATAACTGCGATTCATTGACGACTTGCAAAAGACAGGAATTCTCTTTATACCTCTTATCAACCCTTTCCTAATTTGTTTTTCTGCCCCCCCCTTCCCCCCGGATCATTTCTGTTTCCTTTCCAATTCGGGTATGCGGGTTTCCATAGTTTTGCCCGACTACAATCACGAAAACTATCTCCGAAATAACGAATGCGCGCATATTTATTTTTTTTTAATTTGTGGGCATGCAGTGTTTTGAACTTTAAGAAGAGTTCAGGAAACATATTATTTGCCTTTTATGAAACACAAAAATATGTAATTTCTTTTAACGATATTAAAAACCCAGATCTAATGCTCAAAGCGTTTTCTCCTATTTGCTGTTTCGCCATACTACGCCGGGCGGTAAGATAAATTTTTTAATTTGAAATGCTGACTCGTCATCCATCGTCGTTCTCCCCGCCTCATAGTGCTATCGGCTGACTTCGCCGACAAGGATGCAACTCGGCAAGGGCCAGAATTATTTTTGTCTTGGGGGTATCTTTTATGCGCCCCCGCCAAGCCTTGCGCCCCTTTGAAAAGTGACCTCCACCCCAGGGGTGTTCTAAAACCACTAAGGAACATATTCCACATGGTGGTTTCTTATAGATTTGAGATGACCACGAAGACATAAAGAGAAATAAGAGAACATCCGGACTATATCTTTGCTTGCACTAAGCGCCAAGTAAAGCCGGATGGGAGTCGTTTTTATTTCTTTTTATTTTACTAGAATCTAGATGGAGTTCCCGGATTTATCCGGGATAAACCTGTGAACCCACCGTTCTATCTCTCTCCCTCTTTTTTGGTCTACAAAGCTTCCCATTGTGTGCACGGAAGAGAACGCGTATTGATATCGTTTCCGGTGCGATGGGCTTACTACAGGGAGCCACAGACTAATAAATTAACCAGACTGGAAACACGAGCTTCGGACTGTGTCGTTTTTTACGGAATTTCCCGAGCGACGACTGTATAACCAACATGGCCGCCGCTCGGGAAATTCCGATTCTAGTTCTATTTGCAGTAGAAATTTCTTTTCATTTGTCAAGATTGGTTGTACCTGTATTAATTTGTTGGTGCGGAACCAAACTGCCACGTTCAGTAGGCGCGTCAAAATGGTGTCATTCAAAATTGTAGCTATGCTGAAGCGTCGGTCGCTACCTTAAACCTAAAATGGCGGATGGTTCATGACCTTTCGCTGTTTTGTGACGTCACACAATGGGATCATCCAGTCTGGTTAATTTATTAGTCTGTGCAGGGAGCCAAAACAAAAGATCATTATGCCTTTCATAACTTTTTATTTAACAATACCTGAAACACAATCGGTCGATACAAAAGCGATTGGGCTATATTAGTTGACACTCAAGAAAATTAATTTTTGAATTTTTGAAACTGTCATTTAGGCTGTGGTGTCGAGTAAAAAAAAAAAAGGCCAAAACTGCACCATAATGAATTATTCCCGCCACTAGTTTTTTTTTAATTTTTTATAATAAGATTTTGTTGCGATAAAAAGAAAAACCACGACAATAACAGAATTTTAAAGAATACAGATTTCAAGAAGGGCCGTTTAAAAAAAAAAAAGTTCACCGGCCGTGGGCACAATCAAACCCTAGTCAGGCCTCTTGTGAATTGTAATAACTCAGATAAAGACATCAACAACGACTTTCATGATTTTCAATAAGCATTCACTTTATTACATTTTATATTCTCGAGCCGAATTCCAGCTTATTCATTGTCCGGATATTCCTGAATTTCAGGAAATTCAAATCCAAATTCATGTCCAGCCCAATAAAAGAGTTCACCACTAGTAAACTGGGGCTAAATCAGCCTGGTTTAGTTTTTCGAAAAGTGGTAAACATTCAGATGAACAAATACAAAACTACAGATGGTAAACCCATAAGTTTCAAATTATGGCCCTTACAGGCCTAGTTTACATATGATATGACTTCTTTTCTAAAATACTTTTTATTTACAGCAGATAATGAGAGTAGGCCTACGGAAAGTCAGATTTACTACTATCTATTAAGAAAAAAGAAACAACTTTAAAAAAATGCTACAATAAACGAGATGAGAGCCTCAGGAATTCTCCATCGGGAGAGTCCACCAAGTGAAAGACGGAAAGTAAAAATGTAAGGAATGTTTTCATCTAAAGACAGAATAGCAGAATGTTGCTCGTTTCCTATTTAAAGCAATTCAAGAGCGAGTCAGTCATAATTTCTCTTTCACAAGGTAGAGATTCTTGAACTGAATGCCAAATGGTAAATTAATGTATGAAAATAAAACAAGGATGAACGACTGGGGAAGACTAGCATCTCTCTCTCTCTCTCTCTCTCTCTCTCTCTCTCTCTCTGTCTGTCTGTCTGTCTGTCTGTCTGTCTGTCTGTCTGTCTGTCTCTCTCTCTCTCTCTCTCTCTCTCTCTCTCTCTCTCTCTCTCTCTCTCTCTCTCTCTCTCTCTCTCTCTCTCTCTCTCTCTCTCTCTCTCAGGGAAAAAGAAAAGAAGTGCTTTAGTTGAATGCATGCCAAATGGTAAATTAGTGTACAAAAAGAGAATCAAAATGAAGGACTAGGGATGCCTTGCATGTTTCTTTCCCTAAACAGATTCCTCAGAATACAAAATAATATGGCAAGGTCCTACTCGAAGATTTTTGCAAGTACCTCAGATTTCTGCTAAAACTTGGATGATTGGTGAGAGTGGGAGGAATATAATGATAACAATCATATACCTTCGCGCAGACGTGAAAAAAACACCAAAACAACAAAGATGCACTCACACAGTCAATCTCGTTCATAAACGTACTAGCTGCTGCTCACCAGTCTCAGCATTACCATATGCACCTCATGCACCTGGACAAAGCAGAATCAGTTCAACAAGAAAATAAAGGGGGGGGGGGGGGAGACGGTATTTTTCCATGGGAAAAGGAGCTCTTGTTTATCATTGTACTCGTAATTTCCACTGAGCACACCGAGTTAGTAAAATACACTCGCTTAGCTCGCCTAGTTGCCAGTCTTAAATGTTCTAGTCCGTTCACCGAGGCGTGATCACGGTTTAGTTGGATTTTCTCAGCTATTACGAAATACAGCGTCCTGAATTTTTGCATGCAGTGTTACATTTATCAAGACCCTACAAGTCTTGAATTTGAAGTCTGTGCACAGCACCGTTCTTTCAAAGCGGCGAATTCCTTTGATCTTTTATTTGTTTTCAATTTCATAGGCTCCAAACTTATAGATGTTTACAGTAACGTGTGTTCCAACATAATCTGTCACTTCTCGTTTCCCTGTGGGTGATCTAAATTCCTAAATATAGTAACAATCTGTGGTGAATTGCAGTGGCGTAGCATCACGTTAGGGACTTGAGGTTTTGCTTTACACGTAGGCCTAAATGCATTTATTATTCCTTTCCTGTAAGATAAAGCTACTACGGATTCATTACTTATCAATTGAAAACAGCCTTCTAGTTATGCTAAACGGTAACATCCTGTGAAAGATAAAGTTTGTAAAGTAGCTAGGCTTTCCAATCTGTATTAAGTTGTGAGAAATATACATATCGAGATATGACCACCCTTTCCGCTCTGAGTCCCTATAATTGCAAGAGCATGGCCTTGTGGGTACAATGATCAGGCTACGGACTTGGGACAACCTTAGGCCCAATAGAAAGGTTAGCCCTAAAAAGTTTTTTTTTTTTTTTTGGTTTTATTTCAAAACAGGCAAGCGCTTTTCGATGTTTTTTTTTAATGTTTTATCATCTCAGTCACTTCCTGAGTCGGATGTCTCCATTGGATTGATGAGGATATTCGGTTGAATTAAATGAAGGCCCTCGTTTTGCCAGTAGGCCTATTCTTCCTCCAACCGCGATACATGGTCCTCTCACTTGGAGAAAAATTCTGCAGCGACTGTTTTCAATGCTGTATGAATTAGATTTTGGATGTCTGACAGTTTGAAGGTCTTGTTCTCCAATGTTCCGCATCGTATTGATTTTGATGTTTAAATCCACGATGAAAGGAATTCTGAAACTGAAAGATCTCCGACAACGCCTCTGACTGTGTTGACCCACCAGTGAACAATCACAAGAGTTTGTTTTTAAACTCACTTTAATCACGTGCTGTACCACATTTTAGTGGGACTCAAAACCATGTGTTAAATTATTACAGTAAACCACCTAAATGTTTACCCTTGTCGATGCTACCTTTATTTATATACCGCATATAAACAAACTCGAAAAACTACTTGAATAATTCGGGAGCAAAAAATCTGGGTTAGGGTCATCACAAATCTAAGACTTCACGCCAAATTACATTCAAATATCATCGACGGTTGCAAAGCTACGAACAGTTTTCTGTGATCATGCGTCGGTGAACGGACTATAATTAATGTTGAAAGTCAATGGAATCTGAAGAACTCGTCAGCCGTGTGGCGGAAAAGACTGTATGGATCAAAAACAAAGGACGCCAACAACTGTCCACGATGCGGCTTGCTTTATTCTAAGTTCAGTTCAGTGGTGTAGGCCTTTTCGTCATACAACAGTATAACTGAGGTAGAGAGCTAAGCACATCTCATTCTAAAAGATGTCATTAGAAAATGAATTTGATTTAGACTGTGGTCCGTGGTCTTTTTCCATACACGGCAGCCTTTTCAATTCCTTCTTGGCATTACATAAAAAAATATATCATCAAATAATTATAAAGGACATCATAGTTTTAAAGAGGATTAAACAAAAATGTCTAACATTTGCAAGAACAAAAAGATAATAAATATTTTTAAAAAATTATAAATAATTTTAAAAATTGCCTCCATTAGGAGAGCTAGAGGTACACTATAGTCGATAGTAAGAGAAAACTAAAAAAACGTTTTGCCATTTTGCTTTTTTACTTGATAGGTATTGCCCTTTCAACCATTCGGTCATAACTGAGCAAGAAGCCATCAGTAAAATACGCAAGTTCGGAGGGGAGAGAAGGGGTTTACCCCCGGCATACGAAAAGCGGACGTGGCTGTTGTTCTGGGATGGTTTTCAGTTGTGGTAATGAATAATAAAGTGTGGTTTTATATACTTTTCTTCTGCAAATTAGGTTGTTAGACTGCATCAAATATGTTTCTCAGAATGAATATCAAGAGCTTATCGTGGACATTAATTACCATTCTAAAGGAAGTACGCTGGTAAGGGGGCTGAAAAGCCTAGGGCAAAGGGGGGTGGGGGCGGGGGGGGGGAGAGAAGCCAAAATCGAGTTTACAGACTGTAGGATGGCCTCTAATTGGAAAGTATTTATAATTTTGAGTTTTCTGGATGTCATAAGGGAATACCTGAATCAAAGAATTAAACATGTACCACTAAATATCTTATGACTCCATGGAACGAGATATATGGCCCACGCCAATACGAATTACACATCGACATGAAGACAGCTTAATAAATTAATACATACAATGCATGTAATACCACGTCCATATAAATTTATGTACAGATAATATTAGTAAATTAAATAAACTCATATACTGACTCAACAGTGAAACTATCACTTACAAAAAAAAAAAAAAAAAATACATAAAAACCTTCAAATACCACTGCAGTGCCCACATAAACGGATACTGCTTTGTTTTAAGTCATTCTCATCGGCCAGATGTGTTTTACTTTTCATGCGAATGACGAGTAAATTGCCAAAGGCCCATGTGTTCGGTCTGACTTCAGTTACAGTGTTGCTGGCCTGGATAGGAAAATAGGAGTCAATTAAATGTATATGGTAGATTCACAGACATTTTTCAGCAAATACAAGGAAGTGGTAAATAAACAGATGTTTACCGTAGCACCAATCTGGTATATCAGTGCTGCTCAGTCTTCATTTATTTTAAAGCAGCTTCCACTACCATTTCAGGTATCAAGGCATGGGCATCGAGATTAGCTGATCAATTTGAGACAAATTTTAACTTATATAAATTTAAAAAAAAAATTCTTACCAACGGCCAGTATCTGTCAATTCGTTATAGTATAATCACGATGTGCATTTGGTCATGTGACCTTGTGAGTGACCATCAGTCTTCTATCAAATCTTTACTCTGCGTATATCGATACATTTTGCCCTATGATGAAAAAAAAAAAAGTAAGAAAGAACACAACATGTGCACAAATAATTAAAAAATACGAAAAGCATTGGCACTGGTACAACAAAATGCTTAAGTTATCACTGAAAGCTTCGTTAATATGTGCAGTGTACATATATATTTTCCATTTTAAGTATGTTGTTGAACAGCTAAAAAAGAACTGTGAAAGAATTGGAGCGATTAACATGTACTTGACAGGCAGTTGCACAAGAGTCACGTCAGTTTGATGACTGGCAGCAGCGATCATTGAGGGGCTTCTCAATTGTTCCTGTTGTCAATCAGTCTGGCCTTGCATTTACATACAAAACAATGACGTAGAGTCACTAGCGGCGCCAACACAATACAGAAAGACGACATAAATACAGCTGTGAAATAAATAAACAATTAAGAAAAGCTATTATGCTGCCTGAATATGACTGAGTACGATTATGAGACGCATCAACATGGATGACATGATAACACATTTATAGCAAAGCTGCAAAGTCACAACATACACGAAATATAGGGAGAACACCATCACAGAGTATACTGCAGCAATGATGAATACTTTGTCTCATCCTCTTCACTAAAATTGGCATTGAGCACAGCGTACAGTCCTTGGCCCTTGTATTTCTCGATGCCATTGATTTTGCCAGTCCAGATATTATTATCTCCGGGTTCAAGATGGAACCATTTCTCACCAATGGTAACGGCCACAGCATGAGCGCGAGGTACCACAACTCTGAACATTATGTCGCCTTTGATGTTGTCCCCAGCCAATGAAAAGGGCTCCAGGAGCACGCATCCTTCTCTCCATTGAGCAAACTGTTTAGGAAAAAGCCTTGACTTTCTGGGTGTGCCCGTACAATGGATCAGGTAATTGAAGACTCCCGGCAGCTGCTTGTTGTCATCTGAAGCTGGAAGTGCGTAAATTTGCAACCGATGATAGCCTGGCTTATCCAAACTGACCAACAAACTAACGTCCTCGCCACGAGTTTGAATAAATACCCGTTCCTGAGACTCACCTCCCGTGGCTTCACTGACCACTTTACTGGTGATCTTCACTGGCGTACTAGTCTTCAATTTGATCACAAATTCATTTTCGCTGGTTTCAAATTCTGGTTCTTGATGTGTTGTAGTGGAGAGGCCGAGTTGATTGAAGAGAGACTGCGCCCCAAGATAGCCATTCTGTAATGTAGGTCGGTCTGACATGCTGATTTCACTGACAAGGTATTTCTCTTATAAAATATTCCTGGGAAATACACACAAAAACAGTTTTTTTTACTTCAGACAGCTGCGTTTGGTAATATTATTTCAGAATGAATAAGCAACAGATTACAAACACATCAGCGTTATGTAGCTTACCTCTTCACGTTTTAAACAGTTACAGTACACTTATTTGATCATTTGTTTCCGTAAACACATTTTCTTGTTTCCCTGCATGCCAACGTTAAAACAGAATCCCTCCGAATGCCCAGGTAACAATATTGCAGAGCTTTCCATGGGTATCGCAAATGCCAAAGAAACGTCTTCCCTTCAAATAAATCCAGTAGGAGAAAAGAAAATGCTCTGTGCGAATGCCAGACACCGTTTGGAAATTCTTATTTTTCAAAGAGCACACAATGTGTAGCAGTCAAGATCTATTAGCCTGTTTGACTTGGAGAGAGGTGAAAAAATGCTGTTCCTCTACCTACACAGAGAGGTCGAACATCAAGACTGAACGCTCTGTTATGAACTAGCTATGTACCATTCCTCAGCACAGAGACCCTGCTGCGACTACACCTGAACGAAACTTGGGGTCTGAAACAGAGAGAAATGGGGTAAATTTATTTATCTTCCTTTAATGAAGTACACAGACTGACAGTTCCTTTTGTTATGAAAATATTCTCTCTCTCTCTCTCTCTCTCTCTCTCTCTCTCTCTCTCTCGCTCTCCCTCCCTCCCCCCCTCTCTCTCTCTCGCTCTCCCCCCCCCTCTCTCTCTCTGTCTCTCTCGCTTTCTCCCCCCCCTCCCCTCTCTCTGATAAGCCTATCCTGAGTAACAAGAAAAATTAACATAAAAGAATAAAATAAACGCCCTTTTTATTCAGTATTTTGATATATTATACAGTAGAAGTTTCTGTGGGCTTCAACATATTTCGTATCTACATTAATTTATTTTAAGACACTATGCTTGCCTTCCTTTTCGACATATTTTTTCCGGCATTCAAGATACTCTCCATCACAGGAATTTCTTTACGCACGCAACGTAACAGGAGGGTTTTCTCCTCCCGGTTAAAAAAACAAAACAAAACTATAAAAACAAAAACACAAAAACGCCCACAGGCATTTCATTCCGCGATCTTCGAAAGGTAACGGCAACCCAGTGAGAAATTCTCCACAACACTCTTGGGGTTAGCTCCCGTGACGGACTGGTCTTCTGTTCATACCTGACTTTGATTCGTCAGTCAACACAACAGTCTGTCAAACTTAACTCGACGCAGATCTTGTTTTCGTTGTCCTAATTAAATCAAATTCAAGTTTACGTTGCAGTTTTTCTTCGCTTTTGCCGTAGCAAAGATATCATCCTAGAATATCTTGCTGTGTAGTCGGAGTGCGTAGGAACAAAATATTATGATATGGCGGTGGAAATCTTCGACAAGAGCATGCACTCTGTTATTAGGCCTATATATATAGCCCCCCCCCCCCCTGGAAAATTCCTGCCGTTCTGTAGCACTCTTCGAAAAACAAACCAAAACGATAACAAAACAAAGTTCTGTGAGATAATTTCAGATATAAATCCCTGCCATCGCAGTTCCTAAAAATATCCAAAACTCTAAATAATTCACGGATTTAAAAGGTTAAAGACGTTCTACAAGAAAGTAACGGAACATTGAAATATACGTGGGCATAGGTCACATTTCCGGAGGGAAAAACCTGTGTAATGAATCTCGCACACCCACCATCGTTACTTTTCTTGCCAAGTTTTGCATCGCAGAGTTTTATCTTTCTTAGACCTCATGTGCCGATCGTTGCAGAATTCGTGCGAATCAATCAGCGTTGATGAAAGTTTTCAGGAAACTTCAAGTCTAGCACTCGCTGAGTTTTATTTACCTACACGTTCTAGCACTTCCTTGTGTTGAGTTCACTCTCGTTTCCACAGGACCTCCTGAAACAGAAATGAAAATGTAATTAAAATGCCTTTCCTTCCTGACTGAATTTTGTTTCCATTCGCAGTCAATTTCCACCTCCTTCCTTCTCTTCTTCTCTCACCACCCTCTCTCCTTCTCTCTCTCTCTGTCTTTCTCTTCCTCCTCTCAATTTTTCTCTCTCTTTCCTTCCATTTTTCTTTCTCTCTCCGTCTATCTTTCTCTCTCTCTCTCTCTCTTTTCCCGGTAAAAATGTATTTGTATTGAACTAATGTAAAAATGTAAAGAAAATGTTAGTTTGTGTTTTTCTGTATTACTTTTAAAGATACAGGAACTACAAAAAACAAAAACAAAAATCTCGTTGCATGAGTGAAATAAAAAGTAAAGAGAGAACTAAACATCAAAGGTCGTGCTCGCTCAACAAACAAACTTAAAAACGATCATCAGAAATGTAAAGGAGAGGTATTTTTAGAATGAATAGGCAAGCATAATGTAGCATAGGAAATATCACTTTCCCGTTATTTGAACCCAAAGATTTGCCCCTTTGATAAAAATATAATCTTGTCCGTTGATGCATTTCCTTACAAATAACTTATTACATGCATTTCAATTCCTCGTGCATACCTGCGTTCCGTTTCTACTTTGGTTAGGGACGAAGACTGCCTGCCCTTTTATTTACAGCCACATGGATTTTCGATCTCGAGCTTAAATTATATTTGCAGTGCTATTAACTGTCTCATTTGCACCTCCACTACAAACATGATATACAGTCCGTTCTCCTCGAGCAGTAAGGAGAGAATGCCAGCGGAATCTATGTACTTTCTCGTATTCCTTGCATCACCTTGATGTCGCAGGACCATTATTAAGATTATTCCCTCTTTTACACAAACAGTTTTAATAACCTTTCAGCTTTTTTACTGAGCACTGACCACTGTATCAGCACAGCCTTTAAACTGGAAATTATTACCCGCTTTCTCTCATGACATCACATTTTCAGTTATACTCTTCTGAGAGTTAGTCTTGCATAAAGACGTCGGGGTGAATATTTGCGCCATGTGTCCAAACTGAGTGCTGGTTGCACGGTGCATTTTTTGGAAAATGTAAAGTTTAGGGCTACTGTTAATGTTCGTATTAGATTTAACTAATTGGCCAACAACAACGTTCTCGCTGGCGACATGGGCACAAGAACTTGTTCGGAAACTGGACACAGATTGGTCACAAAAATCCTGTTACGAGTTTTTTGATCATGTGACCCAAATTGCTTCTTCACTGATATAATCGTACTTAATCACTTTCCTTCATGATATCAGAATATCGTTTAAACTCCCCAGACTCTGAGTTTGTCAAAATAATAACAATAAGTTTCATGGAACGCTCCTGTTGAGCTCATAAGACAGCGTTTTTCTCAGATACAACATTGCAATAGGCCGAGTTTGTCTGTGATAAATTATGGACTGTGTGAGGTTAGACCACTGTGCAACTATTCTTAGTTTGAGAAATAAATAATTGAAAAAAAGAGCGCCTGCAGCTCGTACTACGTTCCTGTGCAAGGGCGTCCAGCCCAGAATAGACATAAACAGCTCAGATCATAATTATCAATCAGGGCTTATAAACATCCCACACATAGCTCTTCTCCGGGCGAAGATAGGCTTTCATACCGATCTGAGACAGATTCCCCCATCTTCTCACTTGTTGCTACTGACAATATACACTTGTACTTACGCCAATGCACACGAACACGCTGATCCTCTGAATTGCTTACAAGCACTTAAAAATCACGCCGAAAATAAGCACTGGGGCCAACATTTCTAGTTTTGTACTGTGACTGACGAGCTGGCTGGCTGGCATTATTCGCTCACTCTAGAGATTACGAATGTGATACAGACACAAAGATACAAAGATAAAAGCAGGTAATTATAATATTTGCTGTAACTATGCAAACCAGCCCACTTATAACATTATGTACGTCACGTACAAGACACACACTTATTTATGTCTGATAGTTCCCGCTTACTATAACGCATATTTTCCTTTTACCTTCTTATTTTCCACCAGTGCATACGCTAAGTGTGTATGAATTACTCTGGTGGGCTTACAAGCTAGAAGCCAATTTACCTGCGGTTGAAGTCAGTAGATCTGTCTTGAGTAAATTGGATAAGAAATGTGAAATAAGAAAGAATAAACTGTTAGGACATGAAATCACATACTATTTTTATATACATAGAAGAAAAGCGTAACAGGAAATTGTTATGACTAATATTGTGGACAATCATGATGCAAAATATAATAGATGAAAAAAAGTGTTGGAGAGCTTGGAAAGAGTTGTCTGAGGCGAACAGTAGTCAGGTACGGGAGCATTACAGTTGCGAACCTTATTTTTCAAAACATCACAGTTGCGAACCTATTAAATTTTGAGCAAATTTAAACATTACACTTGCGAACCTATAGTGGTTCAACAAAAATTAAAGCATTGCATGTGCGAACCTAACGATTTGTAATCGAGTTGTACTGGTAATCGTAATGCATTCCCCCTCTGTGTTTACAGGCTTGGGACTGTCTCATACTGGTATGAGGCCGCATTAGGAATGTTTGTGTTTAATTTTATTGTTCACAGTACTGGATAAAACTATGTACACTATTTACATGGTAGACTCTTCTTGTTCCGGAGCTATTTACAAGCCAGTGTTCGGCAATGACGTAAAGCATATTTTCTTCAGGAACTTGTCTTTTTCAAGGGCTCCGTCCTTGTATTGGCTAATTGCTGCTGCAAGCCATACCTGCTTCTTTCTTTCACGCCGTGGAATTGGGCGTCCCTCGAGTATCTTGAAATGGTTTTCAAATAGCACTTCTTGTAGGCGGTCGAACAGCTCAAAAACAGGCGGATGACTGGTGTAAAACAGGCCATTCAGCTTTCGGTGGAATGCTTCACACCCATTTGTTGTTCTCTTACTGGTGACATCAGTGCTGGCCCACAAAGTTGGTGGGAATGTAGAATTGCTGCAGATGTAGGTCTCCGTCAGGTATGTCAGGTACTTGTCTATCCTTTCGCCAATAGGGGCCTGGAACAAAATGTCAAACGCGAAGCTTTCATAGACGTCCAGGTAATCAAAAAAGGGCAGTCCAAAAGTGAGCTTCAGGAACTGGCCTATTTCTGAATCTTGAGATTTGTAATCACCAGACAGCCCCAACTCCTGGATCTTACTCCACCAGTTCTGTTTAAGGTGGAATAGGCAGCCTTTCACCGTCATTCCTGGAAACGTCTCCGTTGCTGCCTTGTGGGTCGCCTTCTCAAAGTCAAGATGCAAGGTTTTAATATCAAGGTTCTCTCCATTGACTTCTTGGTAGATGGTGTTGAGAAGATTGAACATATTGCAATAGATCTCAGTAGTCTGTACAGGTGTCCTTCCAGTTGAATAGCTGGCTTGCCTTTACTTGTCTCAACTATCTGTATATCCATCGTGTTGTTGGAGTTGCAGTCCTCACAGTCGCAGTGTGACGTAGTTGTAAGTATGAGGGGGTATAGTGGTTTATTTAGCCTCGGATTTTCAGTTAGCACCAGCACCAGTTGTAAGTATGAAAATCAGAATGTCAAAATTATTTTCCACAATGTATTCACGTGTGTAAAGATACATGAATTGTGTTTTTTGCCGGTGGGCTCTGCAGTCACGAATTGTGTTTACGCCTTTTGCTTGAGAGTGTAAAGGCTTGTCATCACTGTGTTGTCACACGCTATGACACATGTTTATTGCCATGTGTTTCACTGATTGACTTGTTTGGCCTGTTTTGTGTTTGTGCTTGGGTGAGGGGAGGGGGGGGGGGCGAATATTCGTAATCGAACAGTGCCACCATATTCGAGCAAAATCCGATATTTGCCCCGATATCGGGTAGGTTCGCAAGTGTAATGTTCGGTGAGCTTTGAAATTTTAAAGTTCGCAAGTGTAATGTTGCGGTGCCGTTTGAAGATTGTAGGTTCGCAAGTGTAATACACCCTCAGGTACACTATGACGCAGCACTATATACATATATAAAAAACAACAACACAGCAGCTAACAAAATACAATAATATTTCATCTCTCCCCCCCCCCCTACACACACACACAGATATCTCGTCAGAGGAGAAAACAGAATATTTTAGGCTAGGCGCACACATATGATTTTAGCGCGAAGGAACTGGGTCTCATTTTTTTAAATATAGACGAATAATTGGAATGCGCACGTGTGCGAGACTCGAACTCATTGCAGAGTCAACGGGAACATGAAACAAAGACACGACTGCAATACGACAGCAAGTCGCATATGAGCATCTGGCCTTTCACGAAATGGAATTAATTCAAAGGCACCCGTGATCTGCCAATGGATACTGTAATGTTGTTGGAAAAAGTAGAGGATCGATGTTTGGGCTAATTAGAGTGAGTCCGCTTTAGATAATTATCAGTTGTGAATACACAACAAATCACCAGTGCAGACAGATGGAAAATACGATACGGAAAGTAACGCGTACTGCAGGCTGCCAGCCTTGACTTAATAGGTAGATGTAGTTATCTTCTCCATTCACACACAATCATACTCTGTCTTTTTTTTTCGGGGGGGGGGGGGTTAGTGGGGAGGAGAGGCACAACCGACTATCGCAAGTGCAATGCAGAATAAAGACTCAAAAGAAAAAAAAACCACACAAATGCATAAATCTAGTAGGGCAACCAAAAAGAGTGGAAGGTGCTCAATGCACGAGTGTGAAAAAAAAAAAGCAGATTTTCTACAGAAAATACAGAAACGGGGAAATAAAAACGACAGCAAACTATCAACGTGATCTGAAGGGACAATAATAGAGTGCAATAAAGCACATCAGGCACCAGCGTGGGCACAAAAACGCTCACAGACAGCTTGGAAATCCTGTAGACTTGACAAAGAGCAAGCAACAAACAAACAAAAAATGCACAATACTTTGGCAGAATCTGATTAACCTCCAGACACGGAGAAAGATGTATGCTCTGGGTGGAGGAAAGTCAAAGACTTCATGAAAATACTCAGCTACTTTTGAGCTGTATTTAATTCAAGCCGAAGGTACTCAATGAGAACCTGGACATGACATTATTATTATTTTCAGGATTGATTACTTTACACAAAATAAAACCACCAACCACTGAATATTAAAGAGCACACATTTACATTTACATAATTATTATTATACACCGTGGTCTAGAGCTAAGGTGCTGGCCTCTCATGTTGAAGGTACCGGGTTCAAATCCCGGTCGGTGCAGGCATGTGGAATTTTGGGATTTGTCTCATATTTTCTTGTCCCTGGTCCTATGGGAGGTAGGATCGAGCACCTAGCCTTGTCGGATAACGACGAAAAACTCGGAAGACCCGTGTACGTGCACGTTGCGCACGTTAAAGACACCTTGGCAGTTGGAAATTGAAAAGAGCTGGCCCAACAGGCCGTTGCCCGGGCAAAATTAAATAAAATTCACCCTTACCACCCCATCCCCTCCTTCATCTTCCTCCACCCCCCCCCCCCGCCCAACAAAACAACAACTGCCGACCGGCGCTGCACATGTGGCGACGACGTGTCTGCTCCAGTTGTAACTGGGCAGCAAGTAATGACACACAAGCAAATTTTCCAAATGGGATTAAAAAAGTATACAAAATACAAAAAATACAAAAAACACGTACGGGTGAACAGCGAAACTGCAACATGCATTTTTTTTGTTGTTGAAGTGTAACAGATTTGCCCAAACTGCACTTAATTTGTTTAGAATCATGTAAATGTAACATAGACGTATGCCAGCACAGAAGGTGTCTCTCTCACAGCATACATTGCATGTTCTTCTAATAATGCTGTCTGTATTCTGGAACAGCGTCACCTTCATTGTTTTATTATTATTATTATTATCGTTGTTGTAGTTGTTGTTGGTGGTGGTGTTGGTGTTGTTATCGTCGTCGTCGTCGTGGTAAAAAAGTTATTGCTGAATCTGTCGAGAAACTATAGGTCTACATGTGTAAAAATGTTACTGTGTACCAAGGCATAATGTTTCTTCTAAATCAGACAACCACCAGTGTCCTATTTTTTCAATGTCTAGGGATGGACGATCGATAATTGCACTAAGTATTACTTTAAGAAACATTTCGTACAGACATCTGATCCCAGTACTGGATACAAATAGCAATATTTCAGGTCAGGTAATTGAATGTGGACACGTTTTTAGCTTCAATGATAAACGCTCCTGGTCGGATGGTTCGCGACTCTGATACATACCCGAAAATATAATACCTGAGGTCGTTTTAACATAGGTTGTCTTTATGGCAAGTAATAATGCTTTGTGAGAAAGTAAACATGAAGAGTTCATGTCTGGCAGCAGTCTGGCACTGTAAATTTATCTTCTCAAAACAACTGAATGACGCATAAATTTTTTTTCATTCTTTTTAATAATGTGTGTTTTTGAAGTAGACACATCTTATGACTCATTCCGTTAAGTTCTCTGGAACCAAATATGTTATGACAGCCTGAAGGCAAGTTTAACTCTTTCATTTGTCATTTCAATGTTACAAAAAAGAAATTGCTAAACACAATGTTCAACTATACTATTACCAAAAACATGCAATAATTTACTGTGATTAAATGTTTTATATAACAAGAAAACACACATAATCACAGCGGAAATAAATCAGTAGCAATCGTGCAACAAATACAATTCAGTGGATGCAGGAAGGTTGATTTATTTGGAATTAAAATGTTTACCTAATATCATCCAGAAAAACCCAAAATAACTAATCAGCTTACATAATTTATTTTGAATTGCAATCCATGCAAGAAAGTTCAGCAAAAGTAGGCTAAATACACATAGGTAAACTAAACAGCGCATCAGCTCACCCTTTGGAAAGTCCTGTTCCACAGTTCCAACGAGTCTGATGGAACACCCGTTAGCTTGGGCGGCGACAGCTCCGACTCACTCCAGCGAACCTCCGCACTGATTAGAACGAGCAAAAAAAATGCTCTCTAACTGCAGCCTCTCACAAAATAATAAACCAGGGCTGTACTCTATGCGAGTTTCTCTAGGGTTGAGTACGCGAGTCTTGATTTACCTAGTCGCTTCATTCCGAGAGCAAAAGTATGTGGGTTTCCAGGCCACAAGAAAGCTGGTATTCAGTGCAGTAGTCAGGTCGATATTCCTTTGATGACGCGTAAATCTCCCTCATCACCAGTTCTCTATTCATGTCTTTAATTAGAGGACGAGATTCACGACACACTTGAAACATTCCTCATTAATCATGAGGAAAACGGTAACATCTTTAAAAGACATTGTGTTGGTTTCTATGTTCACTGAAATCTGAACCATAGATTTTTAAATAAAAAATATTTTGTTAGGGAGCAGAATTTCTAGAACGAAACTGTTTTCCACATCCAGAAAAAAAATATAGCTCTGTAAGACCTGAACGAAGAGTGTAACGTTAACATTAAAAAAAAAAAAAAAGGTTCATGCATTTTTTACTCTTTCCATGGAGAATTGGGGAGAGAGGGGAAGATACTGAGTGAGGTTTCGAGTTTGTTGAAAAAAATGTCGATTCTTCTTTCTTAGCATTGTTGTTTCTCGCGGGTTGTTGTTCTCGTTCCACACCAAAACATGCATCAATATATCATTAAAAAAAAACAGCAACAAAAAACAGGAAATTTATGGAGTCGCAGCAAGGCTTGAAGTAATGTCAAAATATGGCAAAAAGAAGCTGGAGAGTGGAAATGGCAGCCAAGTATCCGTATTTGTAAAACATTGTGCGATTTTTTTTTATTTGTTCAGTTTTGTTTTTCATTCAGTTTTCTTATCTGTTACATTTTTCCCCTGAAGAAGATCAATCAATCGAAAGCTTGATTGGCCTTTCCTTTTCCTCTGCGTTTTATTATAATTACCACTTCTGTATTATTCCTTACGTAAAGGTTCTCTTACATACAACTTTTTCTTTTTGCCATAATTTAACAAACCACTCATTGTACAAACGTAGTGTTTTCAAGTTTCAAATAAGTATCGACACTTTAAAAAAAAACACCAAACATTCGCCGGGCTGTATACAGTATTTCAGAACAGTTGACTACCTACGCTTGGATAGGTTTTCAGAAACTGAGAGTTAGAACAAGTCCAATGTTTGTCATTGGAAGGAAATGTGCTGTGGCTCAGGAACTAACGAGATGAGCAGATGGGTTCAGTTACCCGTGCTTTATCGAAGATCAGACAACTAATTGGACTGCTCGGCCACTGTGGACATGAACTTCCATCTGCGTCAAACCCAGGACGTGCACATCTAGTGTATCTCTGTATCTTGTAGTGCTCAAATTCTGTGGTCAAGGGGCAAGTTGGGAGGACTTACAAAAAAAAAAATCGCCTGCTTCTGAAATATACATTAATTTTTTACCAACTGCACCTCTGGGCCTGTCATTTATCTCTTTATGAAAACAGAAACAAAAGAAGGGGTTGGGAACTGTAAAGATCTGGGGTAGTGGGTAAAATCAGAGTATTAAAGATGCTTTTACATCTCCGTTATCATCAATTATTGATCTCTTTCATTCTGATAGCTAATCTATTCCCTCCGCGAGCAGTCTCAAAAACATGGACAGAAAGGACCGCAAATTCATCAGGGGCAGAGAATCCACTAAGGATTTTTAGTTACTCCTCAGTTACAATAACGAACTCGGCTCCAGTCCAAAACAGCACCCCTCCTGATGATTATGGAGAGGAGTAAAGGCTGCGGCCCTGCTGTTCAATCTCTAGACCGACAACGCTCCTGCCGGCGCACATAAGAGCGGTTGAATGCCGGCATCTGTCGAAACATTGCAATGTGTGTAGCGTGAGTAAATAAAAGCGTGCGTTGTAGAATGCAACGTTTGCGCACAACTCATTTGAACGTGAGCAAGAAAGATTTCCCCACCGGTACTGACGCAATTTTTAACACCAACAACATTTTCTGTCTATTGACAGTTATTTAGAGCGTTGTATCTATTCTGAGTTTGACGTGACGCCAGAACTCGAACAGAAGGGTAAATTTAGAAGAAAATTTGAAGAGCTCAGGTTTCGTGACCCAGTGAATGGCGCCTCTGTATAGCTGAACTGATAATATTCATAACGTAAAACTGTTCTTTGATGCATGAGATTTCGGGACAGAATCTGTTTTGTTGGGTCGATTCTTATCTTGCAGCGCAGGAAATGACGCACGTTGTTTGCCCAGATGAATTTAGCCAAACTGTTTTGGCCTAGCAAGTGGTGAACAGAAAAGTGACCCGAAAGTTCATTCTGTGTGTGTGTGTGTGTATGTGGGTAACGCACTCTTTCAAACCAGTAATTAAATCGCATGCGTCTGATAGCGAAAACAGCACTTTCATGGGCTAATTGTGATTTCAGTCCCAACTGAGTTTGGTTGATTATTAATCCCCAGTATCTAATCAAGTGTGTACAAAAATCGGTTTTTCATCAAGAGAATGCACAATCAAGTGCTTTGAATAAGGAGGTGGGGGGGGGGGGGGTAAACTTTTAATTGTGGAGAAAGGGGGGAGGGGTGCAAATATTAAATTGTTGGGAAAAAGTGGGGAGGAGAATTGCGCGTATGCATTGGTTGTGTGGAAGAAAGAGAGGTGTGTGTGTGTGTGGGGGGGGGGGTGCGGGGGGAGGGGGAATTATTGTAAGATTTCATCTGCTGAGTCATTTGAGTTCGAGGGTATTTCCCTGAATTGACGATATTGGTCTAAAAATTCTTTTCTAAGCCCATGAGCAGCAAATTATGACCTATTACTCCGTTATCTATTATAGGCCGTGGGACCAAAATCCTAGCTAGTCTCTAAAGTAAAGTTCGTTACGCACCCCCTAGGGAAAATCTAGGTATGGTTTTAATGTGTTCCCAGTAACCATCTTCGACTAAAAATCAAATGTTGTCATCCGTAACTGTGCACATTAATAACTTATTCTTAAAAAATAACAATGTTTATTGCTATGTAACATCTGTATTTTTGCATTTTTGTTTCGTTTTACATAATTATATATTTCACAAAATCTCCACCTTTGAACGCAAAACTGGCAAAAGGCTTTTTTATTAGACCACCTATACTAACCCAATTTTACATGTTCATTTCAAATACGGCGGAGGGTGCACGGAAGTTTTTATTATTTTGATTAGTTTGGTTCATGAATTTATAGAAAATGTATTGTTTCATCGTGCTGCCATTTTCATCCTCCATCTTGCCTCCATTCTGTTATAGTACAGTGCAGGTCATAAAAAGTAGCCATATCAGGAAGTATATCCGTTTGATCCCCATACCCCAGGAAGAACAAAAACAATACATAGCTACCCCGGCGGCTTTCCCTGATATGTCAATCTGACTACTGCCCAGACGAACATCGGCCTACTGCCTCGATGATACAAACTGACTAGACCCTCACGTCGTTACACATCAATCTGACAATTGATGCCTATGCACTTGTCGAGCTAGGGAACGCATTCGGAAGTCCTCCCTATACAGCCTCTACAAACAAGATGGCGGACTAGGGATGGATTAAGTTGTCGCATCCAATTTTTGAACTTGTCTTGTTTCTTTTTCAGTAGCCGTACACTATTAATCAGAGTTACAAAGTTGTCAAAATTGACTAAAGAATCTATCTATACTAATCGATTATACATTCGATGTTGTGAAGTAATTTTAGGTATGGGGATCAAACGGATATACTCCCCCATACCAAGCTTGCTGCGCAGTGTCCTGGCGCGCATGAGTTCTAGATCTAGATCATGCTTCTTAATGAAAACCCTTGCTAATGAACCTTCTGTAGTGTCTAAAGATGACCACAAACCTATTGATTCTCGAAATTTCATCCAACTTTTCAAAGAAAACTGAATTATATTGTTATTTACATCTTTCTTAGTGTGCATACAGCATTCCATCATGGAGGCAGCCATTTTGGATTTCGCGGCGAAAGGCTCAATTCCATTGGTTGATTAGAATAGCATTGTTTAAATGGCAAACTCAATTCGCATCATTAATTATTATTTATTGGCACACTTTACCTACAAATTGTACAAAAATGTGCAAGACTTGAAATGACAACATTGGTTTTTTGTGAAGGGGAGATGCATAAGAGCCTGCATGCAAAAAATCAGCTTATCCCCTGAGGTGCGTAACGGAATGACAAGCTACAAGTTTGGTCCCACGGCTTCTATATCTATATATATTTGTGGACTTGAGATTTTTCGTTGCAAAAGGCTTCTGAACCACTCAACACTCAGACTTCAAATTTTATATGGTGCATCAGAATGGATGTAAGGGTGCACAGATTTTAATAGAAGTCTCAAATTGGTGTAGTTTTTTTTATTGGAAATTTATTGTTTCGCCATTTTAAGGTTTCGTTATCACTTCCTGCGATGTGTTCACTATCAAACACACTAACCCGTGCGCAAATCATGCTGTTGTACGGGATGCGCAGGGTGTCAACTCACAAAGGCAGAGCAGTAAGACTTATTTAAAAACAAACAAACAAAAATAAAATAAACAAATAGGAACAGGCCAGATGAAGCAGGTCCATAATAACCACCCAGAACTGAAACCAATATTCAAACCGATTTATCCCGGGCAGGGCCGGGGACCTCAGCTAGTATTACATATTTCAGTAACTTGCAACCTTTGGCATGACTAACTGACCAAACTATACACTCTTCAGGCCTTAACGTTGGCAGGAAGGTGGCAATTGAGATAAGGAAGATAATGGCTATAATTAAAAGTTGTTTACGTCAAGCATATAGTTTAAAAAAATAACAATGTTTATTGCTATGTAACATTTGTATTTTTGCATGTTTGTTTCGTAAAATATATAGTACCGTGCATGTCATAAAAAGTAATCGTATCAAGCGTTCAGTTTTGTGCGTAGTGTTCTGGTGCGCATGAGTTCTGAAGTAAGACTGTAGTTTATTACTTTTATTATGTGAGAGAGAGAGGGAGAGGGGGCGAGGGGGCACATGATTGTTTATTCCGGGCAATGCCCGGTAGATCTTCTAGTATAGCCTATTTGTGTTTTACACATTTGTAATCCTACTTCTTCAATTTTGTCGTCTTTAAATATTATTTGTATTGTGAGTTGTGAACTGTTGTGAGTTGTGAACTGCGCCTAACAGGCTGCATTACAATTTGCTCTGAGATAGATAGAGAGAGTGAGCGAGACAGGGAGAGAGAAAGAAGCAGTGTAGTGTGTTGAGCGCTTCGCTGGGGTTCCATTCTGCTCTGTGGTTGACAGGTTTCTTCTGTAAAGCGCATAGAGCATTTTAAAAATGGATATGCGCTATATAAAATAATAATAATAATAATAATAATAATAATCGCGGACTGGCGTAGACGTTTACTGTAGAATTTCGGAACTGAACACACCGTTGCATTATGTTGTTACATGTGTATGACACAGATCTCTAAAGTCTTGACATTTTAGATATTATACAGTTAAAAAGCAAACAGCGTTCTCTTTCTCCCACTTTCTGTGTCGTTTTCTATTCCGCTCCCAATATTGCATGCCACAGTGCCAAGGAAATTGTTTTGTGTGCCAGTTGTGCCACGTTTGGCACGCGTGCCACAGATTCACAAGCCGGTGACCTGTTGCATATTATTTATCTTTATGTGAGAACTGCCATCTTCAATACTGTTGATACATAACGCTTATATTACAGCGGTCACAACAACTGTAACGTATCATAAATCATTTTCACATCACATATTTTTTTACCGCAAACCAGTGTTTCTCAGCCTTTTTTGACCTATGCCCCACTTCAATCTTATTATAAAAAAAAAAAATAGTGGCGGGAGTAATTCATTGTGGCGCAATTTTGGCCCATTTTTTGCTCGACGCTACAGCCTAAATGACATTTTCAAAAATTATAAAATTAATTTTCTCAAGTGTCAACTACTTCAGCCCAATCGGTTTTGAATCGACCGATTCTGTTCATTCGAGTTTCAGGTATTTGTAAATAAAAAGTTGTAAAAATGTGCAATACAATGATCTTTGTTTTGGCTCCCTGTAGTAAGCCCATCGCACCGGAAACGTTATTGATACGCGTTCAATTCCGTGCGCACAGTTTCCTTATCAGAAATAAGTGGATAGTGCTCTGGAGCACATGAAATCTGTAATAAGTGTAGATTATGGGAAGTTTTGTAGACCAAAGAGGGAGAGAAATAAAACGGTGGGTTCACAGGTTTATCCCAGATAATGCCGGGTACATCATCTAGTTTAAAAAAAAACAACACAAAACGGTGATCAGACAAAGTTAGTGCACAGTAGATGCAAAAACATTTTAAAAATATATAATAATTAATATAATTCAGTATGTATACATTCAAAAACGATTTTTAATTAAACCTTTCTTTCAGTTTTCTTCGATTGTTTCTAACTTCAATGGGAGTTAAAAAAAACAACAACAACACCATGAAATTAAGACTTCACTGTAAATCCCTATGAAAAAGCCCCATTCTGAAGTCGCATGCCACACTTTGAGAAACACTGCCATAAACAGAACTTTCTTTACATCCCAACTTCCCAGCCAATGACTAACATCTAAACCCTCAGAGACATGCAAAACTGATTGAAATAGATGTGTAAAATTATAAACAGCCTATTTATCACGAAATACTATTGGTTGATAAATCAGAAAGTGGTTCACAGTCCAGGGCATTTGGGTTTGAGGTGACGAATTGCAATTAATTTGCAACGCAGGGTACCAGAAAGTTTTAAGGCGTTACTATGTTGTCACGATATGGAAGGGCAGGGAAAGAACTAAAGTATGCTGTCTCTTGGGCTTCAGCCAAATAAACCTGTAAAATTTTGTAATTCAAAGCGAAATGTTGTGATGGAGAACAAACGTTATCTTGACAAGCAACAGGAGCTCTTTTCCTATCAACCCTCCGCTTATCAGCTATAATTTATTATCATTCTATCTTCAAACCATACACTATTAAATTTGGTTATTTATCTCCGATATACCAAATTAATTTTTCTTTTTCATGTCTCTGAAATATAAACCGATCAAGGGCAAAATTTATTTATTTATTTATTTACTCAGAAATTCCCTCATGCATGTGTTTCTCAAATGCGCCTTTTGGACTTTCACATGACCTCTGCAAAGGATCCAGACCTCTTTCTGTCGCTCGCAGCATCGTACATGTTACAGCAAAACACGAGTGTTGCATCTTTGAGGAGTATCACCACTGTTAAATCATGACTTGTTAAAACTGGGTACGTTTTGAAACTTCACAACTCGTTAACTCGTAAAAATACGAATAGGCGTCTGTGTACTTGTATCCGTGTGCACGCGCATGTGTGTGTGTGTATGGGTGCGCGGGTGCTTGTACATTTCTTTCACTTTAGCTATACGAGCTTTCCGAGAGCACTAGCAAGATATAATCTAATTGGTATGGTCTTCTTCCAGACCACCA
This sequence comes from Onchidella celtica, assembly GCA_963931925.1. Classification (NCBI taxonomy): domain Eukaryota; kingdom Metazoa; phylum Mollusca; class Gastropoda; order Systellommatophora; family Onchidiidae; genus Onchidella; species Onchidella celtica. The sequence goes on from OZ007567.1 coordinate 47,002,936, forward strand.
CTCCAAACCTCAAGAATCTTGTTTACGTTAAATCCATCGTTTCATTTTTATGAGTTTCTTCATTTTTTTTTTCCATGTTAATTTCATTCATTTTTCTTTTCTTTCTTTCTCACTCGTTCTCTCTCTCTCTCTCTCTCTCTCTCTCACTTCCTCTGTCTCTTTCTCTCTCCCACACTCCCTCTCCTTCTCTCTTTTCCTCCCTCTTCACCCCCTCTCCCACCTTGTGAAGATTTCTGCTCCACGTTTTTCCCTCCGTCTGTGCCGTTTTACTCATTTTCCTTTTTTTTATTTCTTTCATTCCCTGCAGGAAACACATGACAGACACTTCTATTTGCTGCGAAGCACGGCATTTCATATAGCTTGTATCAAATTAGCCTCTTGAATCGATGAATGAAACATATTTTCTCATTCCATTTACTTGCCATCATTCCTTCCTGTTTTCTGACGTTCTGTCTTTCTTTAGACGTTCACGATTATGCCATTTTTTTTGTTTTTTTCTGTCTAACTTGGTTGCTGTTAATTTTACGTTCTCTTTTTTTGTAAATCCCTGATTATCATTATTATTTCCTGCAGCAGTTTCACTTTCCACTCCTTCCATTTTCTTTCCCCATGGACACCTGTAAAGTTTGTAGGACTGTACAGAGGCCTGGAACCCTGCATGCATGGGCCACAACCACATAAATATTATGTCGGTGGATCTGACGAAATCAGGCTTAAGGTGAAAGACCAAATTCTTGACAAAACGTCTCGATAGGGGGTAAAATTTTACTGTAGAAATTGGCATTTGCTTGTAATGTGAAGGATTGGCCATTTTTCTGTATTCAATTAAAACATTTTGCCTGAAACCGCCTTAGAAAGATTTTATTTTGATTTTTTACAGAGGTATAAAAATTTCACTTTTAGCCCAGTTTTGTCAGATCCAGCTACATAATTATGTACTTTCATTCATGTTTAGGAGGTGGCTGGAAATAAGCTCCGTGAATGATGGGAAACGAAAATATGTTTATAAGCATAATTAAAGATGAGAAGTATTTCCGGTGTAGACGGAGATTTTTCCAGTGTGAAATTGTTGTTAAATGGGGCGAGATGAAGGCCTATGTCAATGGGTTCTTTACCTGGGTTCGATCGAACCCCAGGGGTTCGGTGAGTCAGTTTCAGGGGTTCGGCGGTTTGGTTTACCCCACTCGTGTGATATACATAATGTTTTGAATTTGAAGGAAAAAAAAGCACATTTTATTTTTCCAACTACGAAGGGTTCGATGAATGCATGTATGGAACTTGTGGGGTTCAGTACCTCCAACAAGGTTAAGAACCGCTGGCCTATGTTGTAGTTACATATATAAAAACTTGCAGAGATGTGCATGCATATGTGTGTGCTTGCGTGTGTGTTTGTGGGTGTGTTGATAAAGTGGAAATGAGAAGATTGTAAGAGTAAAGGTGCTCTTGGAGATTAGCTCAATTAATGGTTACATATTACAGGAACTGAATGGCTCGTCAAAGATACATTAGAACAGTTCAGAAGTGAACAGGTAAGAAGGATAAATGTTGACGCCCTCATCAGGAATCTGAGTACCCCGAAAACGAGAAACAGGTGCCACAATATGTGATATAACAGCTGTTGTTGAATCGCTAATACCAACAAAAAGGTCAACGATTTCGCTGGGGCTGTGATAGGGGACCGTGGTATGTTACATAGTAGGCTATAGTTGAACAGCGAACACAATTCAGTATTTTCTCTTTTTGGCTTTGTAATTAGGCTACGGTCCCATAACAACAGCTTTCGCTGGCAACGTAAATCTGAGGTAGGTAATAAAGTAATGATGATAGTGTTTGTTGATGGCAGCTGCAACATCACTGATGCAGCAAGACCTCCATAAATCCCCCTCTTTCCCTCATTCTTTTTCTGTTCTTTTCATCTTTCTTTCTTTCTTTTTTTTTTTTTGACAACAACCGTTTTTCTTTCTGGAAAAAAGATGTTTGCCGATGGAAAAAGGGGATGGGGGGGGGGGGGCTGAATTGTATGTTTACGAGGACTCTCTGCAATTTATAAACTTTTTAGTAATGATAATAATAGCCGCGAATGATGAGCCATTGATGTTGCATAGAAAATATTGAAAAAGATTGGCAGCTCTTCCAGACAGTTGCATGCATGAGTGGATGAATGCACTTGTCATTCTCGAACAGATGAGGTCACCTGAAATTACAGTGTAGAACAATAACAACAACAACAACAACAACAACAAAAACTAAGGAAGCGATCACTACGTTAGAGACTGTCACTACTGCACTGGCACATCCAGCCACAAGCGATGCTGCTCCAGCATGCTGAAAGTCAGAACAACTAGGATGTTCAATTCCAAGGTCATCCTTGACTGACGGTGCCCCCCCCCCCCAATCCTTAAAATAAAATTACTGCCGCAAAAGCAAATAAACCAAAATCATGGCTATTATTGCAATTTTCCAAGTTGAATACCCGGTACCCAAGCACACATAGTAAGCCTATTCTACTATTGCCGAGAACTACACAATGTCAGTCGTGAGTTGGTCCGTGAGCTATGGTACTTCATGCCTACAAGTGCAGTACCTACACAACACCAAAGCACTGATGTTCTACGTCATCTGAACTTTAAACAGTTAGGGTGCTGTCTATCATCAGTGACTGGAGTCAGCAGGTAGCCCACAGAATAATGCCCGCCTTTCGAATCCTGCTTGTGGTTTGTGTTATTAGTTTTCTTCTTTCATCTCGCCTGCGTTAAGACGTAAGGTGTTTTCTATGTATTTTTTAAAATCTGATACCATTATAAAACGTTATTCTGCGGATGAATGAGGCATGACCGGGGAAGCAGTTTTTCCTAGACTCTTGCAGATGGATCAGTTTGGCACGTTCGCTTATAAATCGTGGTTATTCTTTATTTTTCGTATTGTATTATTTAATTGTCCAAGTGTAAAAAAGACACCCCACCCCCCACCCCCCCCCACCCCCCCCACCCCCCCCACCCCCCCCCCACCCCACCCTTTTCTTTTTCTTTTTTTGCATATCTTTTATCAGTCCTAATTTTCAGGGCGGTTGTGATGTAAACATTCAATACGCGGAAGGTTAAAACAACAGTTAATAACTACAACAAAAACAAAAATTTTCTTGTTCACATTCTGCCACTTAATCGTCATGATCATTTCAGATATTTCTTGAAAGAGGCATTTATTTTTAGTGCCAAATCAACTGTGAAGAACTGACCCGATCGCTCAACAATTTGTAAATGAATCATGCTTGATGTTTTACAAACCTGACCATTGTTTAGGACTTAACGTGGTTCTTTGGTATTAAACGTGATTATAAGTTTCAACAATATTCCACAGCAACCCGGCTAGTTGTGGAATAATGGATGGACGTAAACCTCTACTAGACTTCCATTTCGTTCGTCCAAAAGTGCTGACTTAGCAATTAAATTTTTCTGTCGTTATTGCGTGTCACACAACCTGTAGGAGGTTGAAATGAACTAAAATGCAGTCAAATGTCAGACAAAACATGCTGTGTATATGGAATAGCTGACATTAAATTAATGTCCTTTGAGATGTAGTTGGGCGATAAAGATATCACATATCAAAGAGACCCAGAAATCCAGATGTGCTGAGAGATTTTCTATCGGCTCATAAAAACCAAAACTAGGAAACAGGCGTTGTCTTTGCTAGGCACTCATACAAGCTCATGATATAAAGCAGATTGCTGTGATGATTACTTTAGCATAACAGAAAGACAGGAGAGTGTTGGGAGGGGGGGGGCATGATAAAGAAAAAGGAAAGGGGAAGTAAACGCTCTTCTTTCGTATGGAAGAGGCAAGAAAAGCACCTGTTTTCCTGACATTTTCGGGGTTGTCTTGATAGAGAGAGCGTCAGAATGCCGAAACAGCCAACAACGATAATGTCAAAATGAGGTAACTATTAAGGACTATTGCACTCTGATTTAGCAATCTGAGAGTCTAAACACTTTTTCCGGTTATACTAGTGCTACTGTTTCTTGTCTGCCAAAGTGATGGCTGTTCAAAGTGGCTTATCTACTTTGGTGGTATGACAACGCCGTTACAGCCTGTGAGAAACTAGGGGGTGGGGGGAGAATTCGAAATTAGTTTTTTTTTTTAAAAAGGGGGGGGGGGGGAATACTGTGTATATTGCATTTCCCTGTAGATATTAGTAATTAAAACAAAAGAAAATGCTATATCTAATTCTGAAATGAAAGTGAGTATATTTTTTTCCTTGCTTTTCTTGCTGTAACAAAAGTACAACTTTGGGAGTAGAGGTTTTACACTTTGTACCAAGCTCTTTGCGACCTACCAGCTGCTCTCTCACACACAATGATCCTGGGTATCTAACTAAAAAGAGCGTTCATGTTTACATATAATTATACAAAACAGAGAAATGTAGGTAAATATTGGGAGTGACTTTTGCTTCATGTGACCAAATTGGGTTTTGCTTGTACAGTAACGTTCTTGTTGTTGAAAGTTTTAGGGTTAAGACAAGGATTGGGGTTGGGGCTAGGACAAGGGTTAGGGTTGCGGTTAGGAGCAGGTGTAGTTACATGCATATAATTAGCCAGAACAACTTTTGGGGTGGGGACATGGCCAATATAACCTTTTTCCAAAATTGGTCACAGTGGTAGCAAAAATTCTATTCTGAATTGTTTGACCACATTGTCCCCGTACTCTCTACCATAAAAATGACGATTTTGCCTCAGCTCTTCCATAGCCGTGTAAACGCACACACATTGACGCCGTTAAGTCTTAACGAGTACAAAGGTGGCACCTGATTCGCTTGAGATAGGCAGCATTGTTAAACTTGACGTCACATCAAGCATTAAAAAAATAAATTTTTATCACCAGAAATGTGGCTCGTATATGACGTCAGGAGGTCTAGATTTAACTCTTGTCTATTTGCCAACAATTTGAGATCATAGCTGTAGCTACAAAATAATTCTCACTCTGAATACTGACTTCCCGCCAAATCCCTTGACATAGTTAAAACATGAAAGCCAAACATTTAGCCGAAATTAACATATAAAAATCGTTCCAGTTGTGGATCAACTTTGCAAACTTTATTTCAAATCTGAATCATGATTTAAAAAAAAAAGGAAGCAACGTTTCTGGCTCAGCGCACGAAGCCAGCCTGATTTCCGGCGTTTTCCAGTCAACAAATCTACGTTCCTATGGATTCCGCAGGTAAGCAAATAGATCTAAACCAAAATAAATAAATGGACGAGCTATGCATAGGAAAATGCATTACAAACCGTTTGTTGCCAACGCAATGAACTATAAAAACTTTTTTCAGGGCTCTTGTGATTTGCACCTCGACCATCTATCTATCTATCTATCTATCTATCTATCTATCTATCTATCTATCTATCTATCTATCTATCTATCTATCTATCTATCTATCTATCTATCTATCTATATCTATCTGTGTGTCTGTGTGTCTGTGTGTCTGTCTGTCTGTCCGTCCTTCCATCCCTTACTCCCTCCCTCCCTCCGTCCGTCCGTCCGTCCGTCTGTCTGTCTCTCTGTCTGTCTGTCTGTCTGTCTGTCTGTCTGTCTGCCTGTCTGTCTGTCTGTCTATCTATCTATCATGAAGTCTCTGCGCCTGCCCACCTGTCTCGGTTGTCTCTCTATCTGCCTCTGTCTGTTGCATCACCTTACTATCGTTGTTGCCCATTCTGTGCCCCGTAAGTTGTATTTACTTGTCCGGAGTTTCAGTTATTGACCTTTCATTATTCACCTGACTCCGCACAATGATCTGCCTTCGTATCTGGCAAATTCCTAGTACAAAACGCGGGCTGGCACTTTTTTCGTCTTATTCCAGAGTTCACGACGACATGAGGTCGTGCCCGACCAGGCATCCACCTGCAGAAATCATGTGCAAAGGGAAGTAAACGCATAATAACTTTGTCTCGAAAGGGTTGAGCAACCTTGATAAATTTTGTGCGCAAGAAGAGTTATAAATTTAATTGTTTTCATGGCAGTTTTTTTTTTTCAGCGAGATGTAAAAGCAAAATAAATTGATATCCAGTTATTTTCTCTCTCTTTTTTTTTAATGTCTGCCTGCCTGTCTGTTTGTCTCTCACACCCCCCACCCCGCCCCTCTCTCTCTGTCTGTCACTCTCCCTCTCTCTCTCTCTCCTTCCCTTTTTTTTCCATTAAACCATCACATACCAATCCACCTTGCGGTTCTTCCTCATCTACCCGAACCTACTAGAATGTTTGAAGGTTCCCTGTGCTGCCGCTGGATTATTGTTGTGCAGCATTGCTTCTCTAGTCACCAAAATGATTCATCCCTACATTCTATGGGCTTATTCACCAATGTTTGAATCCACCCGCATGACCTCTGTCCGGGTACACGTGTACACGCGCAGTTTCATTAAAAAAAAAAAATTATATAAGAAGTTCGTGATTGCATGTTTTCATTGGAGACATTATTCTATGAACTTGAGAATTTTTTTTTTTTTTACAAAAGGCCCTTCGTATTCAAGTTTTGAAGTGAGGGCGGCCTTTGACAGAATAAACTGTAGGCCCACTCGTCAATGTAGCCTGCCGCCCTCCCAATTACTTTTGTGAGTGTGGGTGCTTAAATCTTCTGCACAGTTAGTTTCTGGCTTTTTAAAAGGATTTTAACCCTTTCACCGCTTTCCTCTAAGTCCTGTTATCCATGTGTCTGTGTGTGTGTGTGTGTGTGTGTTTTGTCTTTAAGTCTGAAAACATAATATACAAAAGTCTGTACCTCTGTACCTTTGAAAAGACACCCCGGCCCTCTCCCCCGCGCGAGCACACTTGCCCAAGCAAAATACGTCCCTTCTTCTATTTCTATAAATAAATATGTGCGGGATTATTAAATATTTATTTAACAGGTGAAAACCATACACATTTTTTTAAAACAACATACAGCGTCGCCAACGCTTCTATATCAATACATGGGAGGACGAAACACGTGCAAAGCATAATATATTGTTTATATTTGCAATTCCCAGTGCAAATTTATCATCTTCGACAAGTGCCCCAAGAACTGATGAAATCTTCATTGGAAAACATCAAGATGTGGAGAGGTGGAGGGGGGGGGGGGATGCAGGCCTATTTACCGACTGTGGAGGTGGTTGACGAAGGGTTTTATACATGACTGAATAAAAAACATCGTCAACTTTATACGTGTGCCCGCATAATTGTAAGTTATTTTAATCATACAATACATGGCCACGAAGCTTGATGGTCACTTAACTGGAGGAGACAGACAGACAGACAGACAGACAGTCAGACAGACAGAAAGACAGACATAGATAGATAGATAGATAGATAGATAGATAGATAGATAGATAGATAGATAGATAGATAGATAGATAGATAGATAGATAGATAGATAGCTAGCTAGATAGCTAGATAGATAGATAGCTAGATAGATAGATAGATAGATAGATAGATAGATAGATAGATAGATAGATAGATAGATAGATAGATAGATAGATAGATAGATAGATAGATAGATAGATAGATAGATAGATAGATAGATAGATAGATAGATAGACAGGTAAATGTGGCAGTTCAACCTTTAGGCCGTCATTTCAAACATTTTCAGATTGCAAGGTGAATTAAGTTTCAGTTATTAAATTATTTCAGATCCTTGTGAAGAAAGTCGGAGCATCGAAACGGAAACCTTAAGTGCATGAGAGGCAGAGGAAGAAAGAACCAATGGCAGAAGACGGAGGAGGGAGATGGTAGTAGAAAACAAAAAGAGGTGAGGCAAAAGGAAGAAATGATATTTTTCATGGTTGAAACGAGCATGTCTTTTTTTGTTTGGGGATGGGGGGGGGGGGGGAGGGTTCTACTCACAGTTGATAAATGCATGAGAGTATTGTGAACGTAAATGCCGAAACTCTGGCAGCTTCACATGCGATATAAGGACAAAACGGATTTGTGTAAAAGTCTGGGTTATGTTATTTTCCCAAAAAGTCTTCGAAAAGATTAATGGATTAATCTGTCTATTTCGCCAAAAAAAATGTTATTGAGATGTGTTCAATAAAACTCCGGGCGTTCACGCAGCTCACCTACTTTATTTTTTAATATAAGATTATGAAGCAACCTCCATGCATATTTATGTAGTTTTAATGAGAAAATACTCTTCAATAAAGTCAAAATGATTTAGGAGGCCATGCCAAATTATTTGGATACAAGGATTAACCAAGAGGTGAAGTTATCTTTTGCTCCAATTGTTCATGCCTTGACGTGGAGGAGTGGCTTGCGTGTCCCAGTGATCCCAGGAGCTAAGCCAGCGGAGGCCTCGTGCCCCTGATAGCTTTAAGCAAGCTGGACAGGTCATGGGGGAAGGACCAGACAAGATTGAACAGACCGGCCCTCCAGGTTCGGGGGTTGGGCGTAGGGCTAACAACCCTACCCTGAAATCCTTGTTGGGGTGACCTTACTTGGAGAAACAAAAATCGTTACGGAAACAGCAACATGGAAAAACCAACGTTCTGGATGTGATGGACCTTCTGAGTACCTCGCGACTCGTATGAATGCAAGTAGTGAAAGCCGAAAGGAAACTGCTAGCAGGATGAAGGAGGAACTGAACACCGCCAAAACCAAGACCAGGATTGGATACTGGAATGTTAGAACAATGTATGAATCGGGTAAGTTAGCACAAGTAACATCAGAGATGAGGCGCTACAACCTACACATCCTGGGTGTAAGTGAGAGCAGATGGACTGGATCTGGAAGGATCAAAACATCCACTGGAGAAACCGTTCTCTACTCTGGAAGAGAGGATGACCAACATCATGAAGGAGTAGCCATCATCCTAAAGAAAGGACTGGACAAATGCTTGTTGGAGTGGAAACCAGTCAATAGCAGACTGATGAGGATGAGGATGAAAGGACGACACACAAACATCACTGTCATCCAATGTTATGCACCAACCAACGAAAACGACAACACAGACAAAGACGACTTTTATGAACAACTCCAGGGGGAAATGGACATGACGCCACGGCATGATCTCATCATTGTCATGGGAGACCTCAATGCTAAGGTAGGTAAAGATGATATAAATTATGAAAGAGTAATGGGAAAACATGGAACTGGCACAAGGAATGACAATGGAGAAAGGCTTGTGGATTTTTGTGCCTTGAACAACTTAGTCATCGGAGGGACCCTTTTCACACACAGAGAAATTCACAAACTCACATGGAATTCTCCAAATGGAAGAGACAAGAACCAAATAGACCATTTGATGATCAACGGTATGTGGAGACGATCCCTTCTAGATGTCACGAGCGAGTGAGCGAGGATCAGTAGTTACGAGAAGAGGGTTAGAATAAAGTTAACCCACGGGCCACGGGGTAGGGGAAAGCGTGCATGTTGTGAGTGGTGGAGGTCTGAATGAGGCGAGAGCGCTGTATTACTATCACTGCACACTAAGACGTCTAAGAAAGCGGACGCAGGAGAAAGCCCCAGAGGGCGAACATAAGGAGAGCAGTCGGAAGACTTGGGAGTAGTGTTTTTCCAGTGATGACTGGTAGGTGGAACGATGATTGATAATTATGATTGATGTATTATATTCGTCTATTACCATGATGTAAATAAGTATATGTGAGGAATGTGGAAGTCCTTGATACTGTATATAGCAATGTGCGCCATGAGCGATAGATGTAAGTTGAGTTTATGGATTTGTAGCGAGAGTGAGTATTGTGTACTACGGTGGAGGTGTGTTACCGTAAGATGTGTGGCGAGTGAAAGGTGGACTATTGTGTGTACGCTTCATGAGTTGTAATGAGGGGTGAAGTGAATAGGAATGGTATGGTATTATACCAATGTAATGTTATTCTTGTAGGTGCCGGGGGCGGGCCGAAGCGCCGCCTACGGTGAGCACAGGGGATAGGCCAGCATAGGGCCGAAGGCCACACATAGGCCAGGAGTGACGCTGTCGTGTAGGACAGTCGCAGCACATGAGTAGTGGCAGTCTGGCCACCGACAGGGACGTATATATGATCGTGGATGTGCTATTGCCATGTTGATGTGTTATTGAAATGCTAATGTGCTATTGCCATGTTGGTGTGCTATTGAAATGCTAATGTGCTATTGCCGTGTTGATGTGCTATTGGAATGCTAATGTGTTATGGCAATAGGAAGGGGCTATTGAGAGGCTGCGGTGCCATTGAAATATTAATGTGCTATTAAGACATGGAGAGGAGAAGCTGAGACCGAAGTGTCTTTAGAAAGTAACTACCGGGTTGTGGACCCGAGGAAGTGTGCGTACGGGAGAAGGCCGTTGTACGGCAGTTGAATTGAATAATATAATGAATGTATTTGCGCTATTATCTTTATGTTTATGTATAATAAATGTGTGAGTCTGATGGGTTGTTCTGTTAAGTGTTATACTTGTTCGTTCGTGATTGTTGTCTTGTTATAATTATTACATCTCCCAGTCTGGGGTTTGTGACACTAGATGTGAAAGTGAAAAGAGGAGCTGACGTAGCCAGCGACCACCATCTAGTGGCAGCACTTATCAAAATTAAACTGAACAAGACCGGAATCAAGACATCAAAGCTACTACTACTACTACTATTTCCTGTTGCACCCACTGGTGCTTAGGGCAGCAACTAAGGATCTCCAGCCCTGTCTGTCCTGGGCCATCTTTGCGAGAGTTCCCCATGAGTGATTGAAGGATTTCATCTCTGCCTCGATTGTTCTCCGCCAGGTTGCCTTGGGTCTGCCTCGCTTGCGCCGTCCCTCCGGTGTCCACTGAAGTGCTGTTTTGGTTATAGAATTTGCTTCCTTTCACAGCACGTGTCCAAGCCATCTCCATCGTCTCTTCGTGATGGTGTTGGCTATTTCTTCTTGCTTGCATCGCCTTAGTAGTTCCTGATTAGAAATCTTGTTTGGCCAAAAGATGCGGAGAATCCTACGAAGACATGTGGTGTGGAAGGAAGACAACTTGGCGAGGTCACCTTCTGTCATTCGCCAACACTCTGATCCATACAGGAGTGTGGATAGGACACAGCTTTGGTACAGTCTGATCTTGGTGTTGATGCCGTATTGTGTCGATTTCCAGATGTTGCTCATACTTTGAAAGACAGCCCTTGCATTTCCCAGCCTACTTTGGATGTCCTCCTTTGTGCCACCCTCTGGTCTGATAATGCTACCAAGGTATTTAAATTTGTCCGTCGTGGTGAGGTTCTTGTCATCTACTTGCACTGGTGCTGGAGTGTCTACATTTAGGGTCATAATCTCTGTCTTCTTCTGGCTAATCCGAAGGCCTACTTTGCATCCAAAATTATGTAGTCTCTGCGTCTTATCTTGCATGTGTTGGTGACTATGTGACAATAGCGCAAGGTCATCCGCAAAGTCCAAATCCTCTAGGTTGTCGAAGAGTGTCCATCTGATGCCTCTTGGTGCATCCTCTGTAGTTTTCCGCATAATCCAGTCGATTACGAGGTTAAACAAAATTGTTGACATCACACATCCTTGCCGTACACCAGTTTTCACTTCAAAGGATGCATCACTGTTTCCGACACTGCAACTGAAGTTCTTGTAAAAGCTTTTGATGAGTTCAACAAGCTTGCTGGGAATCCCATAGTGCCGAAGAATGCGCCATATACTCTCTCTGTGAATGCTGTCGAAGGCCTTTTCGAAGTCAACGAAGTTCACATAGAGCTGCCTTTGCCATTCTGAACACTGTTCTATGATGTTTCGGAGTGTGAAGATCTGGTCAATGCATCCTTTCCCCTTTCGGAATCCGGCCTGTTCCTTTCTCAGTGTCTTGTCCACAGCATCTGACATACGTTTCACAATGATCTTGGCAAGGATTTTGCTGGGTATAGAAAGGAGAGTGATACCACGCCAGTTGTTGCAATCGCTGAGTGCTCCTTTCTTGGGTATTTTCACTATTCTGCCTTCATTCCAGCTCTTTGGTACTGCTTCTGCTTCCCAGATAGCTGTGAACAGTGGCTGAAGGATGGTGGCTGACTGATCCGGATCTGCTTTGAACAGTTCTGCAGTCAAGTTGTCTTTTCCTGGGGCTTTGCTGTTTTTTAGGCTCTTTATTGCTGCCACTATCTCTTCCTTCTTTGGTGAATCTATGTTGATGTCAAGGTCTTCAGCAGCATCTTGTATTATTATTCTATCTTCAGGTGGTGGCCGGTTTAGTAAATCCTGAAAGTGCTCTGTCCAGCGTGTATCCTGTTCTCGTTCTGTAGCCAGTAGTTTCCCATTCTTGTCTTTGATTGGAACACTTGGTCTTCCACCGTACTTGCCACAAATGCGCTTAGTGATCTTGTAGAGCTTACCCTGTTCTCCTCTTGCTGCTGCCTCCTCCGCATCTGCCGCTAGCTGTTCCATGGCTTCTCGTTTATCTTTCTTTACTAGTCTCTTCACTTTCTTATTTAACTCTGTGTAGCTATGTTGGTACCTCTCTTTCAGCCTTTCCGATTTCACTTGTAGGAGTTTCTTTTTCATGACTTTCCTCTCCTCGATCACATCCCATGTTCTTTGTTGGATCCACTCCTTGCTTTTCCCTTTCTCATTAAATCCAAGGCAGGCTACACTGCTCTCTGTGTACACTGTAGTTACTCTTTTCCACTCTGAATCGATTCCTCTTTCATTAGGGTTGTTCTTATCAGACTCTCGTAGAGCCTGGAATCGGTTCTTGACTTGTATGTTGAAGGCATTTCTAACACTTGCATCTCTCAGTTTCTGAATATTAAGGTGTCTTTGCTTTGATGTCTTGATTCCGGTCTTGTTCAGTTTAATTTTGATAAGTGCTGCCACTAGATGGTGGTCGCTGGCTACGTCAGCTCCTCTTTTCACTTTCACATCTAGAAGGGATCGTCTCCACATACCGTTGATCATCAAATGGTCTATTTGGTTCTTGTCTCTTCCATTTGGAGAATTCCATGTGAGTTTGTGAATTTCTCTGTGTGTGAAAAGGGTCCCTCCGATGTCTAAGTTGTTCAAGGCACAAAAATCCACAAGCCTTTCTCCATTGTCATTCCTTGTGCCAGTTCCATGTTTTCCCATTACTCTTTCATAATTTATATCATCTTTACCTACCTTAGCATTGAGGTCTCCCATGACAATGATGAGATCATGCCGTGGCGTCATGTCCATTTCCCCCTGGAGTTGTTCATAAAAGTCGTCTTTGTCTGTGTTGTCGTTTTCGTTGGTTGGTGCATAACATTGGATGACAGTGATGTTTGTGTGTCGTCCTTTCATCCTCATCCTCATCAGTCTGCTATTGACTGGTTTCCACTCCAACAAGCATTTGTCCAGTCCTTTCTTTAGGATGATGGCTACTCCTTCATGATGTTGGTCATCCTCTCTTCCAGAGTAGAGAACGGTTTCTCCAGTGGATGTTTTGATCCTTCCAGATCCAGTCCATCTGCTCTCACTTACACCCAGGATGTGTAGGTTGTAGCGCCTCATCTCTGATGTTACTTGTGCTAACTTACCCGATTCATACATTGTTCTAACATTCCAGTATCCAATCCTGGTCTTGGTTTTGGCGGTGTTCAGTTCCTCCTTCATCCTGCTAGCAGTTTCCTTTCGGCTTTCACTACTTGCATTCATACGAGTCGCGAGGTACTCAGAAGGTCCATCACATCCAGAACGTTGGTTTTTCCATGTTGCTGTTTCCGTAACGATTTTTGTTTCTCCAAGTAAGGTCACCCCAACAAGGATTTCAGGGTAGGGTTGTTAGCCCTACGCCCAACCCCCGAACCTGGAGGGCCGGTCTGTTCAATCTTGTCTGGTCCTTCCCCCATGACCTGTCCAGCTTGCTTAAAGCTATCAGGGGCACGAGGCCTCCGCTGGCTTAGCTCCTGGGATCACTGGGACACGCAAGCCACTCCTCCACGTCAAGGCATGAACAATTGGAGCAGAAGACATCAAAGCAAAGACACCTTAATATTCCGAAACTGAGAGATGCAAGTGTTAGAAATGCCTTCAACATACAAGTCAAGAACCGATTCCAGGCTCTACGAGAGTCTGATAAGAACAACCCTACAGAAAGAGGAATCGATTCAGAGTGGAAAAGAGTAACTACAGTGTACACAGAGAGCAGTGTAGCCTGCCTTGGATTTAATGAGAAAGGGAAAAGTAAGGAGTGGATCCAACAAAGAACATGGGATGTGATCGAGGAGAGGAAAGTCATGAAAAAGAAACTCCTACAAGTGAAATCGGAAAGGCTGAAAGAGAGGTACCAACATAGCTACACAGAGTTAAATAAGAAAGTGAAGAGACTAGTAAAGAAAGATAAACGAGAAGCCATGGAACAGCTAGCGGCAGATGCGGAGGAGGCAGCAGCAAGAGGAGAACAGGGTAAGCTCCACAAGATCACTAAGCGCATTTGTGGCAAGTACGGTGGAAGACCAAGTGTTCCAATCAAAGACAAGAATGGGAAACTACTGACTACAGAACGAGAACAGGATACACGCTGGACAGAGCACTTTCAGGAATTACTAAACCGGCCACCACCTGAAGATAGAATAATAATACAAGATGCTGCTGAAGACCTTGACATCAACATAGATCCACCAAAGAAAGAAGGGATAGTGGCAGCAATAAAGAGCCTAAAAAACAGCAAAGCCCCAGGAAAAGACAACTTGACTGCAGAACTGTTCAAAGCAGATCCGGATCAGTCAGCCACCATCCTTCAGCCACTGTTCACAGCTATCTGGGAAGCAGAAGCAGTACCAAAGAGCTGGAATGAAGGCAGAATAGTGAAAATACCCAAGAAAGGAGCACTCAGCGATTGCAACAACTGGCGTGGTATCACTCTCCTTTCTATACCCAGCAAAATCCTTGCCAAGATCATTGTGAAACGTATGTCAGATGCTGTGGACAAGACACTGAGAAAGGAACAGGCCGGATTCCGAAAGGGGAAAGGATGCATTGACCAGATCTTCACACTCCGAAACATCATAGAACAGTGTTCAGAATGGCAAAGGCAGCTCTATGTGAACTTCGTTGACTTCGAAAAGGCCTTCGACAGCATTCACAGAGAGAGTATATGGCGCATTCTTCGGCACTATGGGATTCCCAGCAAGCTTGTTGAACTCATCAAAAGCTTTTACAAGAACTTCAGTTGCAGTGTCGGAAACAGTGATGCATCCTTTGAAGTGAAAACTGGTGTACGGCAAGGATGTGTGATGTCAACAATTTTGTTTAACCTCGTAATCGACTGGATTATGCGGAAAACTACAGAGGATGCACCAAGAGGCATCAGATGGACACTCTTCGACAACCTAGAGGATTTGGACTTTGCGGATGACCTTGCGCTATTGTCACATAGTCACCAACACATGCAAGATAAGACGCAGAGACTACATAATTTTGGATGCAAAGTAGGCCTTCGGATTAGCCAGAAGAAGACAGAGATTATGACCCTAAATGTAGACACTCCAGCACCAGTGCAAGTAGATGACAAGAACCTCACCACGACGGACAAATTTAAATACCTTGGTAGCATTATCAGACCAGAGGGTGGCACAAAGGAGGACATCCAAAGTAGGCTGGGAAATGCAAGGGCTGTCTTTCAAAGTATGAGCAACATCTGGAAATCGACACAATACGGCATCAACACCAAGATCAGACTGTACCAAAGCTGTGTCCTATCCACACTCCTGTATGGATCAGAGTGTTGGCGAATGACAGAAGGTGACCTCGCCAAGTTGTCTTCCTTCCACACCACATGTCTTCGTAGGATTCTCCGCATCTTTTGGCCAAACAAGATTTCTAATCAGGAACTACTAAGGCGATGCAAGCAAGAAGAAATAGCCAACAACGGGGACAAGGTGGTCTAGAGGCAAGGTGCTCGCCTCTCATGCCAAGGGTCCCGGGTTCTAAACCCGGGCAGTGCAGGCATGTTGGAAAGTGGATTTTTCTCATATTTTCAAGTCCCTGGTCCTATTTGGGGGGGGGGGGGGGGGGTAGGATCGAGTAGTTCTTGGAAATTGGATTTTTCTCATATTTTCAAGTCCCTGGTCCTATTGGGGGGTAGGATCGAGTACCTAGTCTTCTCGGATAAGGACGAAAAAATTCGGAGGGCCCGTGTGCACGTTGCGCACGTTAAAGATACCTTGGCAGTTGGAAATCGTAAAGAGCAGGCCGAAAGGCCGCTGCCCGGGCAAAATTGAAATTAATAGATTAAAATTTATCCATATCATCTCCCCCCCCCCCCCCCCCCCCCCGCCAGAACAAGAAATAATAAAACAAGTAAAGTGAGGTGTAAATGCCAAGGGCAGCGAACCTCCTAAAATAAAGACCTCAAATCAGAAATAGCCAACATCATCACGAAGAGACGATGGAGATGGCTTGGACACGTGCTGCGAAAGGAAGCAAATTCTATAACCAAAACAGCACTTCAGTGGACACCGGAGGGACGGCGCAAGCGAGGCAGACCCAAGGCAACCTGGCGGAGAACAATCGAGGCAGAGATGAAATCCTTCAATCACTCATGGGGAACTCTCGCAAAGATGGCCCAGGACAGACAGGGCTGGAGATCCTTTGTTGCTGCCCTAAGCACCAGTGGGTGCAACAGGAAATAGTAGTAGTAGTAGAAGTTATCTTGAAAAAAACGTGGTGTATTGATTTTCCACGCAGATTCAAGTTTTATGTAGTTCGCGCATCGGTCATCTTTACTTTGCCAATACTTAGGCGATGGCACCGATGTCAATTGTCTGTTGCTCAAATATCATTTTTTAGGTTTAGAATTAAGGTTAGATATAGAGTTAGATTTTCAGTAACAGTCTGGAGGTGGTGGAGCTGCTTAATTTGGTTGATTAAATCAGTAACAAGCATGGTGTCAGTATCTGGGTAGACATTCGGCCAGAATAACCTTTTGATATTAGAATGGCTATCCGGTCAGAATTACTGTTTCTGTAGGCGCTATAACCATTTGACCTAACTTATACCTCTGCTAGCTGAGTACCCGTTCGATGGACAGGTTTGTGAAAAATTAAGGCGCCTGTGAACTAAGAAAGGCATTAATGCTGCATAGATAGCTTATAAGAGAGATGAAACAACAAAGCATACCACTTCAGACCTAAAGGAATAAGAACAAAAGCCGAGATGCGTAGGGTCATCCCCAAAACTCAGCGATAGGACAGTACACAGTGTGCAGTGGTGTGCACCGAAAATTTTCAGGAAGTGATGATGTCATAAAAACCTATAGCATGTCAATGAGCCTAGTGAAAATTCGGGAAACAATAAATTTCCAATAAAAAAAAATTACACCGATTTGAGACTTCTATTAAAAACTGTGCACCCTTACATCCATTCTGATGCACCATATAAAATTAGAAGTCTGAATGTTGAGTGGTTCAGAAGCCTTTTGCAACGAAAAATCTCAAGTCCACAAATATATATAGATATAGATAGATAGATGAATAGGCATCCATGTACACAGTAGAATAACTGAATCAACTGAGACTGTAATTTTTACAGAAAATTTTTGAAGTCCGCAGGGGGAAAAAGCCACCAAGGTAACAAAAACGTGATTTTAGCCTTTATTCCCCTTTGTACCAGCTCGGTTCATCAGCTTTGTCTTTGCAAAGACTAAATTTTTTTTTTAAAAAGGGGGGAGCTGCAACCACAAAATATTAGAAATCACCCCTTTTGGGAGAAATTGTGGACTTTCAAAATTTAAATGGCAGTGTTCTCTGCTTGACATTTCTTGTGACTGCGGTGTTGTTCTTTTTCCTCTACAACTATGGTCTGCATTTATTCAAAGTAGGAAAAAGATTCTAAAGCAATCATTGGGTGTGTGTGGTCTAAGTTTTAGAGATAATTTTCAGAGTGGAAAATGAGAGGGGTTAATTCATTTCCCGAGTCTTTGAAAAACGGCATTCACAAAATTTGTTTCAAGATGTCAAAAATGCATTGGCCTATTTGAATCGGCCCTTGGGTTTCGGTTGAATTCTTTATGCAAATTCAGCTGTTCCAATGTGTGAAGAGCGGCGTTCACAATGACAACTGAGGCGAGGTAAATGTAGACACACCCGCAAGAGCCGATCGTAACAGCTTAGCATTCATTTCCACTGCTGAATTCATCCTTCAGTGTTCGTGTGCGTCTCTCTCATTCCCTCCTATGCCATAACAAACCTTTATAATGTCCTCCCCTCCGTTTAGCTGAATCCTGCTACACCTGTACCTCAGCGCTAGAGGTACGCTTTGCTGTACAGGCTGGAAAAGTTCGCATGTTAGGTTTTCTACCTTCCGAGCTTGCGTATGGAGCCCCGTTTACCTGTGTGAACACAAGAAACCCCGCACCTGCATCTGAGCGAGGAATGCTGCGGATACGCTTCTTCTGAAAAGACCAGGCTATGTTTAAAACTAATACTTTCCGGATGTGATCGAGCTACTGTCAGATCTCAAACACACGTCCAGGGATTTTTACAGGAACCAACCAAGGTAACTTTGTCATGTTTTCTTGAGCAGTGCAGGCTTCAGTTTTGTGAAAACCCACGAGCTAATTTTGCTCTTACCACTAATAGTTTGAGTTTGGCAGGTTACACGAGTTCAAGTGAGTGTGCAGAAAGACGGGGTAAGCTTATCTATGATTCAACCCTTGTTATCTACTTCTGTTGTTGTTTAACGTCTAAATCAAACACAGGCAAGGTAAACTGCATGCAAGCACTTATCTAAAAAGTATTATCCAATTCAGTTAAATACAACAGTAAGACGGTCAGTTATAATTATCTCTTTAAAAATGATGCGAACCTGAAATTCTGGTCTCCCTGTTGTTTACCTGTAACATACGCATATTTTTAATACATTTTATCACATAACTGAAGCCTGTGTTTGTGGGAGTGATGGGGTGAGTGCATGTCATTTGTTTGGGTGTTTTTGTATGTGTGCATGTGGAAGGGGGTAGGAGTAAGATTTAGGCCTACCTTTCCTTCTGTAATACCGTCTTCAGAAACAAATCTTGTATAAAGCGAAAGTTCGCAATTATTTATACATGAAATAATAGCTATAATTGAATAATCAGGTTTTGTCGTTACGGGAGAGGCAATTTCAAAGGATGCCGCGAATTTCTCGATAGGATATTTATCGTACTGTAATACCATAATACCGTCAGACAGAAAGCGAGAACAAACATGTAACTTTGTTACTTTCTAATGACCAGTGCCAGCTCCTTCGACTTAACTAACAGTAACATTGCAGTGTAATTCATGTTTACTATAAAACAACAACTAAAATAAAAGAAACTAAGAACTGTGTAAGAACTCACAGTGCTCCCCCCCCCCTCCCCCAGCATTTCAAATAATTGAAACTGTTATATGTGGTGTTGATTTATTCGTTTCTTTTTCAGCGCATCTAATATGAACTCAAAATTCGTAAACTTAACCAAACAATAAACATTGTTTTCAATAAATTTCTCATTCATTGACATTTACACAACTCTCTCGCCCACGCTGCGAGTTTCAGAAGACACTTATTGGTTCCACATCTCACCTGTCGTGGGTTTAGGTTTCAAAAAGAGTTGGGTGCAAACTTATGAATTTGGGTATTTACATTTCCTACATCATAATGTTTTCCTAATGATAAGAGTGGTAAAAGATATGGGGACCGAAATAGGAAAGTTTAATTTCTGCCACAGCGACGGCAGGTTATCAGTGAATTAGTGCAGCTAACTAAGAAGTATTTTTATGAAAGGTTTGGATACTTTTATCACACATAGTTTGGGTGTTCAGATTAGAACGACGATAGATGTTGACACAAGAAACGCGCACATTTGCGGCAGTGCTGAATAACTTGGAATGAATATATGGGGCTATGATTAAAATGCTGTACAAGACTTTATTTAAACTTTGGAGCCATCAAGAAAAACAATATTTATAAAGGTGACTGCTGCGCTGATAACAGTCTTTTGCAGTTGTTTTTTTTCTCTTTATTTCGTCCGATAGTAAACAATTCATATTCATTGGATTTAGTTCAACAATCTATATGTTGCAGACCGCAGTATTAATGCTCTCTCAGGTGTTGATCATACATGTAAGTTTTGGCCATCGGTGATACAAATGATGTTTATGCTAAGTTTATAGTGTTGTTGATAATTATAATATCACAGACAAACGCAGGATTTGCAACTAGTTTTCCATTAAATGAGTCACCCTTTTTGTAGTCATGTATTACTATATTGTAATGCTATTAATCGGTCACGTAACAAGAAGAAATACTTAGTGATTCTTCATTTCTTGCTACTTTTAAGTTTGGCCATTCAGTTTTTAACAGAAGTGAAATAAACGACTGTTGCCAGTCTGCAAATCTGGATTATGCTCATGTTTAACTTGGCGGATTTACTATTGCCAGAATTTCCCAAAATTTAATCTGTTTTAACTCGCTGGGCCAACACATGAAAGTCACTGACTGCGTTTATCTAAATTTGTGTCCTGTTCCTGGGGACAGTTGGTGTAATGGATCATTATTGGATACAACAATTATGCCTGTGTAAACACTACTTGTGTAGTATTATATTTACGAGTTTGCTGAGATGGCCATGGAGAATGAGTTAATGGCGATTAGTTAAAGTTAGGGCATCGGGTCACAACCATCTATTCTCAAGAGTCTCTATTTTTCCCTCTCAACAGATTGTCTAAGAAAAAAAAAATAGAAATAGCCTGAACAATGGCGGAAGGATACATCCAACTTCCGAAACTCACCGACGGCTACTTAGGACCACAAGCAAAATTTGATGCCTACGGGCTGAGTCTGGTGTCACACAGCGAACCCGTCATCTACATGCTGGAGGATCAGCCCGAAGTGGAGATCATTCTCGGTGTACAACCAGGCACCAGAGTCACCATCAAACTGCTGTCGCACGACCGCAAACAGGAATGTACTGAATACAGTTTGATTCGGGCCATGGGACCCAATTATCTGTTCCTCATCCGGCCACCGTTGCCAGGTTTCTACAAATTTCAGATCTACGCACTTCCTAAGGACGAGGCTGGACCTCAGATGCTCGGCGTATACAATTATCTCATCTATTGCCCCGGGAACTTCGGGAGCAACCCATTCCCTAAACAGTATCCCCTCTGGAAGGACGGGTGTTATCTTGAAGAACCGCTTTCGCTGCCTCGTGGCATTCGTCATCCAATGGTTAGGTTTAAATTGTTCATCCCGAAGGCTCGCGATGTTCAGGTTAAGGTGGGAGAAGAGTGGAATCCCTTGCAGCAAACGGAGCCCGGCTTGTTCGACGGTATTGTGGACTTCAGTCAAGGTTATCCTCCAGGGTCAAAGGCCAAAGTCAATGTAAAATTTGCGGGAAACAACTATAATACTTTACTTGAATATTCTCTGTAAGAGAATTCGCTGATGAAAGTTGAATATGAGTTGATATATTAAAGTTTTCCCAAACATCCTAATCTGGCTGTGTTGATAACCCGCTTCGGAACAAGAAAAGTGTGGATCCTGACAAAGTTGTATCAATATCGTTATATGACGTATCCTTTATGTTAAATTCCTTTTCTATGACTTCTATATATTTCATGTACATTGTCTAAACTGCTGCTTGCTGTAGTTTTAGTTTATCCTAGTCGGTGATGCAGGGCTGTGAAGCCATTGGTTATGGAACATTTGCAATACCGGTAATTTATTTATTTCATGGCTTCAGCTTATGGATTAAGTTATAGCGCTCTCAAGGAACTAAATTTTCAGAAGTATTTTGCAAGATAAGCTCACCGACTCTTACTTCTGTAACAACTAACCTGCATAGGATAAACCTTTTCATTACTGTAGGTGAGCTTATCTGCCTGTATAAGGAACTACTTCATTTACTGTAATTCACTCCACAGGATATCAAGAAAACGCTAAAAAAAACATGCATGCATTACCTGTATGCACATGAACAATCTTCAATATTATGTATAATAAACGAAGAGTAAAGAACTGGGTATAAGACAGTTAATCCATTCTTTTGTGTGCAGATTGTTTCGCCTTTTGTGAGTCCATGTTCGTGCTTTCAAGTTACATCCTCCAGAAGAACAAACAAATTCCACAAAGTTGTCATTGAATTATTACCGTGTATTCACTTCTCTACCACTGAGTCCGTAGTGCCGTTGCAATTACCGTGTCTCGTAAGGAACCTGAGACTATGAGACATGGTTTCAAACTAGAAAAAGTATAGTAACACTGACGGAATTATCACAGTTTCCATTTGGCATTCAGAGCAATTCAATGATAAACCGTTCTTGCTAAGTTAACCAAAATGATAAAGAGCGACAATACATGTATATCACTCAGTGATGATTACAGATGTATTCTTTATTTATATTTTAAATTTACTTTTAAAAGATAAGGAATCTTGCAAGTACAGTAGCTCTGCAAAGTGATTAATTCAAGCAAACGTGTGAGCAAAAGCCACGGAGGCGCGCATTTGAGAAAGTAGTTTCTGAAAATTATATCTTTTGCTATGTAAAATGACCCTTTGACAAAAAATGTAATAATAATCAAACACGGTAACAACCCATGTTTATCATTAGACACACTGTCATATTTTGTTGATGATGATGTTGAAGTAGGTAGTGTTTCATGTCATAATTCGTTTTCACTTAAGATTATGTACTCATCATCGAAACACTGGAAGCATCAGTGTAAAATTGTGTAAGGAAATGATGCCATTTTCAATAGATTATGCCTAATACCATTACTCCTAAATGCAATACGCGTGCGCCTCCCATCCCCTCGTCTTTACCACACAAATTTTACACTATAAGTGTACTGTTGAAGGTACCTTACCTTATTTGTCACTTTGCGTTCTAATGTTTGTATTTTTTCCCCCAGACACACAGTAACAATTTAACTGTCACTGATTGAGATTTGTTATTAAGCATGCATTACTATTATTCCAATATGTTTCCCACATTCTCCACGTCTGTTTGAATTGACCTAACTTAATTATTCTCTATTCCTTGCGTTGTGTTTTATTTTTTTAAAGATGTTTATCAGATTATATTCCTGTGATTTTCAAATTTTTCCTTTTTTGTTTGTTTTGTGCCTTTGAGTGCCTTTGTTTTAGGTGCGTTTTTATATGCCTTTGCTTCCCATCTTACGGTATACCTTTTATTAATTATTTTTTTATTATTTTGCACACTGTAATTTCATTTTGTGGTGCCGCCGGGGGCCGTAGGGTGCGTTCTTGTACTGTGCAGTTAGCAGATAACTTGTAGCACATACGAAATATAAAAACCATAGAAAAACTACGGGGTCACAGCAAGGCTTAAAGCTTTAAGTGTCATTGCATCGTTTGGGTATTATTTCTTACTCGAGGCTTTGCTATGGACAAATTTTTCTTTTTTGCCAATTTTTGACTTTGTAACACATACGGTATATATGCCCAGCAGTTTGTTTTTCAGGTGAAGCTCTTCACTCAAGTAACCAAAGGCTCAGTATAAATTACATAGTAGGCTTATATCCGAATTCCTTCACGAAAATTCAAAGTAAGCTTGTCGAGGGACCTGTAACCTACAACACGGTATATATAAAAAAAAAAAAACGTTATCTGTTCTAGTCTCTTTGGATAATGGTCCTCCAGGATTACTCCACTTCCCCCCAGCCCCGTAAGAAAAAAAAAATCCACAACTGGGACCCTATGTCATGGTCTGCCCGTTACTGAATTCGCCTTCACACCCTGTGTCACATGCCAGCTCTTCTCGCCGTACAAATTCAAAATCCAAATTTAGCTGGCGTTCAGTTCATTTCGACATTATTGCAGGCCTGCTTTTACACGAAAAGCAATTGTACAGCCCCTGTTTTGTATTTAAAGCTAGCTTACATTTTAAATCATTTAGTAAACGTCATTGCTCTTTACACCTTTCAGTGACAATAGAGCATTGGCCGCAGGCCAGCTCGGCTCAGTAAGCAACAAACAAGGCGGATACAATGGATAAGTCATGCATAGGGTGGAGTCTGATGTGAGAACAATATACTGTTGCAATACTAAGTTTTTTTGTTTTTTTTACAAGGGGGGGGGGGGAGAGGGAGCAGTGGTTATGAGGGAAGAAAGGTACTGCAATTCTACGGTCCACATTTTTCACACATGTATTTGTGTATGATTCCTGCATCTGGCGCACAACTGTTTTGACACATTACGATGCACGCTTCATATAATTATATTAATTTTATTAAAACCCTTATTCTCTAATTTATATTTCTCTCTGTAATATGTATACAACGACATATAATAAATCAGCTGTGGATTTCTTCATTCACTTGACAATCTAATATTAAACAAGTCTGAAATGCCACATCATTGGCGTTTAATTAAATTATTTTATTTATATAATTATTTATTTATTATCTATTTATTTACAATGTATTTAGTTATTTATTTTAAATACTTTTTCAGGCTTCCGTTGTTGTTGCTTTTTCTGCGATCTGGTTCTACTGACATGTACTATCTGCGATTAGTTCATGGTGATCAATGCGTGAACATAGTGCAATGTCTTTAGCCGTTCGAATCATAATTGACATTAGTGGCACACGTACTGTCAAGACAGCTATAGCTGAAATGAAGAATTTCTCAGAGCTATTTACTTTATGTCTTACTTTATGTCTCAGTTTAATATCCTCGTGACACACTGAGCAACATTATCATTAGGACAAGTATGTGTTATCGCCCGCCCCCCCCCCACCTCCCCTCCCCGACCCCCAAATGGAATGCTTTCTTAATGTGGAGTGGATGTAGGCTATGTTTATTAATAGAAAAGCAAAAAAAAAAAAAACAACAACACTGCACCTGGGCTTTTATCTTGCTATGCAGTTTCCATACTGCCCTATCTAAATCTATAAAATTGTATTCCTCGATTCTGGACATTAAGAATGATATTAACATAATTGAATCAGCAAGACTTCTATCTTGAGTTTGGAGTTTTTGTGAACAACAAAAATGCAAAATTCGAGGTTCTTTATTATGTCAGATGAAAACCAAGCTTACTTAGTGATGATAATGAAATCACATAGCTTAAACCAGGGACATGTGGTGATCCTGCATGAAACTCTTTATGTTATGATTTCATCGTGATCTACACAGCGGTTACTTGTACAGAAAACTAAAACTACTTTACGGCCTTTTTTTTCTTTTTTTTCTGCTAAATCCAATACATTTTGTTCCAACGATAAGCCAGCTTCTGCCAAAGTACGACTACAAGTGAGTGTATTGGCACTTGGTGAAGAGCTATCGGCGAAAATGACTGAACATTCACAGACGGTTGGCAGCGCTAGACATTTTACCTGTTCAAAGGGATCTTCTGCTCCTGCGGTTTTGTTCCCCAGTGTGCTATATTAATAAAGTAGCTGCCATTAAAATTCCCTGATGTTGCATTTCTTGTAAATTACTGGTGAGAGTATAAAATCCTGTGTCGCAATCGGTCGATGAACCTGTTTTCCACCTTAGGATGCAGTTTCTTGTGTTTTTGTGCTCCACAGGCGCTGTAGTGCTAAAACATCGGTACAGAAAGGTTGAAACCGCACATCTACCGAGCTGATCTAGATCTAATGTTATGTTCTGAAATTTCCTTCGCCTTATGCGAGAGTGCTGTTGTTCACAACAGTGCTCATTGTGCGATGAGAAAACCGCATGTGTGTTTTCGTTCCTTTCCTCTCGCTCACTTTTATCGCACTCATCAGTCACCCCGGTCTTTCCTATAGCCTCACTCTTTTCCTTCCTCACATTCTCTCACACATTACATAACACTCAACAATCAGCCACATACAATATATTCATTACCATAGCCTGCTTCTTTCCGCACACATCTCTCTCTCACTCTCTTTCACGTATTCAACCGTCAGCCTCATCTATCCCATATTCTCACCCTCTTTTTGCCTCGGACTCTCACACATATTATTATTTATCAATCAGCCACATATTTCCTGTCCTGACTAGCTTCTCTCCACCTCTGTCTCTGACATACAGTGTATTCAATGTGTCCAACTGCCGGCTACATCTTTCCTACATCCTCACCATCTTCTTTCCTCCCCCCCGTTCAGAAATTATTTATTATTCAACAGACACTTACTTTCTACATCCTTACTGTCTTTTTTCCCCTCTCTCTCTCGGTTTAGAACAATGAACGCCAGCAGTTGTTTGAAGAAGCATTTATTGCAGAGATAGAATGCGTTAACTAGATCACAAGATTACATAAGCCTTCTTATATCTACTTAAAACAAAAATGACAAATGATATCTAACTTCTACCTAAAACACAACTCACACCAAAATTTTGGCCTTTCTGATATGCATCAGACAAAAGACAGTACACAAATTTTTGTTTCCAGAAATACTCCCGTAACAACTGATTCCAAATTTTGCAAAGATGAAGATTTTAATTAGGAAATTAAAAAATTTTCTTCACAGTCCAATAAAATTATTCAACAGGCATTGAAAGATTGTGGTCTGAAAACTATTAATAATGAACATGCCCTGAGTTAAAGAGCAGGCCTCTGAATTATGTGGCATTACATTCAGAAATTTGGCTTTAAAATTGTACTTTTAAGTACATACGTTGTCATGGCCATTAGTAACAACAGATTACATTTGTAGTGCCCTTACATTTCTGAAAAAGTGCATTATAAAAACATTAATTTATAGAAAATAACATGTATATTTTAACGTGAGTTTTTTTTTTTTGTTTGGTTTATTATTTTTTTAAATGCTTTTAAAAATCTGCAACAACAGCATACAAATTAAAGACGTAGCAAATTACGTTAAAAATTGTATACAAACTACCAGAATTTTTCCCATAACATAATCTGTGAATGTTACATTTAAAAGTCTTGACACAGTGATTAAAAGACAGATATTCAAGGCATGTATATTTTAAATTTTTTCTCTCTATAAGCTCCAAGGCTTTGTCAATTTCTGAACCAGATTCGTAACTAAGCATTGACAAAACAAAAATTGCACCTTGAAGAAGGAAGGGACCCTGGAGCTTATAAGTCCTGGCTTAGAAAATGAAGCAATGAAAGTTTAACAAAATATATAGGTAAAGACATAATAATCACATCCAGATTTATATGAAAATAAAAATCACAAACTTGAGAACTGAACCCATTGACAAATATGTAACTCTAAATGAAATACTAATGCCTATAACATAATATCAAGGCTAGAGAGTTCAGTCTGATATCACTGAGATAAGGATAAACTTTAAGTGATGTGCCTGCGATACACACCAGCCCACTCGTGATCCATGAACTGATCTGAAGGGATGAAGGCATTACTATACGTGTACTACATTTTGCTTTCTCTTGAAACTGTCTGAGCTGTCAGCACCTCAAAAATCTCTATTCTTCTAGTTTTCAAACTAAGCCTCACAAAACGAGGCTGTCAACAAAAGACTGGAAACTATGCAAATTAAACTCAAATTATGCAAGTTTTTTTGGGCAGAAACAGGGAGCTAAAAGTAAGACAAGACAACAGTATGAAATCTGTATGAAATAATTATTTTTAAAAAAGAATTTATCACTTCATGTCCTTTAAAAAAAGAGATGTCATGGGACTGCAGACAAAACACTGATTAAATTCAAGGATAGTGTTAATTCTCTGAGGATTTGCGTAGAAGAACATATTCTTTAAGACTTTATTTACAGATAAAAACAGCAAGAGTGTTGCGCTCTTCAGTGGAACAAAAAGGAAGAGAGAAAAGGTAAGATTCATGAAAAACTGTGTTTTATGGAAGAATTTCAATTTTACTTATTATGACAGCAAACAAAGGTGATGTGGCTTTTACAGCAAATTGCCAGACATGAAACACATGAAAACAAGTATCTTGAAACATGAATGGAAATAAAAAAGTTTACATGTTTGGTATTTTAGTTGCCTTTCTCCTTTTTCTTCTTCTTCTTTCAAATAAAAAAAAAAAATCTTTCACAGAACATTTTTGACATTCTGAACTTGAAAGACCAAAAACAAAACAAATCTAAAAAAAAAAAAATTAGTAGAAAGCCGATCCTCAATAGTAAATGGCATTGTCATCAACAATTGCAATACCTATAAAGTGAACTCCCATCTCATACCCTATCATTTTTGATATTATTTGCTTTCACCTTTGTACCTAAGAATACTGGTAGAATATTTTGATTTGCCCAACTTCACTTCCAAAAACCTTTCTTCTCATAAAAGTTAGCATAGCCAAGCTAGAGATGAACACATTAAAATCTGAAGCAAGTAAGCACAGAATAAGCAAAATATTCAGAAAATTAGCTTCAGCTTTTGGTCTACAGTCAAGTGAATATAATGAATTTCTAATGAATATTTCTAGAGAATGTGATATCATAGATCAGTGTGATAATGACAGACAGAAATTGGTTAATGAATGCCATAAAAGTTGGCAGTTCCTAAAAATTTAGAGCACATATTCCAGCAGGGTAGAATAGCTTGTTTTGTCCCCACCAAAGTTGGCATTCAGTGTGGCCTTCACACCTTGTCCGTACAGGCCAGTCACATCCACAACTTTGCCCCACTCATCACCCTGAATACAGAAGGAAACATTCTGTCATTATAGGCCAAAGATATAAGTAGCAAACTTATGGGAAGCAGCCGTTTTCTCTACCACAAACACTACCTGTAGTGTAAACTGCCAAAATGTGTGATCTACACCACCTGCCGTGCACTGATAGCCAAATCCATATCAAGTCACTGCATTGCAATCTTAAAACACATAGTGTCCAACTTGTTTTGGAAAGGGAAAGAGCGAATATTATTATAATGGCATGCTCACTGCAATTTCTGAGTAAGAGTTTATAAATAAAAACTGATGTCAATAGAAGACGCTATGGGATGTAAATGGATGAAACATGCTTGCTGCTTAAAGAGTTCTGGCGCTTGATTCATTTTCAGACATAATCGCTAGGATAATGCATCAGAGAGGCTTCATATGGCTATTCAAGTGTCCTTTATGTCTCATCACAACATTAAATCTCCCAGTATTCAGGATTCATGTTTTAAGAAGTTTACAGCAAGAGCAGCAAATATCACATTAACCATGCCACTTAAATGATGTTAAACATCATTAGAAATTTTGTGGGAATTTCAAATGCATCAAGTTAAAAGAATGTGACGACCATAAAAAAAAAAATACTGCAGTCATTCTTACCTGCAGCCTGTCTAGGTGTGTCCAATTCTGGCCAGCCACCACTGCCACAGCCTCAGCTTTGGGAATGCTGACACGGAAGTTGACTTGAGATGGGAGACGGTCAAGCTGAACCTGTCCAGCATGGGGACCCCGGTTGGTGGGGATCAAACCAGGCTCATACATAAAGCAACCTTCCTTCCACTGAGCGTACTGCTTGGGGAATGGGAACACAGCCTATGAAGAAAAAATAAGCATGCAAAAATAAACAACTTAACTTTCTAGATGAACTTTGCAACAAGACAAAACAAACAAACAAACAAAATCTACATGACATGGAAAATCAAGTTTCCCATTCTCACCTTATCACCAAACGCAAAACTGCCGGGCTGTGTATTCAAGTTCAAGCTCTATCCTGAACCAGTTCCGAGATTTGGTATAAAGAAGATTACAAACATAATTCACCTTATCCTACTAAAATGATGATGTATAAAAGATGTGAGAAGCATAAAATCAAACCTGCTCAGTGCAAAGTTCATGCTTTTGAGAAAATGAAGTTTTTTGCTTCGGTTATTAAATCAGGTTGATATGGCTTTCATCTGCATTTTTTTTGAACATTTGGGGTCCTTCAAATTTTAACTTTTTGAAGTGAAATGCAGTAACCAAAACCGATATTCTGAAGGGCCACAAATCTCTAATTAGGTCACCAAATAGCATATTTTGATTTTCAGCTTTTCATATACCGGTACACATGGCAGTAGAACAACAAATTTTTTTGTTAAATCTATAAATGCAGTGGGCAAACTCCAACCTGAGTAACTGCGCGACAGTTGATGAGATAATTGAACACTCCTGGCAACTGTTGGCTGGGATCAGACTGCGGCATGGCATAAATCTGTAGTTTGTAATAGCCTGCGACAGGGAGGTTGACAATGAAGGAAATCTGTGAACCCAGGCAGTTGGAGAAAACAAAATCTGGGAACTCCTCATCTGATTCCACTGCAATTAGGTTGGCTGTGACACGCATGGGCATGGAGGTCTTCATGGCAATGGTTGCAGTGTTGACATCCAGATGAATGACAGGGTCAGCATGGGACACACAAGACAAACCAAACTCGTCAAATCTTTGTTGTTTACCTAGGTATCCATGGGGCAGATTTGGCAGAGGCTCCACCTATGTGACCAACAATGATTAAAATCAAGATTAATATGGGCTCATGAAAATGTTATCACAGCTGCTGTGTAAGAGATTGTTTCAGTTACCCCCTGGACTGAAACTCATTCTGTGTTGAATAAACTCATCCACCTAACGCCTTGTGTGGAGAGAGAGAGTGCCCAGTCATCCATTCATTTGTGCGTTGCCGAAAAGCTCGGCAGTCCGGTCAATTGGGTTGTTTTGAACACATGTATCGTGTTTACTTTAGTAAGCAAAATAAAAAATAATGGTGGATAAATCGTGAGTGAAAGTATTTGTGATGAAATGCAATAAGTTTTATTGTTAAATAAAATTCTCATAATAAAGAATTTTCTGCATGTACAACACCATCTAACACACTTTTTAACCTTTTCCTAAGAGGTCTGCTCTTTTCTGTCCTTTAGTCAGGCCATTCAGATGAATAAATTATTTTTTAAACCAGGCACTTAACGTACTAACTACGTGTATCATGACATTGCCTTCTCCTTCCTCCGCTATTTTAAGATTCGGCTTCCATATCAATGGTGTTGTACTCTAACCATGCAACTGGTTTTGAGATTGTTTTCCAGGAGACAAAAAAAAACATCTTTTGCAATTTTTTTTATACAGGATTATATCTTTTTGGTCGTATTAATCACAACAAAACCTTTCTTTCTGTTGTCGTAAACATTTTTTTTTTAAATGCAGGTCTTTACGCCGGTTAATCCTGTTACGCGGTTATCACACAAAGTATTGTCGGGCACTTACGCAGTTAGAGATATGCATGACTAGAGCACAACAAAATTCCGCCACAGAAATCAGGTTACACGATTAGAACAGCCACATATACGGTTAGAATTGTAACTATTGAAGGCTTTGAAGCTCAATTTTGCTATTAATAGTGCGTGTAGACTTCCCATTTGAATAGTGTCCTCCTGCAGGACGAGGGTTAAACAAGGATCTTGGGTTTTCTCTTTCTCCTACGCATTGTCTCATAAACAAGGAAATTCTTCAAACTCTCACGTCATATTACTTGCAAACCAGTAACCATTACCCCCCAAACAAAACATGTTTTTTTTTAACGTTGCATCGTTGCACATCAACATATTATCACAGTTGAAAGCAGACCTCAGAAATATTTAGAAATCAGATCAACATTATATAACAAAACCTGTTAAAATTAAATTACCTCCGCTCACCTGGCAAATTTCTAACATTCTAGATTGCCAATCATGGCCCAATCACAACAAAAATGTCTTCCTTAAAGAAGACGATGTAAGACATTTGCACATGTGGTCATTAAAACCATTACACAAAAGAACCACTTAATCCTCAAAATAATAACTTGAAATTAAATTGTGCCCTTACTTTGACATCTTCCTGGCACAAAATCAGATACTGAGCCACATGGTATAAGGTGCTTCCCTCTTTGTCTGGGTTGTTGGCATAGATTTCCAGACCATATTCTCCTCTGCCTGGGCAGCTGACATTGAAATAAGCTGTGTTACCCACAATGCGATGCAGCACATAGCCTGCCAGTTCAGCATCGCTAAATTTGTTGCTCTTCAACTTGGCCATAAACTGCATATTGCAAGGAATTTTAATCTGAAATTAAATAGTTTTGAATTCATATATACATGTTTGCCCATCTATTTTGATTTTATGTTGTGACGGGGTGTAAAGTTGTGAGTTGCTAGACACGTTCCTTGCTGAATCAAGGTTCCATGTCATAGTATTTGCTTTCTCTATTGCCAGGGAAATAATCTTCCTATCCTTAATATAAAGTCAAAATAGATATATGAGAACCATGAATTAAATATTTTAATTCGTAATTGCCAATGTAAATAGTCCATGCTAGTTTGAGAAAATGTTTTACGTTGCTTATTGACAAGACTTAAGTTTTTTGAAAACTTGGAGTCAGTACTTTTGTAGATAATTTTATTCTTACATAAGATCTTCCTCGTCAATATTTCACAAAAGTCATCTTGTCTTGAGCAGAATGTGAGTAAAGAGATCACCCACCATCAAACTTATCTCAATAAAAAAAAATAAAAGTGGGTCTGACTTTACATAATATCCTGTTTGTTAAAATAAATTGACAAATTTGCTCACACTCACAACTTTAGGAAAAATTTAGATAATTTCACTAAAAGAGACATCTTCAATAGCTGAAGGCCATACACACATACTAAAGATAGAACGCATATAAAAGATGTTTGTTATGCACTGCCTAAATGTGCTAACATTCAAATGACTTAAAAAGAAATCACAAGTTTGAAATAAGTTACAACAATAATATCCACAAATCATTTCCATTACTATTTGCTTGACAAAAGATGTTACTCTAAAATGCATGTGCTGTTTCTGATCCCCGTCATTACCTGCAGTTCAACTTTGCCCTCTCTGGTATTGAGTGTGGCTGTCTGCTGGTAGGTGCTTAGGTTATATTTGTAGAATGCAGATCCTGCTCCCCAGTTCAAGTATGAGCATGGTGGGTAAGGTTCTGGGGCTGGTGTTGGAACAAATTCTTGTTCAATCTTGTACTCACAAACTTGTGCATAAACATTGTCTTTGTTCTCTGGGGTGTCCTCTTTAGCATAGATGTACAGAATATAGGAACCCTGAACTGGTAAGCGGAGTGAGAAGGAAGCAATTCTCCCTGAGCTCTCTTGGAGACCATACCTGTTGAGTTTCACACCATTATATTCCTCATTACCATCTTCAAATTGGATGGTGAAATTGAAGGCAACAGCAATCTTGTCAGCTGGGTATCGCAGGCGGATGTGCAGGTCTCCGCGACTGTGGATAACCCCAGTGCGATGTGTGACAAACTCCAGCCCATATTTAAAAAACTGTGGCTTCATGTGAGGCATGGACTCAAACTCCTGCAGGGTGATTGGCCGCTCAAGCAACTGCCACTGTGGCTCATCAGGGAAGTGGGTGTAGATCAGCTGATGTGGGTCAGGCAAGAAGAAATACCTAGCAAAAACAAATTACACTGGTTTCGTATACTGTTTTCGCAGCTAACATGTATCTCACATTGCATTACTGCAAACTATCAGGGAGCTTGACTTTAACAAAGTCATACAGCAACTGTACCAGTCACCATACAACCAAATGCTTATCATATAAGACAGAAAGGTATTTCTGGGTATCAATGCAAGATCAACCTTGAAATGTTGATATAGTAATTTCTCAAAATCAAGTGCAAATCAGACATATTAATAGACATTTATCCTGGGCCATTCACTATTATACTAAATTTCTTAGTCATAGTAATAAATCTGAAATTTCTGTTTAAAGTTTCTTGTACTATAAGTACTTGACTGAAGTTAAAGGAGTTTATATTGTAACATACTCATCCAGCTGGTAATGGAAGTCTTCTGTAGTTGCCTGCTTCCCAATGATTCGCCTTGCAGCCCAGTGAGCATCAATAAGACACCATGTTCCATAAATGTAGACAGCATTCCATGAGTGCTGATTTGTTCCAGGTGTGAACTTCTGACCTGGTCTGTAGTCAGCACCTTTAGCATAGCCACTGATGATCTGGGAGTGCAGGCCAGCATAGCTGGAAAAACAAGTGTTTCCAAAAATAATTTTGTTAGTCTATATGTATTTCATCTTCATGATCATGTTCTGAAATAATCAGGCCTTACACAACACAATCTTATACAGGAATATGAAGACAGTCTCTGACATTCCTTCACTTAAAACCATTTAGTTTCATAACCCTCCCTAGTACCTTAAATTAGACAATACTGAAGTTGACTTATGTGTCTCTCATTTTCATCATTTTCGATCCATGCTCAACATTTTATTGAACACATTATAATTAAATCAGCAGTTTCCATCATCAATATTCTGGAGTCCAGAAAACACATTACATTCAATTAAATGTATACTAACTTGCACATGGTGTCAAAAACCATGGCATAGGTTGTTTTCCCTGTTTTGAGACCCATGAGCACCTCCTCTGGACTTCCCTTCTCAACTTTGTCAAAGTTCATCTCCTTCAGGTTTTTGGTTGCCAGCCAGCGGAAAATAACTCTGTGAAGAGGAAATGTTTGCTGAAGTTAAATAATACATTGAATACTATCAAATAAGCTTTGACATTGATCTTTTAGGATTGATAGAAAAGAATGGTTTGTTTTACTTTACATTAAATTCCTTTACATAATATCTCACCTGACTTTCTCCAGCTCATTAGTAATGTTTTTAGAGTAGATCAAATCCCACACCAAATCTCTGAAGTTGTTATGCTCTGATTTTGAAACCTGAAAATATAAACACAGTGATTTTTAACAACTAAATTCAGCAGTGCACAATGAGTTGATCTCACAGCTGAAACTTTCACAGGGTACTGGCTTTAATCAAATATCACTTCTGTTTCTGAAACATTTTCTACTTAAATTGGGAAGTACTACAACTGCTGAGATTTTAAATTTCACAAAGAGAATTCACTTAAAATATGGGGCTTGTCAAGATTTTCATTTCAAGCTACTGCTGCTGGAATCTCTTTGACAATTACAAGTCAGCTCCTGAAACTATAGTTTGTAAAAATCAACGTGCTCTTGCACTCCATTGATTTTCTGTGAATTCTTCTTGCTATCTTGCCTGAAAATTTTGTTTGAGAGTTTAAGATGCTCTGCACATTGAGGAGATATTTTTTATAAATCTATGAGGCTTTCTGAATCTTTCTCATTTGTTTCAAAACATCCCACTCCATAGTCAATTCCCTCACCATGTTTTGAATAATTTATGTTTACTGTTTTTCATATTGAACTCTCGTCCCGCGTTGAGTGAACTCGTCCACATAACGCCCTGATTGGTTCTTAGATACAGACAACCCTAGATGATGGTCAGCTTGTGAGAAGATGAAATAATACTGCAAATTTGTTGAGCACCAGTTCGCATGTCGATGTTACACCTTTTGATGGTGTGGGGAGAGCCTTTGAAAGTTTAGTCTTTGTGATTCCAACCAGTGGTTCACTAGTTAACATGTCCTTGTCACAATGCCTTTGATTTAGAAGAGATACAGTTAGCAATAAGACGGTAGTTACGTCTCAAAGAGGACAATGACCCGACGTGTGAAAATATGGCTTGCGTGCTGAGCTTGACCTTGCCGTATTGGTAAACCCATGCAGAGTGAATGCATGGAAAGACGATGTCGTATTTCGACGCCCCTCGCACGGAGAGTTAAGACCACAAAAAAAAAAAAACAGTACTGTGAAAACCAATCCAAATTTGCATGCAAACGATTTCTTAAGGAGATAATCAATGCGATGTGTGAGCATGAAGTTTCCTATTTTTATTTTTGAAACTTGAGTTGTCCATATCTCCCCCACTGTGATTACCTGAATAGCATGGTCATCAACTGACTGCAGGACATGCCTGTCAATGGCATCAATGGAAGGTTTCTGTTGGCCTGCAGACGGTGCTGGTGTGGGTGCTGATTCCTTCTCAGATTTGGGCTGCAGCTGGAAGTTAGAGGGGGCAGACTGTCCCTCTTGACCAACTGATCGTTTCTCAACCTGGTGTAAAAGAAATGCATTTGCTATACACATGTAACAGATTTCACCAACTCCTTGAGCAACCCCATGAGACATATTAAAAAAAAAAAGGAAAAAAAATATTTTTCTCCTATCTTCAAGCCACCTAATAATCTACATCAATTAGCAAAATACTTTAAATTGATAGGAATCTTTGAAATCAAAACTCTGAAACATCTGAAGGAGCCTCATTTCAAAAAAAAAAAAAAAAATTTTTTTGAAGGAAAAACTTCAAAATTGCAGCTTTTCAGAAAACTGTACATACCCAGTAAGTACACTTTGCATGAGCATGAGTCATGAAAGCCACACGACCGTGTCTGCCAGACATAGGCTTTTTCATGAAATAAATGGACACCGTGCTTCAACATTCAAATAGAAGTACACAATGTGTCAATTTCCAAGGATACAAAATACTTATGGACAAGTCAGCCTTGGAGGACAAAACTATACTCATAGCATTTACCTCCAGAGGTTTAGTGCTGACAGGAATCTGGGTAACTTCAGCTCGCTGGGGTTTGTTGTCTGTGGTCTGACCCACACCTGGTGCATAGGATGTGTAGGCCTGACCTTGTGGATGGGCTTGGAAGCTCTGTACTGCTTGTTGCCTGCTATCGGGCATAGTGCCATACAAGTACTGTTGCTGAAGGAGTTCAGGTGGAGGAGGAGGAAACTCCTCATCAGCAAAGCCATCTTGAGCTGCATTTTTCACCTACAAAATAAAAACAACTCATCAAATTCTCTGCACACAGAAACATCTATTTCCAGTTATAAAAATGAAAACATTTTGATTTATTGAAAGGACAATGGAAATGACAGAAAAATCATGGCCCAGATGGACAAGCAACAAAATTTCAAATGGAACACTCAATACAGATCAAGCACTGTTCTCTGCATGTTATGCATTGTAACTAACTCACCCCTGCAGTGCCAGAATTGAAACGGCCAGCTTTAGTGGTGGCTTGCTGGCCCGGGGCCAAACCGCGTCTCTCTGGGGATTCTTGATAAAAGGCTCCTTGCTGCTCATTGAGAGGAGCATAATGAACATAGTACTGGCAGATGTGTGTGTAGGTGTCTCCATCTTTGGCAGGATCATTGCCATACACTTCAATGCCATATTCACCACGGCTGGGAAGATCAGCAGTCACCTGTGAAGATATTATTTCTTGACTGTAATTTTAATGTGAGGCTTCAGGTATGGCGAAAAATATTCTTCATCAAAAAGTAATGTACAAAGTATTTTCTGTGATATGACATGAAAAATATATTAATTTACTGAGAAAAAAAAACAGATTTAAAATATAAAATCATATAGCAGAGACAAAATACATTGGTCTCACTTCCAGGTGAGTTATTCTTTTCAGCACTGAGTGTCCTGGAAAGCATACATATCCAAGCTAAAGGCTGGACCAGGAACAGAAGACCTGCAGTTTTAACAGACCTGACCCAGACCTCCCAACTAGTACAAGCAGGATGTGGGGAGATTTGGTTAAAAAAGTGGGAAGATTTCACAAAAACCGGGGGAGGTTACCGTTACCTCATAGAAACTGGACACAAAGAAAAATACAACCAATATAAAAAAATGATAAAACATGTATCGCATACAACCACCCTCCAAGTCAGTGCTGAAAATGAGGATAAAAATGCTACTATGTCCCAAAACTGCCACCCCTAAGTTTGCAAGACCTCAGTAGGTGTACGTAAAACATTTTCGACATAGCTGAAGAAAATTTATGGATAATTTTCATGCTGAATCTAAGCAGTCTGTTCAGTCCAACCTAGTAATTCAATGCCATAGTTAGAAAGTTTGCTTAATCTTTTTGGGCACTGGAGCTGCTAAAACATGACATCTGATTCAGGGGTCTCCATCAGGCCATCCCCTCTTCACCCCCCCCCCCCAACCCTCAGGTTAGGCCACATCTTAAGAAGACATCAAAGGGAGTAGTGGACTCTTCCCTAGAGTCTCTGAACTGTTCTGGGGGAAAAACCACTCACCCCCAACCCAGTGAAATATAAATAAATTGTATCAGCCAAGCTGCACTATGAAAAAGCATAATCAGTAATTGTCGTGTGATTAGCAAAGCTAGACCCCCCCCCCCCCAAACGGGGAGATTTCAAAAAAGAAACACCGGGAGTGGCGGGGTTTCATCATAAAAACAGGGAGACTTGAGAGGTCTGCTGACACTCCTCAAATAAAGTCCTCTTAGCATCCTTTTATACACTTTGAAACAAAGGTGGTACTGACCCTCACAACATCTCCTTCATCTTGTTCTTGAATGTACTTCTCAAGTTCCTCATCTTTCACGCCATTTTTGCGCAGCTTGCACAGGACATAAGCTGGTTTGGTTTTGGCAAACTCCAAGTTGACATGACCATCCTCTGTTGTCACAATACCATCAGGTGGTGAAGCCACCAGGCCGAGCTGGTCCACAGCCACTCCAGGGCCCCAGCTACTGTCAGAGCAAGATGGTAGGGGTGCGGCGTCAGAGGATGGCGTGTCCACAATTACCTGACAAAGTTTAACTTGATCGATAACAAATAAAGAAAATATGCACAAAATATAAAATGGCTAACATTAAATTACACAAAACTACAATTTACTTGTATGTAATAACCAAAAAGTAAAGTTGCTTAAAATTCATGTTATAAATTCTATTCTGTCACTGAGCTCAATTCATATTATCTACACACTCAAAATACTTCAGATTTTTAATCACCTGAAGCATAGGGCAGACTATTTCATACTCTATTTACTGCTGTAGTTATTCATCTATATAAAAAAACAGGAAGGAAAAAAAATTCACTGCTGCGAGGAAGAAATGCCCAGACCTGAAAAAAGTACATGTGAACGATAGTTCTTTTTGCTACTATGTCTATTCCTTTGACACGAAAGCGAAGTATCCTAATTTTGTAATAAATGAAAATAGGCCTAAAAAGATCGAATAATGCTTTCTCCTCAACAATGATGGCCTCCCTCCTGCCTTTGTTTTGTTTCGATTTTAGTACCGTGCATGTCATAAAAAATAACCATATCAAGCTTGGTGCGCAGTGTCCTGGTGCACATGAGTTCTGAAGCAGGACTGCAGATTACTACTTTTATTGTAAGACTAAGAGAGAGAGAGTACGTCATCGAATAATGCTTTCTCCTCAACAATGGTTGCCTCCCTTTGTTTTGTTTCGACTTTAAACTTCCGGTTGCGTTTCAAAGTTTGAAGGCATGAGTTTCTGTGCCATCTGCTTTATACAGGGTACGGGCCATGCGGGTGTTACTGTGCCAGTTGTGAGTTGTTTTCTTCCTAGATCTACATAATCTGTGTGCTGATTGTGCGTATTGTTTGCAACCCGTTCTTTGAACGGGCCCTTACACTAGTATGAAGAAAAAAAAAACATCTTTCACAACAAGAGAAAGAAAAATGTATTGCCTAGGTCCACAACACTGTAAATACAGCACAGCACATACAAGTGCTCACCAGAAAAGACTGCCAAACTTCCTAATTACTGGAATTCCTTAACTATAAGGAGGAAACAATCTTATTCTCACTTTTGCATCCTGACAAAAACTCTAATCCTGGACATGTGTTTCAACCAAACCATGTGTTACCACTCAATGAAGCTGGAAAAAAAAAAAGATGTTCCAGCCTACCTTGTACTCAGCTGAAGCAGTGAAGATGTTCTTTACCCCCAGTTCTCCAGTCAACAGCTGACCAAATATTGTGAAGTAATATTGGCCGGCCCGCGGAGCACGGAAGATAAAGGTTGTAGTCTGGTTTTGTCCCTGATGTTGCAAGGCGTAATTCTTCAGTTTTTGGCCTTGATAGACCTCCTCACCAGTGTCAGCAAAGGTAATCTTGTACCTACAAGGGTAAGGCTGCACTGTTAATTTCATGACAATAATTTACATGCTTTCTTACAAACAAACAATGCAATAATTAATTTGGTCGCAGCAGTTTTGAATTATCACACTATTAAAATTTGTTCCAAAGCAAACAGTGCAGAAAAAAGAAGACTTGCTGCTGCTTTGTGCATTTGTTCTTTTTTTTTGCTGAAAAACAAATTCAATAGCAAATCCAACGTATCCATCCTCTTGCCAACTTCATGTGTATGCAATGACAGCATGCTATCAGTGAAAGGATGAATTTAGAATTATTACACGTTCTACTTATGAAAGCATTCTGATATCCTCATACCCTTGTCAGTTTTTATAATATGTTCAAAAAGAGAATAAAAAAAATAAATACTGGCTTACGTAAAATTGGTTGGCTTGCAGAAACCCAGGGTAAGAGCCAAACGGCCTTTCTTTGCATCCACCACACCATTGTGATGAGAAATGAAGAACATGCCACACTTGAAGAAGTAAGATTTCACCAAGGGCAGATTCTCAAAATCCTGGAGTGACACAGGAGAGTGCAGCAGCTGCCAGTCATTCTTGTGAGCCCAGTGGCTGTAGATCAGTTGTTCTGGGTCAGTCAGAAAGTAGAAGTCATCATATTCGTAGACCTGCAAAAGGACTATTGATATTCATCTGATTTCCCTATGGTTTTAGTACGTCCTCTTAAACAAATAAATTTATACAGTGACAATGACAAATATTTAGCAACCATCACCTAAGTGGTCACAACACAACAGAACACCTCCAAAGCC
This sequence comes from Onchidella celtica, assembly GCA_963931925.1. NCBI lineage: Eukaryota > Metazoa > Mollusca > Gastropoda > Systellommatophora > Onchidiidae > Onchidella > Onchidella celtica. Next base: position 47,043,394 of record OZ007567.1, read on the forward strand.
AAGTTGTTGCTGGGTGCAACAAGTGGCTAGTACTCATAAAATTATGTTGACGATTAATATTATTATTTCAAAATAGGCAGATACTATGCTGGATAATTTCTAAGCAGTGTCCATCCCATACTGCTTCAGAACATATCTATTCCTGATATCCAAATCACACTTTCATATGTTGCTTAGCATAATTTAACCACATTTTCATATTAAATTCATGTTCTGGGAAAATAAGGGAGATGCAGGTGTGAACTTGTACATATTTGTAAAGCAACCATAATGCATGAGCATAAACAATAACTGTTAATAAATTTGTAGGTGTTACCACTGATGTTTTTCAGTTCTTTACGGGGAGTCCTAACCGATAATAAAGCACAACCGCCAATTTTATGATTCCATTTTGTTATACACTATGAGGAAGCAGCTCCTCATGCTCACCAAATTCTCTGGCATGTTCTTCTCTGAGACAAGGTAGCGAGTAGCCCAATGAGAGTCAACAAGGTACCAGTTGTTATCTATGAGGACTGCATTCCAGCTGTGATTGTATTCATTGCCCTTGAATCTGTCTCCAGGGCGGTAGTCCAGGCCTTTGGCATAACCAGTTAAAACAATGGAATGAACTCCAGAAAAACTGCCAAAGCAAAGAATTGCAAGATGTTAAAAATCTACATGTTAATTGCATTATAAATACTGCATATAACAAATAGCATTCAATTTGGAAAACAAAATCATCAAACTGACTGAGCATTACATATGTGATTAAAACTAAACAAATTTTAATTACTTCAAACTGCAAAACGACTAAAGATTGTTTAGGTTAGATTTCTTACAGTACTTTTGTATACATTGATTTTAAAACATATCTAATGGTGAGTAAGCATGATTCAGGCAAACTTATTTTCCTTTTCAGTAATCACATACCGGCAAAGTGTTTCAAAAATGCGAGCGTAAGTTCCCTGTTTGTTCTTGAATGAGAGCAGCACTTCCTCCGGGCTGTTTGCTTTGGCCCCATCACGGAAATTGATGGTGTACATGTTCTTGGAAGTCATCCATCGAAAAATCACCCTGCAATGCAAAATTTAGTAATCTACAGTTATAAGCCATAGAACAATGAAATGTATATTTGACTCCTTCATTGAGATGGAAGTATTACATATATTTATACTTGGTATGACACAGACACAGACTTCCTGCAGTTGACAAATTCAGATTGAATCTTGCTACAATGGACAAAGTGCTTTAAATCTGAACGATCTAAAACATGTAGTCTTTGAGCTTGTTACACAAAAATTAATGCCTTTAAAAAGCACCAGCAAATGATGAAATTTCCAACCTTGCTTAACTCTTTTCTGGGCCTGCCACTGTGAAAATTCTTTTCGATCAATATCTTTCACTTTCAATGGTCTTGTGTAAATTCTTATACCCTAAGATCCTGTGGTAAAATAATCTCAAAATAAAATGTCACCTCACCTGAGCCAAGAAGACATGGGAGTTTTTATATGAATAAAAGTGCTAAGAGAGGCTATTAATTGTGACTTCCAGAAGACTGATGTGCACACATTATAATAATCATTATCTATCTCTCACATACAGAAAATTATTAATTCTATTTAATTTAAGCATTTCCATGCCTCCCTTTGTATTTTGTATCATTCTGAACAAAATCAGTGACCTAACAAAACAGGAAACTGGGTTCACCTGCACTTGTCCAGATCCGACTGCAGGTTCTGACTGTAGACCAGATGGTAGATCAGGTCAACAAAGTTGTCATGGTCAGCCTGGGCCACCTGAACATTTGAACAATATATTATTAGCATGTGAGCAGTTTTACAGTAGTAATCTCAGGTTTTTCATTAATTCTTCCACCTTTCATCGGATAAATGGCAAAAACAAAAATCAACAAGAACATGACTTGTACAAAGCTGCCTGCTGGAAATCAAAGAGATAGCAATTCTGTTTTAGCACAAACAGAAAACTTCCACTCAAGAAATTGCGCACCTTTATGGCTTTTAATGATCCATTACAGACACCAAACAGGATTCATTTTTTCCAGGGAAACTAAATTCTACCACTTTTATTCCAACACAATTAAAAAATGTCATGTGTGACACAGAGTGGGAACTAAGCTTATTATTTTCTTTCATGTTAAGCTCTTCTCGTACATGTAACTTGTTCATACTGGATTTGATAGTTTAATGTAAGTGAAAAACACAGTCAAATGTTGACTTATTCAGTGCAGATCTGAATTTCATGGTCAGTACACATGATTGCCATGGAAATACTATACAACACTGTATATTAAAATTTGATTTAAGCATAATATAGTATTTTGTAATTGCAGGGCATATGGGTCTTCGTATTCCAGACGCAACGATGGCATTGTAAAATTAAACATTTCTGTTATTTTTATTCTTATAGGTCTGCTGACTGGGGGAATACACAAGATGTGATTTTTAAAGTTTGAGTTTCAATCACCAATGTATAAATTGAGGAGAAGTTTTCCTGTCATACTTTTTAATATTAAGAAAATTCGTCTCTATTTTCCAGTTCAAAATGTCGGAACACTTTCCTCTGTTCAACTCAGTTGTGGCTCAAAATCAACGAAAGTATTGACAATGTGATGAACTTCAAGGCCTTTTAAAATATGCCCACGTACATTTTTATGTCTCTCTGTGCACAATATGATATTTTGTAGAATTTTAGGCTCAGCGGTTAAAAAGCCTTTCATGATTACACTGCAGGTCTTACTTCCTTTACAATATGATGAAAATGAAAATAATTTTAAAATCCGAATTTCACATTGAAAGTCCTTCTTGAAAGAAAAAAGATGTAACAGTATGGAAATAATGGCGAAATATGAATTATAAATTTACTTAACTCATTGCCGTGATGGATAATTTTCCCTAAATTTGCAGTGTGACATACCTGTATGGCATGGTTATCAATGTAATAGAACTGCTGGACATTCCGATAGAGGTCAAATTTTCTGTAACGGGCATGAGCTGGTGGTGCATGGATCTGCCTGGATCTTGAATCCTCAGGTACAAAGTTAGGTGGGGCCTTGATCTGCATGGTGGTCACTTAAGCTTCTGCTAAATCTGAAACAAAATTACAGTTGTGAATAAAGAGACTGTCTATATTGCAGGTGCACATTTCTACCAGCCTACATCAGTTTGATATGAATGTTTGGAAAATTTTAACCTCTTGCTAATTCAGTTACCTCAGCACTGAGTTTTGTCATTAGCTGTATGTACTCCCGCACCTTGTAATCTATTTGAAGGACCACCCAGCTCTCAAAGTCTTGAGGTGCCATAAAGCTGTCAGAAAAGTACTTAAGGCAGATCTTTCTCCTACTTATTTAGGAGTTTGAGTTTAACAGAATGCAGGACCACACCATTATAGTAAAACTGTACTGGGACAAAGCAGGACCATAGACAGAAGGCAACAGAATGATAGGACAGACGGAGACCCTACCAGAAGGAGCCAGCCACCCCCCCCCCCCCCCCACCAAACTTACAAACCACAAGGTTGATCACGTGCTTTAAAAAAGTGCACCTTCCCCCGTAAAAAAATAAAATAAATTAAGAACAACTGAGACCGTCTCTTGAGGCTAAGCTCTGTTACCTGCAATAAGTGCATACCGTTCCATTTTTTTTCCCAAAGGGGTAAATTTTTTCAGCACTTCAAATACTCATTATAATGCTTAGATCAATATCAAAACAATGAATGCTAAAATATTCTGAGATTCAGATCTGTCTTGAAAGAAACAATCAAGAACCATGTGCAAAGTCAAAGAGCACATGCACACACACACACACACACACAAATGTAAGACCTGTTACAGGTAATACAATACATACACAATGTAACTGAAATAATCAGAAAGTTAAACGGTGGGAAAAGAATCTTAGAGACAAACACAGTTGCCCAGGTATAAACTAAAGACTGGCTGTATTTACTGAGGAATCATGAACATTGCACTCCCGGCACAGCTCCTTGTCTTGGAGTAAAGTCATCAGTAAGAAATATATGTGGTGAAATGTCTGTCTCACAACAGATGCAAATACGATCACACTGCCATTATACATAATCATGACACTCAAGCCATAAATGTGCTGCACAAATTTGATTGGGGTCTACCTTTTCAAATTTTTTTTTTAAATTAATGGTGAACTTTTAGATACATAATAAAATCCGCTGGATTGGATAGTATAGAAAACAGAAACCGACATACAGGTTTGGATCTTGAATTTAACACCTCAAAGCGCCTTTCTGCTGGCAAATAGTGACCCACATAATACTGGGTCCTGGTGCGAGACCATAATGTAAGCTCCGTGTGCGAGACATAAAATGTGGCTAAGTCGTCATTTCAAATTCGACTCGAAGTAAACCTCCCCCGCCATTTGCTTCCTCCTTGAATATTTCCTGCAAGGGCCAGTTATATCATTTCTTCCATTCATACTCAAGTGTCTCGAGTTTCAGGACTAAAGACTGGAAACCAAGGCACATGCTTTCCGGGGTGTTACAAACTCAATGAGGTAGTAAAAAAGTTTTTAAAACTTCGTTCACAGCGGAACGCGGAGAGAGCCCGCACCGGGGCCGAGGCAGAAGAAAAAGAAAAAAAATCGGTGCCCTTAAATTGTACAGCTGACACTTTTGATTTTACCCACATCACGAACTTTAAATAACATGCTGACACCATTGATATTGACACAGAACGACGCTGATTATGTATATAAACGAGAATATGAGTTACAGCTGCATTTAAATTGACTTACAAGACTTTGAAAAGTAAAACAGCAGAAAGTAAAGATGACAGGACATTATTGTGCATTTAACAATGCACTGCATGCATGTTACCAACCTTTACCCACTTAATCAACCACTGCTGCATATCCACTATGCCACCTAATGACAATATAAACGGAGTGACAAGGAATGTTATATGATAACGCACGTATGCAAAACAAAACCCAGCGGAAATACGCCTGAGCCGCAACTCTCCCTCTTCCACCCCCGAACAGTAAAATAGGTGTGTATGAACGTTACAAATACATGTATATATAGGATGGGAAATGTTAGTGATAAGTGGCCCACACTGTTTCACACGCGCCAGCGCTTATACGTTAGGCTACCTTGTCAGACCGGTAAACACATTTTTGCTGGATGATTCGCCATGACTTGCCCGTAAACGGCAACGAAAAACCGACATTAGTGATAATGTGATGATAATCAATGCTGTACACGCCGTCCTTGATGATAGTAATTAATTTGTTTGGTTGTTAATGGGAGAGTTGGATTCTCTTAGCAACGGGCGTGTGATCGGGCATAAGACCCGGCCATAATCGACACGGTCATAATCCATTCACTTTTCAAGGTCTCCAGCATACAGCCTGTCCTAACATCTGGCCGGTGAAAATAAAGAAATTTGAACTGAAGGTAAAAAGCACAATAACCTAATGAATTTAACAAGTTCTCTGTATCTCCATGTTTGAAAGTACACAAAAACGTTAATGTCATGTATTTATTTCTTCAGTGCCCACTTTATGCGAATGCCTACAAGTAATAGACAGGCGACAGTCTGTTAGTATAGATGCTATTGGCATAATGCTGGAATATTTGATGTCAGCAGTTTTAGCAGGAGGAGCAGAATAAAAGACCGGCGAAAATAACGGTAGATCTATCTGATTATCTCGCAAACACGTTCACAAAAAATGACAGACGAACTAAAACCGACAACTTGCCTCCCTGTACTTGAGCCAACTGATTGGGCACAGTGACCCCGCTCTACCCTCTCATTGTCTTGAAGTAGAGACGTTCGCTTCTCACTACCTACTCTCTTCTTTCTCTTGCATACTGAATCTTGACAAGACAAAAATACGAGGGTTTCAATAAGTTTTATTGGGGTGTGTGTGTTGTTGTTGTTTGGGGGGGGGGGGGGTGAGAGGGAAACGAAATCACCCATACAAAAACACTGGCTGGCGCTGAAAATAGCATCTGGCTAGGAGATTGGAGGGTGAGTCACTGCAGCTTGTTGTTGGTCGGTAACGATTTGGTTGAGGTGTCAATGTCCCCGGTGTACTCTGCCTGGCATCTCTTCCCCTCCCTCCCACTTAATCACCCGCTCTCTGTCTAACCCCGGCCAGGAACCATCCAGTGTCAACCTGGCTTAACAACCGTTTCATGGGAATAAATTGCCCCTGGACAGCATGAAGCCTGTTCAAGCTTCCTGAACACAACGAAAAACAGGTTCACACAGAGTACTCCCCTAACCATTCTCTGTCCAATGCAAACTACAACAAAACCATCTCGCCGTGGTTTAGTAACCCGTTTTTCCAAAATTCACCAACAATTCGCGCTGCTGAAGTTCCAATCTACCTTTAAGCCAGCAGTCTGATACCATCGAAACATCACTACAACATTGCACTTTCTATGTCTGAGCACACGATCATGTTGATTTCTCCTTTTAATCTGCCGATATGCCTCCTTTACACTGATAATAATAATTTATGTTATGGCCCGTCCCGAAATTCATCTCCAGGTCCTCCCAGCACCAAATTACTTGAATCTAACGAAACTGTCACAACCCAGACAAATCTGATCGCTCAGTCTTTCATCTTCAGTCTGAATCTTGGCAGATTGCTTTCGGTACTTTTGTCTGGATACGGTATAAAACTCGTATAGTCTACTTGAGCCCTCGCTACAAGAACCCTGTGACCCTCTCTCCATTTCAAACACTCATCCTTTTCAAACGGTGTTGTTCGCCCCCATGTTCTGTACCAAATACCAATGCAGTCCATCACAAAGACACTTAGCTCTGTATCCTGCACACGCTATGACCCATCTAAAGTTATCTGAACCATCACTCTCCCTCCCTGCCTCCATTATCATCAATTTCCATTCGGCAAATTGGCCAAAACAAGGGATATGGCCAAGGACAACCTTAGCCTGACGTACCACGCCCTTATAAATTACGTTTAGGATTTGTCTGGCACGTAACATGGTATTTGGACTGCTGCAAGAGAAAGAGAGAGAGAGACACAGAGAATGGGATGTAAACATGAAGTTCCTCCGGCCGCACTACCTTTGTGGCGTGGAAAACAGTGACATGATGATCACAATCCTGCCTACCGGAAACAACATGAACATCATGTTATGTCATGGCCGTCAAATTTTAATGAAATATTTCGTATCTAAAAGGTCCGGTGCTTCTCTACCATATCATAATTATGTATTCTAAACACTGCGTACCAGTGCACTTAATCCTTTGAAAAAGCAAAGCCCTGTTTACACCGTCGACATAGAATGTGCAAGAGTACGAATGATCAAGCCGTTGTGAATGGGTATGAATCACACAAGACAGCTGCAGGTGTACTTCGCATAAAGGCCAGTGTTGCTGCTAAGAGATTATGTGCCACATCATAAGAATAAATTCAACCTACAGCTAAATCAACGGGTGCACTTCACACAATTATTTACCTTGTTTATTATTTGAAATCCGGATCAGACAGCGGAACAGGGCTAAGGCACACTGCAAAATATCAAACGGCACGGTTATGCATTTCCAAGAATCTTACCGTTCGAAGTCGATTTTTTTTTTTTTGCTTATGCGTCACTAAACACCCACGTTTTGTATTCTACTATAAGAATGAAGGTGACACAGGACGTACCCGGCTACGTGTGGGTGTGTATTACCTTGCACTCCATGAAACTAAAGCTAAGATATTATCAAACAAGCAGACAAATGTCTCTTCATTTCTAGGAGTGGGAGGTTGGAGAGGAGAAGGCGGAAATCCCTTTGAGCATATGGGTACCCGCACAGGTCCACGGGGTGGACCGCACAGGTCCACGGGGTGGACAGCGGCTTTACTCTTTGAAATTCAATTGATCTTCTTTCACAGAGAGCTTGTCTTTTCTGAGTGCGCACCGACCAGTGCATACCTGTTGCGTATGCTATGTGTTTACTGAAGTACGAAACAAAAAATCCAACGATACAAATCGGGTCCAGGCACTCCACATGGCCTCCCTCGTGTAACAAGCGCAGGGCCCTGTAAATGCTTAACATACACATTACAAATATCTGCTTGGCTCACAAAAGAACAGTGATGCAGAATTCGCGATAGGATTTACCCATAGCAGCCAGGTTCACAATAACATAACCATGAAAAAAAAAAAAACAACAACTGCAGTCTAACGATACTTCGACAAAATTGTGCCAACAATGATCTTCACAAAAGCTAGTGTAAACGGTTCAAACGTGGCAGTGCAGAAAAATGAGAACTGAATGATGGCAGCAGCCAATGCACAATAAATGCGCTAATGAGACAATGCGTTCACTCTCCCGAATAAGCACGGACGTTGTACAAAACGAGATTCTGTTATCGCATAGTCAAGCACGACCTTTTTTACAACACGAAGGAGATATTATTACACTAGAAATAAGACAAATCCATTAGTATATTTAAAAACAACAACAGAAAAAAAAAAAACTACATTATATTAATGCAATCCTCTAGCGAGTCTGTTCTACGACTGATATCATGATCGATGTGATATCGGGAGTCGTGGCTGCAGTTAGATAACAACATTTCAACACTGCAGCCACAGAACAACAGTAAACATTATGCACTTGAGCCGGTGCAGCATAGACCATAGCATCTTCTAAGCCAGTGTTTTTTTCTTTATTTTTTCCAACAACCATCCACCTAACCAGTTCTGCATGGAGCTAATGAAGGGAATGTTTACTTTCTTCTCCCACTGAGCTAGAACCCCGACGGTCACAGTAACACCCTGATTTGCTTATAATACCATAAAAAATTATAGAAAACTGAAGTTGTCGCTTTTTATTTTGCAGTTTTAATAATCATATCTGCTTAGGTGTTATTAATTAATTTTTTTCTTCTGACAAAAAAAATATTCAAAAATCATGAAATTAAGTCGTGCATTTTTTTTTTTTATATATACAGATCTAGGGATGTCAAAAATGTTATTCATGGCTAAATATTACTTCAACCATTTTATTTCACAGGTCGATGACGTGTTAGTTGTTCTCAACAGACCTGAAAATCTTCTTTGATCAGTCTTCGAGTGAGTGAGGTGCAAACATGGACGAAAGACAATCAATAGCTTGAGAAATTAATATCAAACCTACGAAGCTTTTGCCGTATATCGACCCATCATCACAAATCACGGTAAGGACAAAAAGACTTCTTAAAACACGCCTGGCAGCATTTAATAGATAAAATGACAAGAAGCCAATATTTTTGTCGCCTTTGATTTCCCTTCCATTACCATCCTCAAATGGAACCCGACCTATCCTAAAAAATCACGATGTGAATGAGAATTTGAGAGAAAAAAAATGTCTCCCTTAGACACACCCACACATATTACATCATAAAAAGATATTTTTTAAAAAAGGGCTCATTCAGACTTGTGCTTACATGGTTAGAAAACTTGCAGTTTCCAAAAACCCGAGGCATAGCTTGAGTTTTCTCGTTGAGTCCAATCTTTTCCAAGTGTTTCTGTTTTCCCCAGACCTCGTACCGCGACATGTGAGTAAACAATCGCCTTTTTCCCAATAACAATGTTGTACGTCTTTTGTTTGTACAACTGGCATGTAAATACACTGTATTCATCAAAAGTGTATGCTTACGCGAAACTTTATGGTAAGTATTTTTCCATTATTCTACTTTCAAGTGTGCTTTAAATTTCAGAAAATAAAAAGTAAACAGAAAACAGAAAAGACTGAATACTGCCTCTCTATGTTGAAAACCAATGTAGCAAATGTGCTACTGATTTTCTGATTTACGGCTGGTTGCTGCCCATTCTATATCCTGGCTTGATGCGGGATTGCACAGGCAAGTCTAGTCGCACCTGACACGGGAAATTCTTGCAGAAATTTCCTGGTGACATGCAGGAGGAAAGAACAGGTCAGTGCGTTAATTACAATGCAATGCATACTCGCGGAAGAAGAAAAAAACAATAGGCGTCCGTTGCAATATGCAAGAGGGACTTTGCGTGTTCTAGCTCCTGGAGCACTGACACACAAGTATGCAATAATGAACGCATCAGCTCGCATTTGCTAATTTTTCACTCCAACATGAACATGAAACCGACAAGGGGAATTGGGGGGGAGGGGTGTGTGTGACAAATTTGGAGGAACTGTCTTGCCTCACATCATGCCCTACATAAAAGCAATAACGAAGTTAGGAATTTGGAAGGATCTTTATTGCTTCTGTAATTACGAACACGGGGAGATAATGAATGTGGCGGGACAGACTGGAAAAGGTAGATAAGAGCAGTGGACTTCCCAAAACAAAGACCTAAAACCAAATAGATACACAGATAGACAGAAGGAAGGAAGGAAGGGTGATTGGATAGACATATAAATATCAAACACCACGAGTGAATACTGTATAAATGAAAAACGGCCAGGGTGTGGCAGACAATGAGAGATAATATAATGACGATAATAATACTACCATAATAGCAGCAGTTTAGCATGCTGTGCGTTCGGAACATGCGGGCACTGACATTTACAACACTTTAACAATGCCGTTTTATCTTCAACGGCCTGGACTAGGTGGAACTTACACTTAAAATAGTAAACAAAATAACAGCGGGTCCACCTCTGGCTTTCTATCCTTTGTAAAACTTAGCTCAATGCTCAGACACCCAAGTACCATCTATAAGAATTAACTATTAACTATAATACTGACTGAAAAAGCACATAGTCATCACTTTTCAAAAAACTGTTGCTGCTTCCCTCCTCCTCTCTCTCTCTCTCTCACACACACACTACTCCACCCCCACTCTCGGCTGAAAAATTCATCACTCCGATCATTAGACCTCGGATAACAATGCCAGACCCTGAGACAATACATCTGGGCGCAGGACGAATTTGGAATGGGTAATTCCGGAAATGGCAAACTACGACTTCGAACTTCAATAGGACGTTTCAGCTTGGGAGAGGAGAATGGACAGAATATAAAGCCAGCCACCTGGATCGATACGCGATCACACAAGGGGTCAGGTAGTTATTAAAGACCTGAGCATCACTGGCTATGATTAGTGGGAATGGGGTGGGGAAATGGGGGACGAGGATCGATGCAAACAGCGTTTGATGTGGTGAGAGACGAGGGATAGGAGAAGATCTGACAAGGAGACAGATCGGGGCAGCGGAGAACGAAATACAACATGTACAATAAAAGATACTGTATTGTATACCCCAGAACTGATCAAATAACATTGGCGTCATTAATCCTCACGGTTGCAGCCGTTCGCTCGATAACCGATCTAACCATGAATAGAACGACTAGCTGATTGATCAAACAAGGGGAACGAGATCGACAGAAGGAGCCGCGGTAGATACAAGGAAGCTTGGTTACGACATGCTGAGAATATACATGTATTATAATAATAATCCCAACATTCGTTTTATAGTACAAGAGATACCAAATGTTTCTGGCACTGCAAAAAAAAAGATTGAACTGAAGAGTAAGTTCAGGGTATACTTGTATATTACAGGATATAATGTGATAGAAAAATCTGTTTCACTTGTTCCACCGTACAATAATACACATGTAACAAACCCTGAACTTCTGAAAATTTCGGGACGAAGTAAGATTATGCAACTGGGGAAAAACGAAATGAAAAGAATAAATACATGTATCTCAAGAACACCAAGACTGGACCTAACTATAAATCAACCCAACGGTGACAAAATACGTGACTACAGACATAGTGGTTCTAAGTCAGCGACACTAAAATAAATAATGGTAAAGGAAGCTCCAAATACCTCTTAATGTGGCTTAGTTAAGTCTTCACAACGACAAAATTCGAGAGTAACTCATGCGGAAAACCCCAAGTAAACACAAGACGAGGTCTCTCACCGTAGTTTTGTGCTGCTTGGACAACATATTATTTTTGTACACCTCCAATGCTATGGGAGGACCTCTCTTCCCCACTCCACCTATCCCTGAATATAATTATTATGCCCAGAAACCCACGGGTTTGCAGACTCGACCCCTGATTTGAACTTGACTTCATCTTGATCTGTTGGTTCAACAGTTTCCCGTTAGGACTTTTGTTTCACCCTGGGCCAAATTGGCATCGCCACTATTATTTTCCTACTCCTAGTCACGCGAACTCCATTATTCTTTTCATTCATACTCTTGACGTGCTTCCCGTTTTTTGTTTTTTCATTTGAAACTGTGGAACTGTTTGTCCATCTCTCTCTGTGCCCTGTTCCCCCATTTGTTTGCCTGTCCTCTTCTCTCATCTCATTGTTATATATTATGAAGGATCAAGGCAGGTCAACCCTGCCACAGGGTGGTTCAACAACCGCTACATTCCATTTATTTCAAACACGGGCTGTATGGATAACCGACATACACCACTCATGTTCATCTCACGAAGGTTAAGTCGAACGAGCAAGAGTTGGAGATCAGGCCGAGAGGTTACTGTGAAAATGCGGTGTTGAGTATACTACCCGTGAATAAAAGTTCGAAAGAACAGGCGATTTCCTGTTACATTGTATGTATAAATTATATATCAAGTACACATAGCCCAGGCGCACACTGGCATATTCTGATCGGTAAACTAGTTGTATCGTGACATAACGACACTGAGCTTCAACGAAATCCGACTAGCTGGCTGGTGCGCGAGATCTCTTTGAAACTCAATGTCCTGATGTCACCATTTAACCAGTTGGCTGATCACAATTGGCTGGTGCACGCCTGGGCTAAATCAACTTTTTCTCACATCATTGCTAATGATGACTTTGATTTCTTTCGGCTATAGTAAATGCCTTTCGATGGCAAATGAAAGTATCGCTGTTCACTATGATGATTAATCCTAGAAATGGCAATGTGAATAAATACATCTTCAACAAAAAAATAAAAAAATTGGGACATTTTTTTCAATGTTGGTATTTTATGGGAACATATAAATTCTATGTCACAATGATTCTTTCTAGCCAACAGAATAAGAAATTGAGAAATTTTCTAAGGATCTAAATCAAGAAAGCAGCTAGCTACAAAGCTACACCAGCCCCCCCCCCCCCCCGCCAAAACACACACACACACGCTTTCTCCTGCCACTTCAAGGGCACACAACTCTGTGTGTTTCACGGAACAATGTTCTTTGCTTGTCACTCCGGGCTGATCTAAACATGCTCACTATTTGCGTCCAACTTATGTTTAAGTCAGGTCAAGAGGTAGGGAGAAGAGTTATACACTGAGGATCCCTGGCATCATTGGCAGAAGCAGTTGGTTAACGAAGAAAAGTAAACCCAAAACAAAACCCCGAGGAACTGGGCGAAGTTTGGTTTGTTGGAATGTTCAGCACATTACACATTTCACTACAGGTTTTGCCCTCTGCACCCTCACCTGGGCACGGCTTTACAGGTGAAGATAAGGAAGTGGCTGAGTAATCAACGACACGGTGGTGCTAAAACAGAGATTCAGCATAACAATAAGATCTTCAAGAATGTTATGAACGTTTCTTTCGTGTCTGGATGTGGGAAAATGGGGAAGGGTGTACCGGTAAGAAGAGAAGAGACTTTAAAGCCGGGGTGGGGAGAGAGGGACGAGAAGAGATGGGATGATAAGCGTTTTAAATACAAAAAATGGAAAAATGGAAGATTTCGAAGGCTATTCTGATCTTCGTATTGCACAATACCGAAGAAAACGGCATGCATCCTGTTCACGATTTGCTAAACACCTCATATAACCAACACACCTATCTAAATCTTGAAGACAATGCGTCATTCAAATTCTCAATGTTTTGAATATGAAGACGGCTTTGTATTAAAACATGATGTTGTGCTTTTGAAGCAAAGAAGGGCAAACGGGGAACACAAAATACGACCTTATTGATTGGGTGACAGCTGCGGTAGTTTTTAAATCCCAACTATTTGTTTACAGGTTCCCTGTTGCATAAACTGTAGCATTAATCACCGAATCGATTGTCTTCAAAGGCCGATTCTAGTTTTTATCACCTCCGAACAATGCGTACACACAAAGGCCCTGATCGATATCACAGTTCAATCAATAATAAACATGTCACTGGCGTATCTCGTTTTGTTTTTGTTTGTTTGTTTGGTGGGGGTCACAATGACCGATGACGACCTTGGTTAATTTATCGTCGTAAGTGGAGGGGCTGGAGGGGGGAGAAATAAAGAAAAACAACATTTTGTAATTGCAACAGTAGTTAAGTCACATGCTGCTGACATGTTTTTTTCCCCTTTTCAATCTATCTTCATTGCTTTGGTGATAACATGCAGGTGAATGGTACCGGTATTGGTAATATTTTTATCTGAATCGTATAAAAACTTGCTGGATAAACTTCTCTGTAGGCCTAAGTGTAATAATAATATTATGTAAAAACAACGTACGTTTAATGGACAGTACTAGTCCTCTGCACTAGTCTATCGCTATTCATTATTATACTAGTTTCTATCTGGAAATGTTTAGGTTGCTGACGTTTCCCGCTGTCGAAACCTGCAAACTGCCTCGTACAGCCACAGGCAATACGAGAAGTGTGCCAGGAAATCCAATGTGCGCTTGTTTACAGGAAAGAATTTATGCGCGTGTTTAAGCCACGGCCTATACTATGATAGTATGAATATTTTTTTGGTCCCGAGCTTGAATGTTAGCAGTATGTCTCATCTCAAAAAAGACCGCACACAGTACCTAACTTCAAAATGAGAGTGAGTGAATGAACGTAATAGTGACTGTGAAACATGGCTTCTACATGTACATGATTTTCCAGAATGTCAATAATTCCATTCCTAAGACCCAATTAAGTCTGGGTTCGACTGACACCTATCGCACATGGTCTAACGAAACAGTTCTGGCATACACCAAACCCTCCTTCGTTATTATCTCTTATCAACCATGAAAGGAATAAAGGACATTCTGAAACATACGAGTGCATGTGTTCGAGCAAGGGACTGTCATTTGAACTGATCCTCACCTATTAGTTTCTGTAAGAACTTTTGAGGTGTTTCCCTTGTATTTCACAGCTAGCTGTGCTAAAACGTTATAGATGGTACGTAGGCGATAGTAACTGCAGTGCTTACACTGTATATTATGAAACTAAACTTAATTTAATTGCCCATAAGTGTTTTAACAGACCTTGTATCTTTGTTCTCTTCTCTACACTGGATTGTGATACCTCTGAATTTTAATACTCACGTAGACTGGAACCGGAAAAAGGGAATAATAAATTCTGATTTTTTCATCAATACCGCTTTCACTGTAGTTCTTTGGATACACATTTTTTACAGTATTGTACATAACATGGGGATCGTCTTTAACAGGAAGGCTTCCATTTTCTCCAGCTGTTGCAAAGCAAGCCCTAAAGCTATTCTCTTCTAAGAGGTCACGGCTAGAGATGTCCAGTATTATAGAAAGACAACAACGTGAATAGCTCTACCAACTAAAGAGAATTGCAATGGCTATCAGGAAGAATGCCACCAGGGCAGGGAGGAAGAGGAAGAGGAAGAAGGAGAAAAAGAGAGAGAGAGAGAGAGAGAGAGAGAGAGAGAGAGAGAGAGAGAGAGAGAGAGAGAGAGAGAGAGAGAGAGAGAGAGAGAGAGAGAGAGAGAGAGAGAGAGAGAGAGAGAGAGAGGGGGGGGGGGGTGGGGGGGGGGATACAAAACGAGGATCAAGAGCAGGAAGATAAGTAACAAAGAAGGAGAATTACACGCGTCAGTAAATGTGAAACAACTGAAATTTATCAGCACCCATATTATAATGGACAAAAGGTTAGTTCTGACTGTCAGACCTTTGGAGGCAATGGCGTTCACTTTTTCCTACCTGTCTCGACCCAACCAGACTAAAATACCTCGTTCCGCATGTTGCTTTCGGCCATGAAGTGAACCTTCTCGTTTCGTGTGCAAAACACACTCGTCCTATATTATTCAAATTAAGCAATCCTGGCCCATGTTGCTGCTTCAATTTCAACCCAGCCTTACTGAAGACGTTCTTACCGTAAGCAACTAAGTTGAAAAGAGCTTAGTAAGCCCTTTTCATATTCAAAGCCCGCACTGCTTAAATTCAAGCTTCGCTAGGTTAACAAGAAATATGAGACTTGGCTCCGTGATGAACAGCTCACAGTCAGATGACATTCAGAATCCTTGCCATCTTATTACGTTTTCTCTCGCGCACACATCGTGTAGTCGGAGACACCCACTTGAAACTTCATGACGAGTTGCCGTGTAAAAACGATTAACTGATAATCATTATCAAATATAGTGATGATTGGTGAGATTTGGCTGCTACAAAAAACAAACGAGTAGGACTCGAGGGTGTTTTCTTTTTTTTTCCCGCAATTATAAATTATGATATGATCCTAGTTTTCTACCTTTGCCACCGACAACTGACGGTGACATGACTGATTTAATGAGTTTGCAGTGCACTGAAAATGTTTGTCTGAATACTCTCCATTCATCATGAATATCCGACATCTTGCAAACAGGCGATTAACAAAACAATAAATTAATAGTTCAAAAACGCTCTGTCGTTGTGGTATTTTCAAATGAATGCCAACAAATTATGCGTGCTGTATGTTTAAGGTTATGATGTGAAAATAAAGTTCGAAAATGTACAATCTCAAATTGTAGAGCCAGGGCATTGACAATTTAATAAAAATGCTGTGATACTGATTTATTTCACAGTCGTTTCGTAGTGTGTCCTGCCCATACAAGGCTTGGAAAGGCGATCTAGATCTAACACATGAAGCGTGCACATTGTCACCAAGTGACCAAGCACACAAAAGACATTTTGTAGGATTGCGGCATTGCCCGTCTTTCTTTCTGGGGCTTGCCGTCTTTTTTTTTTTTCTTTCACTTCTTCCTTCCCCGAGTGGGCCCTTCCGTCCCGGATACAACTTTCTGTTTCACTTCGCCTTCATGCATAAATCAGCTTGCCTTATAATAATAGTCATACGGAGCTCCATCTTCCCTAAATCGCCCCAGTAATGACAGGTTTCTATCTCCGCTTTTTGGCTGCACTGAGTTGCACACTGCACACTACACCAATCCCTCTAATTAAAATACATGTCTGCATAATCACTAATCTCTACAGTTATATATTCTAAAAATTCATTACTGTTGGCGGCCTTAAAGCCTTATTAACGCTGTGTGTTTCATAATAATGTCGTTCGCGTTGTGGTCCTAGCCGAGCACCAATGTTCAGGTTCTCTAACGCCGCGAAGCTAGAAGTACATCAGATGGTGCCACTCTGGGTTTCATTTCATGTTCAAGGAAAATACATATATACATGTACCAGCTCTCGAACGCCAGGAAGCTAGACGTACAGCAGATGGTGCCACTTTGGGTTTCATTTCATGATAAAGGCGAACATACACAGGGATTAATGAACATATTATCATAATTATTAATGCCAGATAAGCAAACTATGCCATCTTTTCCCTTGACCTCTTTGCCCGCCTCCACCCATCCTCGAATCATTCGAACGTGCCAATAAACTAGGAGTGGCTATCTAGAGTAATTTGTCGTGAAACGAAAGAAGACAAGTAAAATCACACGGCAAATTTTCTCAATGCAATACAAAGCACGAACGAAGACCCTTTAATGTTAACATGCTTTTATTTCATATAATCAGTGCAACAATGATTTCCAGTGACAATGTTAATTCACGAATCCGAACTTTGAACAAAGATAAGAAGTGAAAAGTACATGTAATTGGGTGGAGCAACGAAAGACTGATTGAATAAGGCAGCTTGGGGGCTGAAAGTCTAACTGACAGTAAAGCGAAACAGAAGAATGGAATATGCAACAATATCAGTGGAAACATTTTATCACCCCCGAGCCCCTTCCCAGTCCAAAATTCACCAGGATGGCACCCAACCAAGAATTAATTATTTTCATTAACGGACATTTAATCGACTCAACAGCAGCAGTAATGATGACTCAGTGACCCCAACGGTCGACCCGTGGGGCCAGCAAACAAACGAATATTTTCATTCCATATGGCCCACAGGGAACTGCCACCCTGTTGTTCGCTTCGGGTGGTGAGTGTTTGAAAAGTTCCAGGTTGGAGCTATGCTTTTCTCTTTCGTGCACTATTCGGGGCTGGAAAAGGGGGATGGGGTGGGTACAAGAAATCCCTGTTTCTGCTATGAACTTATCAATAGTAAGGGGAGGCCGCAGTATTATCTTTCGCTGACAACAAGCTGCATGTAAATGCCACTTTTATAATACTGTTAACTTTTCATTATTTTTCTCCTGTTTCAAGCGATGATAGACACTATTGCGACATAGGAAATATGAAAAAAAGCATTTTACATGCATGTGGTTATTTTCGGACGAATTGCCAAGCAGCTGACTTAAATATAGCATGTTGGGGAGAGCGTGAGTCAGCACGCGCCACCTTCAGGGTGCTGAGTAAACAGACAAGCATCCTCAGCCATCAATGTAATCTAAAGGGCACACAGGCCAAACAATGTAAAATTCACGTTCAACAGTGCACAGAAGAGACGCTATTCTGACTCTCCCCTCTCCCCCCTTTATTTTTTTTTTCATTTACCAGTCATGACATTTGAACATTCACATGAAATGCATAGAATTAAAAGAAATCGGTAAAAAAAAAAATACACTACAATCAATGAATGATTCATCAAAAGCAAATCTTGATCAATAACAAGGGTGGTGCCAATTGGGGATTGGGAAAAAGCGGAGGTAAATCTTTTCATTCTGTTCAATACCGGAACAAACAAAAAAAATGCGACCAGGGCTTGTCTTTCTGTCAAGTTTTCTCACTCCCTTATTCCTCGGGTAGGTAGACTAACACATCAAATAAAAAATGATGCATTGACAAAAGTCCCCTCATACTGTTTGATGCTGCCAATTTTCATTTAAATAACATCCTACGACATCTACAGATTTGTAAGAAAGTGTTTATTATATACAACCCGACAAGAGACCCTTTTAAAGTTAAATGAAAATATTATTTGCGATAGTCCTGATCCCCATTTATTTTGAAACTGCTGGTCTCCTAGTTCTAAAATGTTGACGAAACACACAAGAACTGAGCATATTACATTCAAGACAACGTGGCCACTGTAGTGATTGTGTCACCGCTAGACATAAACGAGAACACAATAGTATTTTATAAATATGATTGCTTGTATGATCATGACTTTATGAACCAAATTTGTTTTTCACTCACTTTCCAGAATTCTGCTTATGGGGAACAAGGTGGTCTAGAGGCAAGGTGCTCGCCTCTCATGCCAAAGGTCCCGGGTTCTAAACCCGGGCAGTGCAGGCATGTTGGAATTGGGATTTTTCTCATATTTTCAAGTCCCTGATCCTATTGGGGGGTAGATCGAGTACCTAGTCTTCTCGGATAAGGACGAAAAAATTCGGGGGGCCCGTGTGCACGTTAAAGACCCCTTGGCAGTTGGAAATCATAAAGAGCAGGCCAAACAGTCCGCTGCCCGGGCAAAATTGAAATTGATAAAATTTATCCATATCATCCCCCCCACCAGCAACAACAAAATTTATTATTCATTATTAAATATATATTATTATAATAAATATTCAAATATTATTTGTATTGTGAGTTGTGTACTGCGCCTATCAGGCTGCGTCACAATTTGCTCTGAGATAGAGAGAGATACAGAGAGAGAGTGAGCGAGATAGTGAGAGAGAAAGTAGCAGTGTAGTGTGTTGAGCGCTTCGCCGGCACTCCATTCTGCTCTGTGGTTGACAGGTTTCTTCTGTAAAGCGCATAGAGCATTTTAAAAATGGATATGCGCTATATAAAATAATAATAATATGAATATCATGAAAGCCAAAGGTAAAAAAAAAAAAAAATTACTACCATATATGCTTTGATAATACATTCTGCATTACTACCGTAACCCACATGAAAGCACACTAGCACTTAAAAGAGCATGATTTTAAATTTTTTAAAAAGGCGCAAGTGCGATTTTAGAACCGTAATGTTCACATGTTAACAAAATGATAGAAAAGTATAAATATACACCTGCAGTTTCAGGAGTAAATTTCGAAATCAATAGCTCAGTGGCGAAGAAAATGATATTTCATTTCACTATCAATTCCAACGATAAAATGCCTAACAAAACATTACTGTTAATTAACACAACATTATGAACATAATAATTTACCTCGGGTAGAGGAAGTGCAGAAATTCCAACCAACTGCCGAGCACAGAAACCACGTTACCGGCGACTACAAGGCGGAGAAGCGTGCGGCACGAAAAAACCTGCCAGCCCACCAAATCTCGGGTGCCTCCAACACAGAGATTCGCCTGCTACCTAGCACCACTTATCATTACCGGTGAATGCGACCCACTTCCCACTATCTTTCATTCCAAAGAGATGATAGGGCTGATCACTATCAGGTTTCCTTGTCAGAACTGCTGTAACGCAGACTAAATTTCATACACACCATGATTATGACTAACTAAAAGTAAACCGTACGCCTAAAAATGTGAATGACTTCTATTTAAAAAAAAAAAAAACGTCTATGTTCAGAACAGGAGCACAAACTATGCCTTTAAATACTAACGAGTAGTGGGATTTATCGAAGACGAAAGAGGTTTAGTAGCAGGATCACAATAAATTTGCTGTTCTCTTTAATTAAATCAGAAACATCAGTTTGATACGCAAGATGACACCGAGAATAAGCAATGCAGAGCCAAAGAAATACAGTTTCAGGAGGCGAGGGCGTGAGCACACCAAATTGTTATGTCACAAAATGAATTGATTTTTCTTTGGTATTTCGTGTAATCTGTTTGAACCAATAAGGCCACATGATAATCAGCACTACGTTTTCTCCGTTCTAATGAATGAGTGACACAAAGACACTGGATTAAAAATATGGCCGAAGTTTACTAATTGGTTTAAACCTCATTCCCCCAAATCTACTGGCAACAAATGTCTAAGGAAAGAAGGCGCGAACTGAGGGGCAACATTTCGAATCTACAGTTTGCAAAGAATGAAATGGTTTGTACAGATGAAAGCATTGAGGGGATGACCCCCAGAGTTACATTTGATTCGCTACTGAACACGAAGTCCAAACAACAAACTGTTTTCTGTCATAAAATATGTTACCTTTTATTACTTTATATGACATACATTCTTACATCTCTCAGTTTATGCATCTGCACATCTTCTCTCCATAGTGCCGGTTCATTATTGACAATGCTTGAGAACGGCAACGCCTTCGCCAAATAAGGCATGCCCTTGGAAGTGTTGTAAAATTAAAGTGGGCTGAAATCGTTTTCTTTGAGCCAGAGCCACGCCATGACTCACGACCAGAATAACACATGTCAGCTCAGACAAAAAGTAATAGACCCATTCTTGAACATTATGACCAGTCAATTTGAACGCGTTCAATATTGTCCTTTTCTAAATGTGTACTTAAGACTATGGCAGTCATTGAGATATGATGTGTAGACAAATCACTAATGTCCTATCACTTGTTCGTCACCTGTAATCCATCTTCACGGGCAAGTGTTGCAAATGACGGCGCGCTTTCTTGCCGAGTGGCACAGGGTGGTAATGGTAAATGATGTGTCAAATCACCAGCAATCAATCAGAAAGATTTATCAAGATACTCAAGACTTCAAGACGTGCATCAGTCTATAATGGGCTTCCCTTTACTTTTTATTTTTGCTTTCCTCTGCTGAACACGCATCCAACATTCCATCGCTTTGCTTGATTAATATTTGCCCATGGGAAACCACGCGGCAAAATATTCAGTTTTCCGTTTGTCCATTCCCCGGCAGTTTTCACAGAGCCAAGCTGTTGAAAGTAACAGAATGGCTCTAAGGCCAAGAAAAGAAAGCTGGGTTTAATCTCCGTTAGTTTCCTGAGGCTGCTTGGCAGTTAAACGGGGCACATGCAATATAATTCTCTAACACTGCGCTCAGCCTGAATGGGTCCCCTGAGATTGTAAGAGTGTAGTGTGTACATTCCAAAGTTACATAATAATAATATAACAACAATAATTGCACCAGTAGATCAGTTGTATTTCTCTTTTTCTCCACGTTTACAGCAAGGAACTGCTTTCCTCTGGGGCTGGCCACCTATTGCCCATAATAAGATGTACAAGCCTGGTGGGGCAGTCCTCCAAGACCTTAGCATACATCCAAAGAGTAGTGAAAAAAATAAAAATGCTCTTCAGTGAGAGAGTAATCACATTCATCATCTGTGTAAAGGTATCATGGTGGCTCTATCACTATACATGTATGTCACACAGATGTGACATAATATTAATATGTTGAATCTGCATGGAAATCAGTTCAAATGGTTGCATCTTTGCTGTTCCATAATCTGGAATCTTCTGTGTAAATGTTGTAACTGGGGTGGGAATGTAGCTAGAGGGAGTAATTCCTTTTTTTAAAAAAAAATTTAACTTGGCAACTGTTTTATCGAAACATTTAGCTGCAAAGGATATTTAATGCATTTACATACTTTTGCAAGTAACAAGTTTCTAATCACACTGTAGTGTATTTTCTTTATCTATGACAAATAAAAATGTTGACAGAAGGTAAAGGTTTTCCCAGATCTCTAGACATTTTATTTTCTGTTGCAGTTTAACCTGATTTGATTACCCCCATTTGAAAGAAAGATTCACATGATAAACCTTTCCTTTTCACATTCAAGATGTTTAGTGCTGTGTTGTGTAACTACTTTCAACACAGTCTAACTAGCAATGTGGGTAAATTGTCATCCTTAACTAACTTCCTAATGATTTATTTACCAGTAATTAAAAAAGACAATGTATTCAGATATATTTACTAGTTATCGAGGTTCTGAAGGACACCAAAGAGACCACAACTTTTGCAGTGAAATGACATTAAGACTTTTTCAGTTTATGACAGAGCACAGCAAATTAATTTCTGCTGTTGTACTATATGTATTTTCACTTGCTAAATTAAGGAAAAATCTGTAAAACAAGTGAAAGTCTACTGAGTCAAAACAATTACATGTATAAGAAATCACAGCCAGAGTAGAAACAAAGGGAAAATCCACTACCAATGAAACATTTAATGTTTTCAAACAATAGTTTTATTACAATTGGAGGGGGGGGGGGGGGTGTCAGGTCAATTTGGCTAGGGTACAAGTGGAAGGGTTAATAATAACAATAAGAAATAATTTCAGCAAAGACAATGCTAGACTATGACTGAACCGCCAAAGTCACAGTCGATAAAATGATCATCTGAAGAAAGTGGAAGAGCCAATAATTCAGATTCAGACATTGAGAGAATGAGACCATATGATAGTGATCAATGCTTTTGTCGCCTGTGTCTTATGAAGAGGATCATGTCAAGAAACGAATCGGGATCAACAGTAAGTAAGGTCAATCATCCTGAGTGGGAGAAATTCATAGTTCAAAAAACTATTTCAACCCATTTGCACAGCAGCTTTTTCTCTAAAAGTCAGTAATAAAAATATAATCTGACTGTCCCCTGAGATTTATATAGCTTTAACTTTTATGTTCACTCTTATAACAAACCTGTTCATGTTATGCAGATTCCATTTGAAAGTCTCACAATTTTTAAGTAAAAGTCAAAGAGAAATGAAATGGCTGAAAAATGCAGTAGTTGCTGGAATTCCTTACAGCTGTCACTTCGTGTCAGCCATAATATTTAAGGTTACTAATTAGCAAGCTATATGAAATATCCTATTTAAGGCTATTTTCCTTCTGATATAAAAAAAATGCCGTTCAATCATATCATCTGACATCAAAATAATTTCTTCTGATATTGGGGAATGCTGATCACATTCCAAAACAGGCTATTTGATCTACCTAACTATAGCTGGAATAAATTACAATATTGTCAGTGTCAGTGCAGTGCAATAAAGATGCCACATTACAGAACCAGGCCTGTTTCAGTCACTGAATGATTGATTAATGGCTCATTCATACACATTATTAACAGAGGTGATAATTTATCATTACTTGCCAATACTGACATCTATGTTTTTGGTTGTTTTTTTTTTGTTTTTTTGAATTGTTATACAAATTTATAAAACATACCAATATAAGAAACACCATGCATGACTCCGATCAAGCCATCTTACTGAGCGAAAAGCCTTTAAATTCTTCAACAAAACAAGCCAGAATTGTGATCTAAAGCTCTTCCTAAATAAAAATCACAAAATCAAAAATCCATCTGCGAATAAGATTCTGATCTTATTCACAGAAGTCTGAAAGCTGAGGGTATTCTTAACTCACTGTGCATGCATTTGCTGAATATCCCTGCCCTAAATGGCCTAATGTCTATCAGATGCATACTATGTGCTGATAATTTTCATGATCAGTATGGGGACCTGAAATTTACCTCTCTTGTGTTTCTCGATAGACTACAATGAATCTTGGTTTTTTTCCCCCTTCTTTTGCTTCTCAGCACAAAAAGGCACACCAAGAAAACAATTGGTGTGCATTACTTGTTACATTTTGAAGTAACCTTCCCAAAGACATGGTGATTTTGTCACTAGGATTAACTTCCATTCTTTACCAAATATGTCCATTAGTCTAAGACTAAGGGTTACACAAGAGAGCCAAAAGAAACACTCATGTTGTATACAATAGATCTAAGCCAACACATAATTGTTACTAAACCGAAGGTCTCTGTAATTCTACATACAGACTGAGATCTAGATCTGGATCTTGGGTATGTAGGCCTAGAGACTAGATCTAAACAGTGACAGTATTAGTGTATATTGTCAAGATTTTGGATGTCTTTTTGACCAGCGGTTGCCAACAGTTACAAGGCAGAGCCTCAAAAATGCTAACTCAGAGTCAGACTCTAATAATTGGCAACCTCTTCACATAAATAACATTTTGCTGTTGATACATGTTTTACCTGATGGAGAAAGTGTGTGCTTGTCTGCCTGTGAAGCTGCATAGAGAGGTCTATAGGCCTAGAGTAATTAGAATCTAGGAATAGACCACTCAATATAGATCTAGATCTAGTTGTGATTCTAGATCTAGACATTCTAGATCTTGATGACAAAAGAAGGGGTCAGGGGACAAGGTGGTCTAGAGGCAAGGTGCTCGCCTCTCATGCCAAGGGTCCCGGGTTCTAAACCTGGGCAGTGCAGGCATGTTGGAAAGTGGATTTTTCTCATATTTTCAAGTCCCTGGTCCTATTGGGGGGTAGGATCAAGTAGTTCTTGGAAATTGGATTTTTCTCATATTTTAAAGTCCCTGGTCCTATTGGGGGGTAGGATCGAGTACCTAGTCTTCTCGGATAAGGACGAAAAAATTCGGAGGGCCCGTGTGCACGTTGCGCACGTTAAAGATACCTTGGCAGTTGGAAATCGTAAAGAGCAGGCCGAAACGCCGCTGCCCGGGCAAAATTGAAATTAATAGATTAAAAATGTATCCATATCATCTCCCCCCCCCCCCCCTCCAGAACAAGAAATAATAAAACAAGTACAGTGAGGTGTAAATGCCAAGGGCAGCGAACCTCCTAAAATAAAGACCTCAAATCAGATCTTGATGACATTGATCCTAATTCATCTAGACATAGATCTAGATCTATTCAAGATGCAGTCTTCTCAAGGTATGCAGTGATCTTTACTCCCGATAAGTGCTTGCAAGAAGGGAGTTTAGATCTACCTAATTGGAGTCCGTTGCTTTACCTTCACTGTGGTTATGTATATTTTCGATGCCGGGTGCACCGGCGTAGGTCATAATCGATACTGCAGGATCTTCCCAAACATACACCGTACCAATTCTATTAAATTAAACAAACAACAAAAGAACAATTAGACTATACTTGATACCTCTCCCGACTTTTCTCTTTCTTACATATGGCATGAGAACTGACAGATACATAATGATAACATTTTACCAGCGCGATACCAATCACCTGCTTCAAACTGTCATGACCACTAACACCGGTAACAGTGAGGTCAGTAGCAGAGACATCCAAACACGGAAGTGCCGGGTGGGTAAAAAAACGAACATCTCAGGGCAGATTGTCCCAGTAAAGTAATACACTGCATATATAACAGTGTTTGTCATGCATCTGAAGTGCGTTTTCTCATCTAATTATAACAACAACAGACCTACCTTTGCCTTGCTGAAGTTATCGTCTGAAGCCAACACGGAAAGTTGTTTGCCTAGCACAGCCGACGCTGCCGGTGGAAGAAGGAAACAAGCCAAATGCGCAGACTTTGTGCGCAGACAACCGACATAAAAAGGCTAAAGAGAGGGGAGGGTAGCATACGCTTTGGAAGAATTCTATCTTTAAGGGAAATAACTTAATCAAAACGAAATCTTTTAATGGAGAAGATTTATTGCCACTGACGATTCATACGGATTCTATATTTTCTAAATGTTTAAGAAAAACTTGCTTCCAGATTTCCACTATGGCCAAGGCCCCCATTAAAATGCTAAAAAAAAAAAAAATGAAATGCATTATAGCAAATAATTATACACGTAATTAGAGATTTTGCGACCAAATTTTAATAAAGTTGTGAGCTAAGTTAGAGCTGCTGGTACCTGGCCAAGTTAAAGTTTGCCCCCAATATCCCGTAGGACTAGCGGTCACATTGTGCTGGGGAAAAAACATGACGATAGACAATATAACAGAACGGTAGGACATAAGGAGACCTTACCAGAAACGCCCACCAACCACCCGGTCTTCCTCTTGAAAAAGGGGGGGGGGGGGGAGGGAAAGTCAAAGTAGATGGGAGACGAGCACGGGGAGGCTGATGATAAGAAGGGCAAGATTTTGCAAACACAAACACACACATAAAAATGCGATCATTAAACAAACATGTTTGCTTTTATTTTTTTTTCAGTGGTTTCTTTATTGAACAGTCAATTCGTCATACATATCCGAGATAGTTCAAGTCAAATTGATCATATGAAAATGTATACAGAGAAACGAATGATAAAAACATCTACATAAAGATCACGGTGGATGTGAGATGAGGCAGTGTTTGAACATTGCTAATAGTAACATGTTGTCCGTGTGAATGATCTACATTGCACCTTTGCACAATGGCTCTAATAAGCTTATAAAGGACAGAAACTGGAATTATACATCTCAATTTAAATCCTTGGCTTTTCTATATTGTCGAAGCATAATCGGGTCATTAGTCATTGCTAAATAGTAAAATACGGTTATACATGTGCAATGCATTTAATAAACAATACAGGAAATCATTTAAAAACAGAAGGAGGGTAAACCAAGCCTAAAAAGACAATAATGCCCTAAGATGAACAGTACAACTGACAAGGGTGAGAAAAACTGTGTGAACACCGCTATACGCTTGATGAGAAATACTGAATTACAAACATAAAAACGTACAGGCAATAAGAGAGACATAGTGTACAAACAAAATTTAACACTGAATAATTTCCTTTGTTGGTCATTGTTAACTGGCCATATGGACCGAGCTATTTCTTTCCAGATGATCTGTGCTTCGAGTTCAAAGTTCACAGGTGAAAAATACTAATTGAAGGGGAAAGACATCATTCATTTTTTCTGACCACCTCATGAAACACCGTTCATCGTCCACTGGCGTATCAATAATTTTCTCCTTCAACGGGAGAGCATTTCAAGTTTTTGATAACTTGCTGTTTTTGGATACGGCGAAAACACTTCTGCTTATTACTTCAAAACCATCGTTACTTTGAGGGAGTATAAATCTCACCACGGGCAATAATACGGTAGTCATAACGCAGGGCCACCAAAACCATCGATACACCAGTAGGCTAGAGCAGATGGACGTCGGGTTGTGCGTGCTAAATCTATAGGCCTACGACATTCGTTCAGTCTCACAGCTGGAGAGTCGAAAATCAGAGCGCAGGTCAAATTATGTGCAAAATTTGAACTGTTCAGAAAAAAAATATGTATTTTCGTTGTGGTTATTTACAGTAAGGTTAAGCTATTGTGACTTTCATCCCCATTTTGTTTACACTTGCGCGCCTTCGGTTTTCAACATTTTGAAATGACAGGCGTGACTTATTCAATGCGGAGTTTCTGAGAGGTCACAAATCATTAGTTAGGTCAGATCGGGCAGTTGCATTTTGATTATCAACTCTTGAGTTATTGTAACTTTTTTTATTGTTTAAATGCCGACACTAATTTCATGATTTACGATTTGTTCCCTTGTAGTTTTTGAACCGCGCACAGACATTTTGGTGTGGAGTGGGTAAAAGTTAGTCCTTTTCAGATTTATTTCTGAACATAATCGAGTTGTTTGAACAGGTTCAAATGCAGCACAAACGCACTAACCACACCTTATGATCTCAGCAAAAAAAACAACAACCCCAACATGACCGGACAGGTGTGACCTTCCACAAACCCCAGCTTCTTAAGGGTAGCGTCAATGAATACATGTTGTATACGGGTATGGCGTTTGGCATGATATATTAAACCTTATTGTTTAGTAGAATTTAGAGAAATTCACTGGAAACCGTTGTTTTGGTTCATACTGTTGCCGTTTTGCTGTTGCCATTTATGAGTGCCAGATATAGGCTATAGGTTCTGAAGTCAACCCTGCTTCGCCAGTGCGCGGTATACAGTTGCTCAATTTACTGAAATTACTATAGATAAGACCTATGCATCATACACCCGAGACTCAGTATACTCAGTCTCGGTTTACAATCTACATTTTTGCAAGAAATCCTTAACATGGTATACATTTCCCAACCTTGCACGTGTGTGCGTGGATGCGTGCATGCATGTGTTTTTGTAGATTATAAAACTTTTTTTGTTTGTTTGTTTGTTAAACATGGGTAGATTCAAAAAATGATTTGATGCATTGCTATTGTGATTTCGTTATTCTAAGGTGGTTACAAACTAAAACAATCTTAGGCAGCTAGATTTAGCGATTTTCAGTCGCCCGGTTACAACAGTGGATATATATATAAATATATATATGTGCACTCGTTTTTTGGTGTTCATGCACTTGAAAGTGCAGATAAATCTAGCAGATAAACGTGGTCAGTTGTTAATACATGGAAACAAATAATATCTGTTTGGTGCAGACCCTGACAGTTCTATGCTACAGCATGAAAGGGGGGTGGGATGGGGGTGGCGAGTTACTGAGGAAATATGCACAGATTTGATGCGTGTGACATAAACATAAATAGACCCTCATCTGATCACTGACCAACATTCCCTTCCAGCCATTCTTACGAAATGCACAAGCTGTTTCTGTGCACATCCGTTGTGCAGGTTTTTGGTCACTTCTTCACAATTCTGTGCTTATCATTGACCCAGTCCTCATCCTTATCACGTTCCGAATGTAAGACCTGTAAAAAATGGTGGAACTGATGAAGGCTGCACACATCAGTGGAGGAATCGGGGGGAAGAGGGAGTAGGGGTCTAAAACTGCGCATTCCCCGCCTCGAGTTTGTGGGCCTTGAAATTTTGCCACATCCACCTTATTCGCTAGATCCAGCTCTATCAGTCTTTCATTTTGTTCCCAAAACTGAAAAAGCACTTGAAAGGAAGACATTTTGAAAGTGATGATCCAGCGAAAGTCG
Source organism: Onchidella celtica (assembly GCA_963931925.1). Taxonomy (NCBI): domain Eukaryota; kingdom Metazoa; phylum Mollusca; class Gastropoda; order Systellommatophora; family Onchidiidae; genus Onchidella; species Onchidella celtica. The sequence continues at coordinate 47,072,900 of OZ007567.1, forward strand.
CTGTGTAAGATTGGTTTTCTGACACAATGTTTTTTTTTTTCTATTCTCAAGGTCTTCTCGGGGTCATCCATCGGTGGCAGAAGTGTGTAGTTGTGCAGGGCGACTATATAGAGAAAGCCTAAGGTGAGTGCAAAATTTCAGACCTCAATCTCTGTTCATTCATATTGGAAGACTTTTGGTTTTGCCCCTCCTACATGCACATTTTGGATTCATTTATCTTAACTATTAGTCTTAACCTTAAATTTCGGAGTTACATGCATGAGATTGAACAGTTAGTCAGAGAGAACAAAAAAAATCCATCGTGAGTTATAACAAAGTTTTCAGCATCGGGAAATGATTTGAATACCCACATTTGCTGTGCTTTTACAGGCATCTCGCAACTAACGGAGCAAGACCAACTTTATAAAATTCATCACGGGCATTTCTCTTAGAGTGGGCTAAGTGACATTTTCAAAGAAGTGAGCGGACGGCAGCCATAAAGCAAGGAGAGAATGGTACGATACATTTTTAAAAGTCTAACAGCATTCCAAATGAGGCTCTGACCTGACAAAAAAAATGTGTTTTTCTGGGACAGAACCTAATTTGGCCATATGATGGAAATTAAATAGTCACTCCTAAAGAAAACCTTCACAAAGTTACTGGAACTTGACAACTCAAACCAAATACACATAAGACTTTCCGGGTGACGCGAGTCGTCGTCATGTCTTCGGAGAGTAGAGGCCTGGGCGATCAGAAGTATAATTAGAAGGCTTAGATGTGGGCCTATGCTAACATAAGCATCCGACAATAACAGAATTATGGTTTTAGATAACAGTTATCTGGGATAATCTTGTGTTAAATAATACATTTGAAATATATATATAAAATATATAGGCCTATATATAAATATATTGACGGTGAAACTGCCAATGGAAGCGAAACCGGTCAGTGTTGTGTCTTATTTTCTGTGCAAAACCATTGTACGAAGCTCTGGCTCTGCGTGCCCCGAGTGGGCGGTGGCCGTGATCGGATGTAAACAGTATTTTACGAGGCCCGAAGAAGGGAGTGTCTGATCTTACCAGGCTGGTATCTTTGCCCTTACTAACTCTAATGATACCAAATGAAGGATAATGGTCGAGATCAGTATTAATTTTCGTCTTGAAATATAGAAGTTTTATTTATATTTACGCATTTACAAACATTGCATAGGCCCACATAATAATTCATTGGATAGGCCATTTTGAAACATGCCCACCCAAATTTTTAAACAGTAGCCTACTTGAGTATCTTAAATCATCGAAAGGAAAGTCCTTAAACGTTTTCAAAACCCTTCACAGTTGCCTCTATTGTTTACTTTCTTACTTGTATTATGCTGTTGGAAGACAGGGCGCGCGAGTTACGTCATGAACGGAAAATCCAGCCTCGGTCCCACGTTATTCTAAAAACAATACTAGATGTATCATCGGTATGATGGTAAATTAATAAAACGACTATGACATTGCTACCATATCTAAAGAAAAAAAAATAACTAGCCAGAGGTTTCCTACAACGGACTACTTTATAATTACTAAACAAACGCCTTCCAGCAAGGCCTAGGGTGAGAACTGAACATTGAACAAAACTCGGCATTTTCTCTATTCGGCTTTGTATAAAAAATGCCGCTGTTTACTTCTCTAACGCTTACACCACAAGGTGGCGCTGCCAAACCCGTGCACGCGAAAACCCCGAGCAATCTATCATTTCTGGTATCTTCGATAAGGGTAAACATGGCCGCTGGAAAGTCTTACCTTACATTCCAAATCAGTAAAAACATCCACGTTAGATTAAAAATCGACCACATATATAGACCATGTAGCAAGGCCTCCCAGCGGCCTGAAATGTAGAATTGGTGAACAAAGATTGTGACAGTGCACTCTAAAGACACTCAGCTGTACAATAACAGTGTTAAATCACTAAGTAATACGCAATATTGAAGAGGTAGAACTAAATTACATAGTTTGTTTTTTTTATTACATTAATTATATGCTACTTGAGATATATAGCCCTTCTCCCCTTCTTTTGTCGTCCATCGATAATTGTTTGTCCTCTTTTAACCCTTGTCCAATTATTCATTCACCCACCTATCAAATTATTCATCCATCCATTTACTTGCTCGTCCGTTCGTCCATCTGTCTGTATGTCCGTCTGTCCGACCTTCCCTTTGTCTGTCTGTCTGTCTTGCTGTTTTTCTATCTGTCCAGCTAGGGCTTTGAATTTTTGGACATTTCTCCTCTACAGCAAGCTAACCAGTCATCTGAAAACAAATTTACTGTTGATTATAAAAAAAAATAAAAAAAATAAGAATATGATGAAACTCATCAAACAACTTTCAGTCTTGGTTCCATTTTTGAGAGGAAAGGAGAGGAGGGGGGAGGGGGTTGATAAACTATGAAGTCAGTTCACACTTGTACTGAAAGGCCACTATGAAGCTGCTATGTAATTATAGCATGCAGAGATTCCGCAGGCCCTGCTAGCCGTATCCTTACCCCTGCGGGTTATTCCTTCGGGGTAGCAAGAAAACAATGACTTCGACGCGAAGACGGCGACAGGGTGGGCGCTAGGACACTCTGTACATTGTGTGGCACCGGCCGCATCACTGTAGTAACCAGTTTCACATGGACGACATCTCCTTGCATGCAGGTACCAGCCACGCATGCACATCCCTGCGTACGATACCGATGGGGAAAAGGTTACAAACCGAACTTGTCCTGGAAACGAAGACGTTTGTTTCTCGAGGACCTCAGTATAATGCTGGTGTCCCCAGAGCAGCCCTGGGTTAACCATTAATCCTTTACAAATTGAACTGCTCATGTACAGTCTGGTGGCGCGGTCTCTATATTATTATCATTAATTTGAGACGATGTAACTTAAAATGATTACTAAGATGCCCATCATTATGTTGCATGCTATAAAGTGATAAGCACGACAATTTGTACAGTTGCAGATTTTCAATTTCTATAATGAGGAAGTGAAATAAATGCATATTACATAATACATGTGTATTTTAACACAGTTGCGGGGGTTCGTCTGGGGCAGGGGTCACCAAACTACGTCCCGCCGGCCCGCGACATCAGTTCATCCGGCCCACCATAGTACTTGATTTTGTTTGATAAGACCAGGGATATCTAGAGCTACGCAAGGCTTGCAAGTATTGAACAGATTGCTTATGCGGCCCGCGCTTGTAAGTCTGTCTATCCGGCCCTCTGTGAAAAAAGTCTGGTGACCCCTGGTCTGGGGGAATGGCTTAAAAAGAAATGGATTTAAAGTTTTCACTCTTATTTGAATCCCAGCTTATGTAGAGTGTTGAGTTCGAGTTTGGAGAAAGCACGTCGACGTAGTACCGTAACGGTCACATTGTGCTAAGAAAAAAACAAGGCGGTGGACAGAACAAAGGAGAACGATGTGGCAGACGGACAGAAGTACAGACGAGACCCAACCGGAAGCGCCCACCAATCGCCCGCTTGTGGGGTCTCGATATTTTGTTAGTTGAGCAATGAGGGGGGGGGGGGGCACTGCTGGGCTATGTTTACGGCATCTGTTGGCTTTAATTCTGCCTTGGACCGAACAATCTCAAAATCTGAAAGTTCATCAACAACATCCATTCATTCAGCTATTCTTCTCCTTATAGCTTAGAATGACAAGATTTTAACTCCCTTCCGACAACTTTACAGAAAAATTGATGCTTAAAGTTTCATGTGCACACAGCTTTTAAAGATACGACCTTTCCTCTTTTTGGTAATGCTTACAAAATACACACGGAATCCACGTCATACTTTGACACACGATAGAAAAGGCCTATAGTGTGTAACTGAATTCAGCAAATTAGTGGAAATAGAATCGTGTCATTCTAACTGGACGTATTGTTAAAAAAAAACAAAAAAAAAACAAGACAGTTCTTTTCTATCTTAGCTATAGAGAGAATTAAACAGGCCAATACAGGCAAAGAAATTATATTCACAAAAACAGATGACCATACCAATAAAATGTAAGCAGATCCATGCTAACAAAAATGTACAGCTATTGACATTCTGCCTAAACCATACGCTTAATGAACACAACCTGGACTAAATTCCCATCCAGTGGGTAAATCTAAATGAACTTGTTTTTGCAAAATGCAACGGCCTAATTCAACCCTTCATTTTATTTATTGTGGGCGCGATAATTTTACCCACGATGAAGGGAGACTATGTCCAATTTCATGATGTATAACCAAATTAACAACGTCCAGAAAATGCTGCCCATTCCGATTCGTATGTGTTGGTGCAATGCTAAACAACCAAATAACAAATATAGCGGCAATATTTATTAATTATATTTAATCATGCAATCCCTTACCTCACAATTACAAACCCATTTGCAAAAGCTATCTGGAGACTAGTTCGGAGCTTGAAGCAAAAATTCTAGAAACGATATCAATCCAGTATCTTTGCTTGAAGTAACAACCAATATAAATTAATGGAATTACACTGACTATGCAACAGACTCACGGCATATGGGAATCTCAGTGGTAAATTCTTGTTTCAGATCTTTTTCTTCCAACATCCCCCCTGGGCCGCACTGCCCGGGCAAGAAACCTCCGGAAACTCGGCCCATCTGGTAATTCAGGATATCTTAAAAAGACGAAGAACATGTATGTGTGTGTGGTATACCCCGCCCCGTTTTTCTCCTATAAAAAAAAAAAAAAATTTTAAAAAAAAAAAAGCAGGCCTACACTAACTAACAGCTGCAAGAGAATCTTGGAGATGTTTAGACCCATTTACTGATCATCCACTCAGCTCATCCATTCTATTTCAACGAGTTAAAAAAAAAAAGTGGGGGTAGGTAGGCTGTAACTAGTAGGGCAATGCCCAGACACGCCACGAATTGGGTGGGATCGTTAGAAGGCGCTGGCGGCCATCACGGCATGGGCCACGACTCATTATTTGAGTCATCGTGTTTGTAAACGGAGCAGCGTGTAGGCCTTTGACTATGAGAAGGTTTATCAAATGCACTGGTCCAGATGTCAGTAGTGAAATTATAGATAATGGCACCATGGTTTGATGGGGTGTCGGGTGCCTAGATACACGTTATCTCTCTATCTTTTTCTATCTATCTATCTATCTATCTATCTATCTATCTATCTATCTATCTATCTATCTATCTATCTATCTATCTATCTATCTATCTATCTATCTGTCTGTCTGTCTGTCTGTCTATCTGTCCATCCATCCGTCTGTCTGCCTGTCTCTCTGTCTGTCTGTCTATCTATCTCTCTCTCTCTATCTATCCATCTATCTATCTATCTATCTATCTATCTATCTATCTATCTATCTATCTATCTATCTATCTATCTATCTATCTATCTATCTATCTATCTGTCTGTCTGTCTGTCTGTCTGTCTGTCTGTCTGTGTCTGTCTGTCTGTCTGTCTGTTTGTCTGTCTGTCTCTTTCTCTCTCTCTCTCTCTATCTATCTGTCTATCTCTCTGTCTATATCTATCTATCTCTCTGTCTGTCTGTCTAGTACATGTAGCTTGTTTGTCCCGGGGAGCTTTGCAACCACACTTTATTTTCAATAGCAGCCGAGGCTTGATATTAGTAAAAGTTCAATGTTGTCAGTGTGAGGCCACATGATGGTGCTAGTATTTCACTAGTCAGTTGTCTGGCCCATCTCCACAGTACCCGTACCCTTGCACATCTCTTTCTCTCTCTCTCTTAACTATGATATACTACTGGTTTTATAGTGTTTTGCAAATTTTTTAGCCCAATTCAGTGACAAGTGTATGAACTAATGAAGCTGTTGGTGTTAACTTCTCATCGCCCGTTGTCTTTCCTCCAGGCTTACCCCACTCTCTATCGCCCTGTCATATACATTAACACCAATGGCTTTACATTGTAGTTGTGGTGGGTTGTGTCGGTTGAATCAGTCTGGGTTTTTCTTTTGTTGTTGTTGTTTTTGTTTTTTTTCAATCAAGGAATTTATTCAATGTTATGTCATAGTGTTCGGAAATGGTATGTGATTGACTATAAACAAATTAAAGTCACAAAATCAACCACAATCAAGGCTATTTCACAATCCGTTGGCTGGGCTGTGCTAGGCCAGCATCGAGCGCTCAGCCCATACTGCGATGGTGAGGCGGGTTTCAATGATGCCCATGCCGGCTCGCTTCGCGAAGCAGGGAAAGAGAGGGCTGGCGAAGCCACGTGTGGGATCTAGTTTAGTAGTTATATATCTATGCTAGCAGGTGAGCTTGTGGTAATGCTAACAGTGACACATTCAGGATGTCTGTGTATATAAACCTAACAAAGCATGGGCAGCGAATATTGAGTGGACCCACCGCCTTCCATTTTTAAGCGTTCCATAGTAGAGGTAGCCACTTGAGTAAGTTCATTGCGAGTTCTGTGGAAAGTGCCAGCTGGAAGGAACTTCCCTGTCGGTTTATCAATCATGCGGAAAGTGACAGTTGTATCCACCTAAGGAAAAACACCTTTATGCAGGCAACTGTTTCCCAAACGGAAAGAGGTATGATTATTACAGAATGTACCCCCTCCCCCCCTCCCCCCCCCGAAAAAAAAGCACCGCTAAAAACGTGTCAGACATAATTATTGTGCCGTAAACAATATAAAGAATAAATACATGTAAATAATTTTACTGATTTTTACAAAAGCTCTATGTACAAACGCTTGAACTGCTAAGTAAATATTGCTGATATAACACATGAAAGCCCGAACGTGTGAAGAACTTAATTTCAGTGGAGAGGAAACAATTTTATTTGTCATGTGTTCCTGTCTCAAAACATTTTTTTTTATGCTATATTACATAAAAACACATTTGAAATATTCTAGTCCCCATATTAATCAATAGAAAAAAAAAAATTCTTGGAGGAGGTCATGGAATAATTATTTGGCAAAATCAATTGTCGTCTGCACTTGTGCGAATGCACGTGCAGCTTCATGACAGTCAGTGATATGATAATTGCTTCAATCAATGCCTTTTAGCAAAGGTGTCTGAGAAAAAAAAAAAGGGGGGGGGGAATCTAAATTATGCACGAATCAAAAATAAATATTATTTCCGATTGAGTCATGCCAGCAATGCGGAGAAACCACACCTTTTGAAATCTGCCATCTTTGTCGAACACCAACTGACACCCAACACTGCTTGGAACTGGCCGGATGAAGAAAAGTAAACCTCGATGCACAAAGTCATAGCTAAATCTGAACAGTCCTGTTTTATAGTTCTTTTTGCCAATGGCTGGGTTGCAGTCAAGCAGTTCCTTATTGTTCACAGATATCAGCTGATCGAGGTAAATGCTTCTCGGCAGTGTCTCCTCTGCGGATGCGAATGAAAACAAAATTTTAATACAAACAATAAGCTAAACGGTAAACAAGTACAGTGGGGCTGCATAATGCCGTGTGTAGGAAGGTTGGGTCGGATTGCATAAAATTGGCGCTGGACGTCTTGATGGCGATTCGAGCGATTTATTCACCAGCCCTAGGGCGGGCACTGCGAAACCGTAAAAACCTCTGCCAGTCAGGGTCAGTTTCGGGGGCGACAGCTGTGTCGATGGTGGCGAATAATAATTCGCCAATTATAATAATAATAATTCTGCCGCCTTAATACGTGCTGCTTTCGGAATTTTTATCGGGATTTACCTGATATTTCTCATTTTGGAGATACGTTGGGACAGTCAGCGGATCGACAGTTTCTAGGGGATGGTCATGGGTTGGTCGAGGTGATGTGGCATGTTCAGACCCAGGAAAAAGACAGGGGCGGCATATCCAGATAGCTAAAGAGGCGGGGGGGGGGGGGGGAGATCCCCCTAGATCAGTGGTTCTCAACCTTTTTCCGGCAATCGTCCCCTTGGTCTCACATTTTCTTTCACCCCCCCCCTCCCCCACCTACCCAACTCTAACATACAACCAAAGATATAAATTGTGCCAGGGTTTTCAAAGCTTTATTAATGGCACTTGACTTTTCATGACACTTGACTTATTGGTTATTCAGATATTTATAAGCAAATACACATGCATAGAAAATATCCTTCATCAAGTGCATCAGCAAGTTGTGTTTGTTCCTGTTCACAAAACCCACGTAGGCCTACATGTACTGTTAACGTCGGCGACTTTCCCGTGGTTGGTGTGTTGTGGTTAGCTATGTAATGTCGATGTTTGTGAGAAGCAAACGCAGATCACCCTCACATACACCTTTGTCTTTGCCCTTCACTCGATCCTTTTCCTACAAAATCGAAAACCGTGGGGGAAAGGGCCACCAGAGGAAGAAGGAAAGTCCTTCCAGCGGGATGAATAGAATTGATGTTCTGGTGTTTTATCCGGAAAACGTTGTTGCTTCGTGTTTGAAAATGATTTGGCCCTCGAAGCAATACTGGAGATCTAGCAATTCTTGTGGCAAATGCCAAGTTGTCATAGCGAGGGTGCATTGTAACGACTGGGGTTCATAATCATAGCCTTCTCTGGGGCAAATAGGTTTCGCAGGTCTTAAAATCGTCTGCGCATGTTTTTGCCAAGTTGAGTCAGAGAGCCCACAATATTATTATTGTAGGCTCGCTGGTGAAGTGAAGTGAACGATTCACCCACGTTTTCCACAACTCCAGCGTGATGGAGAAAGACGATAGAATATAGTTTGCCTCAAAACTACATTGCTCTTGTTACCGTTAAAGTTCATCTACCAGCAGCTCTATTTTATGAAGTCTGTGGAGCTTTATGCCATCCCATCATTGATGGGTGTTCCATCTGTTGCGAATGAAATCATACAGGACACCGGTATGGCCTTCTCTTCTTTACCTGCTATCATTTAATTTATCTATTGATAGTTAATACTAAGTGGTCAAGGAAATTGAACAGCATGTACGTGACAGTATGTTTTCTAACAATTGGCATAAATAATATGGTTTTATACGAAAAAAGAACCGTAATTGTGGTCAAGATATTGTGCAAAACTGTAATCCCTTTTTAAATCCCTAGTTAGGAAAATATTAATGCGCCCCATCACATTTTCGCCCCCCCCCCACCCCCCCCAATCACCTATCGCCTCCTTTCGTCGTTTTGCCTCCCCCCTGTCGCCCCGTTGTCGTCTTCGCCCCCCCCCCGCCCACCCCTGTGAGGCTCAAAATGGCCCCCGTTGAGAACTACTGGGCTAGATGAAAGAATAGAGAGCAGGAAGAACAATTTCTACTGCTCCTTCTTTTGTTCAACTCAAAGCAGACGGCGTAGGTAAGAGAGGATCGTTGATTTTCGGCCAGAGTGGTCTCCGTGGTTGACGTGTCAGTTAATTATGTTTTAGTGTTCACTGTAGTACTTTGTTGACCTTATACAGCCTTAGTAGGAACATAGGATAGCCTAGACAGACGCTCATCCAGGCACATGCAGTACCGTAGTTAAATGTAAAATGCGGAGTGTATGCTACAGTATTGTGACCTGTTGAACATGAATCGGAGCAAATATTGACTGCCAGAAGCTGAGACAAAACATAATGACTTCCACAGAAAGTCAAAATTTTATGAAGAATTTCGTCTGTTATGTAGTCATGAAGCGAACGTCAGGAAAAACGCATACCAGACAAAAGACACCAAAAATACAAAACATTGCATGTACTTGTGATTGAAGAACGTGGCATGTACTTTTTATAACCAAGGATGTAGTATTCATACTTACCAACACATTCTAAGGGAATGTAAGATTCTTCGTCACACTTGTGGGGCGTAATAGTTTGGTCATTGCAGGTCCAGGAGCCAGTGCTTCCCAGCGGTAAAAAGAAACCGGGACGACATGTCTGTACAACGTGGAAGCAAATAGGGGGTTTGTAATAAGTGGAGGTGGTCTGCACAAATTACCCGCTGATCTCTGCACTGTTTGTACAATAATTACCTTTATAATTATTACACGGCATGGGAACAGGTGGAAGGTTTGTAATAAGTTGAGGTGGTCTGCACAAATTACCCGCTGATCTCTGCACTGTTTGTACAATAATTACCTTTATAATTATTACACGGCATGGGAACAGGTGGAAGGTTTGTAACAAGTGGAGGTGGTGTGCACAAATTACCCGCTGCTCTCTGCACAATTTGCACAACTACATTTACATTATACAACCATCTATTGAAGGAGTTAGCTCTATCAAAGATACCAGAAGATTGGACAGCCAGGGAGTTTTGAGTCCACGTATTTCGCGAACCCCATCATGCCTAGGAGACACAATGACGAATTTTACAAAGCCGAATAGGGAAAAACTGAGTTCAGCTGACTAGCCATTACCCTAGACTTTTGAAAGAAGTTGCTTACTTCACAATTACAAGCTAAATTTCACTGTAGGAAACCGGCCACCCCTCCCCCCTTTTTGTTTGAAATGTGCGAGCGATGGAAGAAAAATATTTTATTAACCCGAGGTAAATCTAGCATACCGGGTATTTAAAAAAAAAAGATTGGACAGTAGTGGATAAAAAACTTCTCCCAATCTGTTTCTTCCCAAAAATCTGCACTTTTTATAATATACTTTATTTCATGGAGACACTCTATGCAATTAGATGTTGCATTTTCTTTTAAAATCTTGATACTGATTGCCCATGGAAACGAAACCAATTGGTGCTGGGTCTTATGTATCAATGCAAATTACAGCTCTGGCTCAACGCGCCGATAGTGGGTGGGGCCCATGGCGCGACCTGTAGCCTACTCGTTTTTTTTTTTTTGTTCCAGAGGCGGCAAGAAAGGACTGCCCCATCTTATCGAGTAGTTTAGGTTCTATGCCCTGCGTAAGTTCACCTGGAACTTTAAGATAAAACAGCATGTCTGTGTATTTATAATCATCATAAAGTTGTGCACAAAAATCTCGGCGAATAATAATACCGGTGATTCGAATCAAAGGGCAATAATCCAAGATTGTCACTGTCAAAGTTCGAAAACAGCCGAGCAGCCGATTCACATTGTACAGTTACGGTGTATTTGCAATGGTATTTTAACCAAAAAAAAGTGTACCAGTATTATTCCAGTTACATGTATTTTGTTTCTTCTGTATCTTTTAACCCAACGAAGATCCCTGGTGGCCTAAAGCGTCTGTAATTTCTTTCATAATTCATTCGTTTAGAATCTGTTGCACAGCGTACCTTTTCTTCTTGTTTGATTCTAACCTGGGAAATTGCGATATTTGATGCGACATCGCTCGGAGTGTCGTATAATTAGGTGGCCAGGTTTTACAAAGAGGGTGGGGGAGGGGGGGGGGGTGAGGGAAGGGCTGAGTTGAAGAATCTGGAAGTCTATACTTTCATGGATTCAGCATGTTAGATCGAAAGTATGAGACCGTACATTTTGCAATTGGTCAAGTATTATTGTAGAGTGCTAAGACAGTATACGAATCATTAAACACAATGGCCTTCTCAATGCCTGACAATTTTGTGTTTTGGTCTTTATTTTAGGAAGTTTCGCTGCCCTTGGCATTTACACCTCACTTTTTTTGTTTTTATTTTTCTTATTGTGGTAGGGATCCGTTTTTTAGAATTTTGCCCAGGTAGCGGTCTGTTCGGCCTGCTCTTTTCCATTTCCAACTGCCAAGGTATCTTTAACGTGCGCAACGTGCACACGGGCCCTCCGAATTTTTTGTCCCTATCCGAGAAGTCTAGGTGCTCGGTCCTACCTACCATAGGTTCAGGGACATGAAAATATGACAGAAAAATCCAACGTGCCTGCACCGACCAGGATTCGAACCCGGTACACGAGGGGGCATGAGAGGCGAGCACCTTGCCTCTAGACCACCGTGTCCCTATGAAAATTTTGTCCTCCTCTATCCCCGTTTTAGGTTGATGCTGAACACCAATGCATCCCAGATCCTCTACACTGGTGACTACTGTGTAAGATTGTGAAGACGTGTACACTGTAGTAAGCCACTTACCAGTTTGTATTGGTGATGTTCTGAAACGCTGAGGGTTAAAAATTCAGTGTCCATGACATCTTCAGGCCAGCACCGGAATACCGTATCTACCAGCGGAAGAGAGTAAAACTGACAGAGGGTGAAAATCGAAAATCTAGAGGTTCATGTATAATCACCTACTAAGTCTGACAGTTTATCAATGCTGTTTTATCAAATTTGGCGGTCTACCATGTTTGACGATTGATGGTCTCTACCATAATTGAGGATCTATGATGTCTGGCGGTCTACCACATCTGACAATACATAAGCTTATAATTTATGCAAAAATAATTTATCAAGTTTGGCGGTCTACCATGTGTGGCGCTTTATCAATGACTGATGTGTCACCACGCCTCGCGGTCGATCTACCATGTTATCACTGTTGATTTGTTACCGGGTCTGGCGGTGTGCTTTATCAATGTTGATGATCTACCAGGTCTACCATGTTTGGTGCTTTATGTCAGTGTTGATGGTCTACCACATCTGGTGGTCTACCACTTTTGGCGCGTTATCAATGTTGATGATCGACCACACCTGACGGTCTGCCATGTTTGGCGCTTTATCAGTGTTGATGATTTGCCACGCCTGGTGGTCTACCGTGTCTGGCCATTATCAAAGTTGATGATCTATCATGTTTCACGCGTTATCAATGCTGATATCACAAGAAAACAATACAGAAAATATGTAGAGCCGCAGCAATGTATCGCCACTGTGTTATTTCTTACCCGGGGCTTTGCATCACACCACCTTTTCTTTTTGCCATATTTTGTCTGACCAATGCTAACGCACTATCGCGTCCATGTTTGATGTTTTATCAATGCTGGCGATCTACCACGTCCGGTGGTCTGTCATGTTGGTGTTTTAACAATACCGATAGTCTACCATGCCCGGCCTGTCTACCTAGTCAGATGTTCCGCCGTTATTTTCGCATCATCAACCTTCGAAATTCTGTCTGAAACGGCAAAGTGCCTCTGACACCCAGTTTCCCGGTTCGAAGTTTCACAAAATTTCACAGTCGTGACTCGACACAAAGAGGATATGATTCCTTCGTATTAAAATGATTATATCTATGTACCATACTTACCTTCAAAAGGGCGTTCGCAGACTTCCGTTTTATTCTCTATAGGTGCAGGCTGATCGCTACTGTTGAGTTTGGTGGTCATTATATTATGTAGATCTGTGTCATTCAAGGGGGAAACCTTTCGTGATGCCTCTGAAGCTGCCCATGTCACTGGGGTCAATATGGATAATATTGCAAAGCTTATTCGTAATCGTAACATTCAAACTAAATTTGACAAAAATATTTTCATGACACATTGAGGCCGACAAGACATAACGTTTTTCTTGCTCTCTGCTTCAGATGGGTGAAAGATTAAAACGGTAGTCTAAAATAGACAAGGAAACGGAAAAGGATATGTGCAACTTCCGAAGTCAAGCATGGAGGTTCAAATTCGTGCAGAACATTCCCATGCACACCCTCTAACCAACGTGTAATTATAACATCTTTTCTATTTTGATTTCTTTAGCCATTTTCAACCCAAGGAGCTGGTACACGGAAATACCACATCATCATTTGTTCAGTAGTGAATAATACAGGCCAAATCTGGTCGAAGAATAGCGCGACGAAAGAGGTGGGGCACGAACACAGAGAGACATGGATTCGGTGTGGCCGGGCTTCTAGAAGATGTCAGGAAGTTAAAGGCCGAAACATCTAATCGAAGAATCTGCCTCGCTGCACCTGAGGGGTTTCTTACCACTTTCTTAGCACAGTCTGCCATGTTTCAAATCCTAGAGTCTTTATTGATAAATTAAATTAAAACAGTGGCACTGCGGCATTGCGACACGCCTTTCATTATTCCTCGGTTAATACTGCCCGCAAAAAATACTGCATCTTTCGTCAACGATTGTGTTCAAGGCGTCATCGAACAACAGTAATAATACTCTTTCAACAATAGAAATCGTGAGGGCTTCATAATTATCTATGTTATTTCAACATGTAGGCCTATTTTCCATTATCGACTGACACGGACTATTCTTAAATGACACGATATTCTAGGAAGTCCTGGGAGCACAAAGCAAATTTCCTCCTGCTCAAACTTCCGCTGCAGCAACTCGCAACCGCCTCCTATAGACCCCCCCCCCCCACACACACACTTTAAAAAAAAAAAAATTGCTGAGGTAGTAGGAATGGGCAAGAACAGCTTGTTTAAAGTGCAGAACTGAATAAAAGTGATAGGCTGGCCGTTGAGTTGACTCGAAGATTGCAAAATACTCTTGCATATGTTGTCAGCCATACTGTACATGTATGATGTATACAGAAGTACATGTAATCCTAATTTGTTGGGCCTGGATAAGCCATTTGCCCCGTTACAGCGGCTAATCCTCTGGTAGTAATCGACTTACAATGAAAGCATATGATTTTTGTTTTGTTAGATTTTAGTAACAAAACCAATTACATGTAAGTCTATGTCTCGCATCGGCAAATTACGATTCTCGAATACATGTACATGTATAATAATACAAGTCTGTGGTCAGATCTCAGTGCTATCGTTAGCAGATACAACTCATTTCATAGAAGCTGGAAGAATTAAGTCAAGTCTTGGATGTTTTTCACAGTACACTCTCTAGTCTTGGTTATAAGGTACAATAATAATACAATATAATAATGAAAACAAAAACAGCACTTTTGCCAAATACTGAGAGACAAAACTGAAGTCATTATGTTCAGAAAAGAATCATTTTAATGGAATGCATCCATCACAGCCAACATACATTCATATTGTCCATTCTGTCCACACAATCTCAATAACAATATAATACTAATAATAGGAAATCTGCTCATCTGGATACACAAAGCAGATTTTAACTTAGCATAAAAATGTCAGAAAATTATTGTTTCTTTAATAAACAACAAGAACAAAAGATTTACACAATGTAACTATGATCATCCAATATTCCAAACTTATATTATGTCTTACAGCAAAAACACAAATGAATCTAAATGCACACGGGAATCTGAGTTGTCTTCCCCTAAATGCCACCACCTCCAGACTGAAATTTCCAAAAGTTTGGCAAATTTCCCAAACACAAGCTTCTGACAGCATATGAGATAAAGATACAGGGAGATCCGGAGTATCTGCCAGTATTCTTTACGGACACGCTATTTCTCCCCTGTTCAGGTAAAATCTCCTCTTTTCTCAACATCAGAACTTGTTACACTTTAATGACAACCCAAAATTTTGGAAATAATGATACTAATAGAGGTTCATACACAAATAAATCTTTCTTCACTAACCTGTTCCAGTTATACCCTGCACTGATATGAAGTTCATATGCATATATAATTAAATAATGCATACATGTATTTTTTCATGGAATTAAGCAAAATTATTACCCCAGTCTGCAAATATAACATCATTTATTCTCACTTTCTTTACATGACTGTAATGTATGTCAGATGTCAGCATAAAATTTCTCCTTTTTTTTCATGTAGCTAAAAACAAAATTATATGCCTGGCAAGCAAATTAATGTCATCATTCATTCTCACTTTCATCACAAAATACAAATGCGTAAATATTTAAATCTTAAACATTTATTTTCATGATGTCAAGATCTGGTAATTCTTAACATATAAATATTACATGTATTTAATACTTAGCTGAACATATTCTTATAGCATAACCATTCATTACAACTGGTGATAGAATTGTGAGCTTTTATCAAAACAAGACTTTCATACCAGGAAGCCTTGCACAATGTTATAACATCTCTTTAGTTCCATTTCCATATACTCCCATATCAGCTTATCATTAGTCTGTCACACACACTCATCCAAGAAATAAGCCAAAACAATCCCTAAAAGGCTAGGTTTCATCACAGTTGTAAAACATCCCGTCAAGTCATGCACAAATCTACAAAAAGCTTGATACACTGTATTGTAGTATGACATTTTGCCATAAAGCACCAACTCTTTTGTGAAAAGATTACAAAACAAACTGACTAAATGAAGTTAATTAACAAAACTTTACATGATTATACAATGGACTTCTTATTCAATGTCCTTGCACTTGCAATTGGTCATATAATCTGTGCAGCCTGACATATTGAGATGAGTTTAGTAATGAACCGCAGGCCAATCAAAATGCCACAGAACAGACTGCTGTGATAATTATAACAGTTATTTTAAGTCGAAATGTCATAAAATCACGCAGTACAATACATGTCTATCATTTATTCATGAAGGCAGTACTAAACATGTCTATCATTTAGCTATGAAGGCAGTGCTAAACATGTCTACCATTAGTTAAGAAGGCCATGTTAAACATGTCTATAATTTACTAATGAATACCATGCTAAACATACATGTTACTTGGTAATGGAGGCCTAAATAAATGTGTCTGTTACTTGGTTATAAAGAACCACTAAGAAAATTTTCACCTCATTTCACATTTAGTGAAGAAAAACCCCCAATGTTCACTGGCAGCTGCACAGCAAAAAGGGCATTCCAGCTTCTCACTGCCAGGTCTTAAAGGTAAGAAATCCCCAGATGCAATGTCTTAAAGGCAAGAAATCTCCAGCTGTACTGTCTTAAAAGCAAGAAGTCCCCATCACCATTCTAGTACATGTATTTATTTTTGTCTAAGATGATTTCCTGGGTGTCCTTGTAACATTTCAAGCAAAAACAGGCTCTTGTCTTAACTTATAGGATATGAAGTCATATTAATCAAATACTGATTGACAACAGACTCTACAGCCTGAAGAACCCTGTTGGAAATACAACTGTAATCAACTGAAAAGAGATAAGAATGGAAGCAGTGACAGGCTTGCATTGGTGTTAGATATCAGTTGAATATCAGTTGGGACAAGGTGGTCTAGAGGCAAGGTGCTCGCCTCTCATGCCAAGGGTCCCGGGTTCTAAACCCGGCCGGTGCAGGCATGTTGGAAGTTTGGGATTTTTCTCATATTTTCATGTCCCTGATCCTATTGAGGGGTAGGATCGAGTACCTAGTCTTCTCGGATAAGGACGAAAAAATTCGGAGGGCCCGTGTGCACGTTGCGCACGTTAAAGATACCTTGGCAGTTGGAAATCGTAAAGAGCAGGCCGAACAGGCCGCTGCCCGGGCAAAATTAAATAAAAATTCATCCCTACCACCCACTCCCCCTCATCCCCCCACCACCAAAAAAAAAAAAAAAAAAACGCCGACCGGCGCTGCACTGTGGCGACGACGTGCCTGCTCCAGTTGTAACTGGGGTGCAATGGCACAAAGGCAAAATTTCCCAAATGGGATTAAAGAGTTATACAAATACAAATACAAATACAAATACAAATAATGACCCACATTCAAAAGTTAAATAAACAGACGGATCAGGTATGATTACCACATGAATTAACACTTGCATGTGATGGTATTGTGTTATATAATTATGGTCATACAAAAGTATAAACCTGTGATGAATGAAGTAAAGAGATTAGCATTATATCATCAGTGACATTAGAACTAAGAGAATAATAATGAGTGTTTGGGCCCACATTTATAAAACATGATCAAAACCATCTTCTATAGCAAAATGCGGATTGAGAGGTTGCTGAAAGAACCTACTATGTTGGCAAAACACTGGAACCCTGGAATTTCTTCATAACTTCACTGACATTGCACAGTAAAGTGGATAGGATGTTTTGAAAAAGATTCGAATGTCAATAAAATGCTGGCCTAAAGTGGAAAACTACCTGACCATCAATCACTTACTAGAAACAATATCATAAGATGTAAAGCATCAGAAAGAAAATATGAAATCTGGTTGGAAGTTTATTATGACCATAATATTCTCATTTGTCCACACCCTTACCAAACTGTAAGCTAAAATTTGTATAAAAGATGTTGACCTGGGAAGCTTTTAATTAATACTGCTTAAAATAGAGAACTATCCTATTAAAAAAAAACAAAACAAGAGATACTTCCTGGCCCAAAAAAAAAAAATCAGCCAGGCTCAATTCTGAAAGAATCATAAAGAAAAGAACAACAAAACACAAGGACTTTTGTGTTAAACTAATGTATAAAAACACACAGTGTATGATAACAAAAAAACCATTATCTAAGACTTGTGCTGCTAGGTTTGCCTGGTTGGTCTGTAATCAGAGTTACCTAAGAGAAAAGAAAGAATATTTGAGTTATGAAGAAAATGCCAGGGAAAAGCTTTCATGTGATGATTTGTAACTGCTTACGGAAAAGTTTGCTTTCAGTGACATGGAACGTCCCATTTGCTCTAAAGGAAAATCCAATTTTCTGAAAATACCCCCAAAAAACAATAAAAAACACCTGGTACCCCAAAACAATATCAACAGAATTCCAAAGTGTAAAATTAAGAAGAATAGCATGGGATCACCTATGATAAATTAAGAAGTTGAAGAGTTATCACACTTTATAGACTATGACAATTAACTTCTAGAGAGTGAACGGCATAAGATCTTTGAAGGATGAGCAACAAGAGCACTGATTAGTTAGATGCAGCTGTTCCGCATTTCCATATACTCATATTCTTTTATTCATTTTCAGATGATTTTGCATTTGCTTGATGGATGGATTTGATATTTGAAAGTTTGCCTTCCTTTGTTAAATTCTCATCAAATTTATTATTTGTTCCTAAAGTGGGGATTTTCCAAAAGCACAACTTTTTCTCTTTTTTGCCTTTTAACCTAATAAGGCCGCATAATCAACTGTTCACAGAGATACATGCAAGCTACAACATTCTTAACTGAGGTCACATCTGACATTGGGCAGTGCTGCTGAGCTCAAACACCTATAAGCACAAGTTCTGATGCAACATTAATACTGAGCGGCTCAAGTGACAGATACTATGTGGTGATTTTATCCAATAGGCTGTTTCTGACCCTTGAGAAAGCCAATATCGAATACTGCCTTCTCTTTCAAAGTGTTAAAAATTGAGGATGCCTAAGTGCTAAAAAAAAAAATCAAATGAAAATCACATAGGCCTTTCTTACTTTCAGTAATCGCACTTTCATTGTTCCTAAAAGTGCAACCTTTGCACTCAGTACAAACTGATTTTCAACTCCTGAACCAGAATGTTGCATGTGAGCTTTGTTTCAGCACCTTGCGCCCACCCAAAGTACCACAAGTATTATTGTTGAAAGAGTGCACCACCCCTATTTTGAATGCCTAACAATGTACACATGTAGTTAACTCGGGCACATGCCAACTGTTCAAGGCATGAAAAATAAATAACACAAGCTCCATATGGCATGGAGAAAAACAACATTCTGTCAAAAAGATTACATTACCTTGTTAAAGACTCCTCTACCAAAATAGTCTGCCACCACTGAGAATCCATCTGGTGCTCGTTCCAGCTTTGAGAGTAAAAATGATAAATATAATAATTTAAATAGGGCTGAATGGCTATCTACATAGTGTAAATGGACCAAACCAACTCAGTTTCATTCACTCCATGAAAATCAGCAACCAAGCATCTTCATCCTCCAAAAGCATCCTCACTGAAATAAATTCCTACACAATAAAACATATTTTCCAGCCTCATGAAAGGTTTGATCTTCACAAATTCCAACTTAACAATTTGAAATCATTTCTATATTAGGTAATAACAGCAGTGGTCACAATTCTTTTTTTTTTTTTAGTTTCAAAACTGATTATGTGAAAAACGAAACAATTTAAAATTTCCAGCTGAGCTTTCCTAAAACTAATATCTACCTGGTTTTCATGGCATACCAAAAACTTAAAAACTAATAAATTCCTTTGCTGTGTTGCTAAAAAAAAAACTGTTGAATCATCTTTTTCATCCACAAAACGCTTGCACTTTAAGACAAAATTCATGGTTTTGATACATATTTTGCGATCAGCCATAGTAAAGGTTTTAAAGTTGCTATTAATATTTAGATCTCCATTGCGCAAATATGATAAAGACACAAACCTGATTGTGGAAAAATTCATGAATATCTTTTGACTGTTCTTGAGCTCGAATTATATCCATGATTTTTCTGTGAAGCAAAGAGAAAAAAACATGTAACTTAACAGTGACTGTACAGTATTACGTAAAATGTGCATAAAATTTCAGCAAAATACACAGAATGCAATGCTATGCCATAATTTCATATTACTGAAAAGTGCATGAAGACAGCCATCTGTGAAGAGACATGAAGAACCATAGGAGGAAAATGCAATAAATAACTGGCAAGATCACTATGTTCACAAGAATTACAACACTATGGACATTTTGGTCAATTCTTTTTCTTCTGCGTTCTTCGTGTCAGACTGTTTACATCAGGAGGCCGGTAGGCTGGCCTTTATGAAGGATGCTGTGCTCCTGAGTTCCTCTGCTGTCCCATGTAGCTTAGCGTGTAGTGGTCAATAAAAATGATCTCATTATCCATCATACTTCTAAACCAAATGCAGCTATTTCCACCTGAGGGGCCCATAAATAACAAATAGCTTCTTGATGAGTATGCCTTCAGTAATACATCATGCAAGCTTTAAAGAACTTAACAACTTTGGTCACTGCCAGGTGCAGTGCCAACAAAAACGTTGGTCTTAAATGTGTACAGAATCACATATTTACATCCTTCTCATGTTCCACCCTGTTCCTCTTCGGGCCAATCATCCAAACATGTCATGATTAGGCCTAGACTTATGTATTGTCTCCCTATTTGACAGCCTCTGTAGACTGATGCCTCGTAAGAGTGTGGCACAGTGATTCTTTGACTGCCAGTCCCCATCAAGAACACTAAACCTAAATTTAAGCTGCGTGCGTACAGCAGAATTTGGTGTGTGCATACTCGATGTGCTCTGTAAGAAAGTAAAAGAAAGAGCGGCCATGGGGCAAAAATGATATAAATAGGAATTGTATGTGTATAAAGTGTATGCAATAAATGCAATCTTGATAGTCCAAATAAATAGAGCTTAGAGGATTGGAGAAAGTGCTGGCAAAAAAATATCTGACTATAACATCACTGTCCATGATAAGAATGCATAACTCAAATGATTGTATTACTTTGTGCACGTTCTCTGGTTCAATATAAATATTCACCTGTTTTCTGGGGCACAAACAGGACATTCCATGTCATTTTCTGCATAGCTCTCGAAACATCTGTGGAAATAAACAAATACAGTCCAGGTCAAGTTATATGTTCAAATCCAGACTGGATCTCATGTTTGATTTCCTGTGCCAAAAAGAAAAAAAAAAGTAGAGGACTAAAGTTAAGGTACTTTCAAGGGAAGAACGGGGCGGGTTACTTTTACTGATGAAAGGCAACAATTCTATGATCTTGACATTTGACAGGGGTAGTGTTCGGAGATACTTACTGTTGGTGGTATGAATGAGGTTCACACAGGAAGTGGACAGATGGTAACTCTAGAGAATGACTGCAAATATTGCACTTGGACGCTTGGAAAACTTTGGCCCTGAAGATAAAATGTACATAAATAAACCATGCATTATCAAGGCAAGTTTCAAATTTTACAAAAGAGTACAAATGGCATAATATCTTATTAATGGAAAGAGCACTCTTGTCAAGTGTCCCAAAGTTTAAAAATGGTTTTACAACATAACAGTGAATCTTCAACCTTATTTTCCACTCCATCTTACTCATGGATATTTCATGTCAGATCATATTTGTTTCTTTCACATGAATCAAATACATGCAGTACACTTAGTCAAGTACTGTTATTTATATATTACTAGTGTAAGGACCCGTTCAAAGAACAGGCTGCAAACAACACGCACAATCAGCGCACAGATTATGTAGATCTAGGAAGAAAACAATTCACAACTGGCACAGTAACACCCGCATGGCCCGTACTGTGCATAAGGCAGACGGCACAGAAACTCATGCCTTCAAACTTTGAAACGCAACCAGAAGTTTAAAGTCGAAACAAAAATGCAGGAGGCAGGCAACCATTGTAGAGGAGAAAGCAGTATTCGATGACGTACTCTCTCTCTCTCTCTCTTACAATAAAAGTAGTAATCTGCAGTTCTGTTTCAGAACTCATGCGCGCCAGGACACTGCGCACCAAGCTTGATATGGTTACTTTTTATGACATGCACGGTACTAAAGTCAAAACAAAACAAAGGCAGGAGGGAGGCCATCATTGTTGAGGAGAAAGCATTATTCGATATTTTTAGGCCTATTTTCATTTATTACAAAATTATGATACTTCGCTTTCATGTCAAAGGAATAGACATAGTAGCAAAAAGAACTATCTTTCACATGTAATTTTTTCAGGTCTGGGCATTTCTCCCTCGCAGCAGTGAATTTTTTGTGCTTGCTGTTTTTTTATATAGATATATGTATTAATAACCTTGCTTGATCTGAGAAACGTTTAACCACCTGTTTGACAAGGGTTCTCTTCCTGTGAAGATTCCCTGTTGTCTCACCCTGCCACAAGCTTCATTCTTTTTTGTTTTGTTTTTTCAAGCACCCTTCTGAATTCAACTTACGATGTTTTAAGTTCTTCAATCTTAGTTCTTTTCTTCTCAGTGTCCTCCCTGTACTGTTTGATTAGACGTTCATCTTCAGCTATCTGATCATTTTCCATCTGAAGACGACGTACAATGTAGTCCTGAAACCAATTAAATATATAATGAGAATATTCTGAAATAATGGGGTCAGCACCTGATGGTAATTAGATATTGTGTGTAAAAAAAACAACAACATAATATGCACGACATACATTACATGTTATGTAGGCCTACACAAAATCAAGATATAGGACTCAAAGCGACGAACTCTAAAAATCACTGGCCTCCACTGAACCACATGCCTCATTAGTATAGACCTACATACACACACACATGTAAAGGTATAAATATTTATAAAAATATATACAAATAAACTAGTGCTGTCGCACATTTAAAGTGACAAGAACCAAGCCATGGACACAGGAAAAACCACAGAATTCCCTGAAATTTGAAAAAAGAAACAAAAACAAAACAAAAAACCAAGCCAAAAAAAAAAAACCCAACCTATCAGGCTATGCACAGTGTAACAGCTGAGGTTGTTCTAGCACGTTATAGTAGGGGGGAGTTAGTTGATCTAACTACAACCCTTTAGAAAACGAAACTATTACAGCTGTAAAATAAATAAACACGAGATCCGACGATAGATTAAATAATACTAAAGTTTAATAACTGTATAGTGAACAATAAAATACTAGGAAGACACCAGCGAAACTAAATATCTACGCCACACAAAAGGAAACTCACTTACTCACCCCCAAACCACTCACACAGGTCTATATATATAAACATTCCTACAGAAAGTTCCCGAAATAAACGTTACCTTTGCCCTCGCACAAACTAACCAATCACGTATCAATACGTCATCAGGTTACATCACTCAAGGCCAAATCTGGCGTAAACATCCTTATCCACAGTGTTATCGAATGTTCGGGAACATACTAATATTTACTGAACGAGTCAAAACACCTGACAACAAGCGAGCGAGGAAAAAAACTACTCACTAGAAAAGAAGGTCAGGTCACGGAGTACAGTACACTCTGGCGGTTAACAATAAAATGAAAAAAGTAGTGGACACATGCTCAGCCACCAGCACAACAACAAAACCGGGGGAGGGCAAGGGGTAGCCCGCAGATGCTACACAACTCCCCAATTTAAGTTGAATATCTTTCAACTCCAAAAACATTATACAGCTTCTGCACTATCGTGAAATAATCTTATAGCACTCCCAATCTCACAAAGGTAGTTGCTAATTCTATTACAATTAATAACAATTTCAGTGTCTTCCCGAATGTCATCACAAATACAATACAATGCAGTGTACTTTGTATCACTAATACCATAACTAATACGATACCGTCATTGCTTCCCAATAGTAAACATTAGGCCTACTAGTCAAAATAACACAACGCCACCACTGTGGTGAAACAATGGTCAATGATATTATTACAAATCATATAAGGTGAAACGATGGCCCATCGTTTACACAATGCTTCGTGCACGAATCATAGCATATAACTTGTTGTACATAACATGGTTATCTCCAAAATGTATAACTCATACGTACAATGGCAAAAATACCAATACATACCGACCACTGATTAGGGTCTTTCTTCATCATATTAGGTCAAAACAAGTTACAACATTGCAATATAACACAAACACTGCTTGCTCGCAGTCCCCATTTGGGTTACATTTTCCAAAAATTACACCAAGTTCCATTGGTAACTAATATGACATAGCATAAAACCAAAATGTGACTAACACACCATGACTCTCTATCAGCCATCAATTCAATATTCAATCACAGATGAACTATGTCCCCAATTACAGTACAATACTGCCGTCCTAGAAATTCATCTAGTAGGCAAAAGTATGGGTTACAATGCATTTCACTGATAGTGTACTACTTTAAAATACCCTGCTCAGGAAATCGGCACAGACATTTTCTCTGCCTTTTACGTAGTGAATCCTGAATCGATAAGACTGTAAAAATAAACTCCATCGTAATAACTTTGGACTGTCAAACTTGGCAGAGTTCAAAAACTCTAATGACCGATGGTCAGTTTGGAGCACAAACTCCTTTCCATACAAATACAAAGTAAACTTTTTTACAGCCCAAACAATAGCTAAACATTCGCGCTCTGAGACCGAATATTTTGTCTCACGAGGCAATAGCTTACGACTAGCATATGCCACAGGGTACAACTTTCCCTCGTGTTCCTGCATAAGACTAGCGCCTAATCCGCGATCTGATGCATCAGTTGCTAAGACAAACTCTTTGGAAAAATCTGGCAAACATAACACGGGTTTGGAGATAATAACATTCTTCAAAGAGGTGTACGCTTTCTCCTGCGTTTCATCCCACTGAACTATATTGGGCTGACCCTTTCTAAGTAAATCAGACAATGGTGATGCAATCGCTGAAAAGTTAGGAATAAATTCATGGTAATATCCCACTAATCCTAAGAATGCTTTCACTTCCTTCTTAGTGGTGGGTCTGGGTGCGTCTCGTACCTTACATACATTCTCTTCTGACAGGCCAATCATACCTTCTCCCACTAAGTGTCCAACAAAGTCTACTTCAGACGTTCCAATCAGACACTTCGATGGTCTTGCAGTTAATCCAGCTTGGTCCATCCTCTGCAGTAAGTCCTTGAGAGTCTTCACATGCTCGTCGAATGTCTCTGTATGAATCAGCAGGTCGTCCACATATGCTGTCACATTGTTCATTCCACGGATCAATGGCTTTACGACCCTGTTCAGCGTGGCTCCTGAGTTCATCATCCCAAAAGGCATCCGAATGAATTCATAGTGCTCGCCCATGGTGACGAACGCCGTCTTGGGAATGTCTTGCTCTCGAACTTTCACTTGCCAGTATCCCTTGCTCAGGTCAATCCGAGAGAATAATTTTCCTCTCGAGAGACTCTGAAACACTTCTGATGGCGCTGCTGTCGGATGAGGGTCGAATACTGTGATCTTGTTTAACCTCCTGTAGTCGATGCAGACTCGGTTGGATCCGTCCTTCTTCTTGACGACAACAATAGGTGAAGCATAAGCTGATGAGCTCCTTCGAATGATGCCCAGCCGTCCCATGGTGCTAAGCTCCTCCTTCAATGAGTCGCGCATAGCGTAGGGCACCGGGTATGGTCGTTGACGAACTGGTACCTCTGTCGTCAGGTCGATGCGATGTTCACCCAACTGGCAGCATCCAGGAAGATTGGTGAAGACGTGCTGGTAATTCTTCACCACATCGCAGAGTTCTTGACGTTGTTCCGATGTCAGTTGCGTTCCATACTGGACATCTCTGTAGCCTTCATTCTGGTCCCAGCTTCCTAGGTCGGCAAGGTCCTCCGTCGTTCCACCGTTGTCGCCTTCCAGGTCGCAGTCCTCGATGATTGTCATGCCAGCTGACTCCACGGGTTGACTCTTGTCTATCAGGTCGTCCTCTGCCAGTACAGTCTCAGCACTATCACCGCCGCCGTCCTTTATGGCGTTGACATGTTCAGGCGTGGTATCTCTCCTACTGTTGTCCATCCCACACATCTCGGTCACAATAGGTCTCGGTTCCATTGCCACTGCTGCTGCTTTTGACGTCCTTGGAATGTATCTCTTGAGGAGGTTGGCGTGCAAGGTCTTTTCTTTTGCACCCATCTTGACTCTATAGTCGTTGACACCGACAACTGAGACTACCTTATATGGTCCCTTCCATTGGACTAGGAGCTTGTTAGTGTTCGTCGGCAGTAGCACCAACACTTCATCTCCGGGGCGGAACTTCCTCTCTCGCGCCTTCCGGTCGTAGTAGGTCTTCTGTCTACCTTGAGCCTTGGAGAGTTCTTCCGTCGCTAACTTCCATGTGTCCTCCAGCCTCTCACGTAGTTCCATGACGTACTGGTAACTGGTCTTCGTTTCCGGCTCCTCTACGTCCTTGGTCCATAGTTGTCGTAAGATGTGCATGGGTCCTCTCACAGTTCTCCCATACAGCAACTCGAATGGGGCAAACTTGGTCGACTCTTGGGGAACTTCACGATATGCGAAGAGCAGCGGGTTGATGTATCTGTGCCACTGCTTGGGTTGCTCTGCGCACAGTCGTCTCAATGTTTTCTTCAGTGTGCCGTTGAATCGCTCCACCAACCCGTTGCACATAGGGTGGTAGACTGTAGTGGTCGACTGTCGAATTCCCAGTAGTCTATTCATTTCCTTCATGACATCTGACATAAACTGGGTTCCTTGGTCGGACAAGATCTCTTCGGGCACACCCAAACGGCTGTAGATGTTCACTAAGGCTTCTGCTACCGTTTCTGCGTCGATCTTCTTCAAGGGTGTGGCTTCGGGGTAACGAGTAGCGTAGTCTATGTACACCAGGATATACCGATGTCCACCTTCACTTGGGGGGTCGATAGGTCCTACTAAGTCCACGGCCACTCGCCTAAATGGTACGTCCACTACTGGCATACTCTGCAGGTGCACCTTTGGTGTCGCTCCTTTGTTCACCGTCCTCTGGCATATGTCGCATGAGCGGCAGTATCTCGCGACGTCACCTTCAATTCCAGGCCAATAAAAATTGCTCATAACTCTGTCTTTGGTTTTCTTCACGCCGAGGTGTCCTCCGACGATCGAGTCGTGGGCTACACTCAGTACATACTCTCTCAGTTTCTCGGGTAGTACCACTTGCCTTATAACCGTCGCCTGTCTCAGGTCCTTGTAGATCCGGTACAGTACTCCTCCATGTTTCTCAAAATGAACAGATTTATTGCCTCTATTAGTTGGGATCTTCTTCTGCTCTAACTTCCTAATGACTTCGTCTTCTTCTTGGAGTCGGATAAGTTCCTCTCTAGCCACTCCCGCGTGCCGTTCTGCCCTCGGCACCTTCAGCGACGTAGACCGGTCCTTCCTCTTCTCCTGGGCCCTCGTGGTCACCGCTCCTACCATCACCTCAGTATCAGGGTCGTACGGATCCTTCGCTCCGTCCACGTTCCCGACTACTAGGTCGCAGATGGTCTCCGGGAGACACAGCGCCGTCACTTTGCCCGTCAGGTAAGGCGTCTTCACGTCGATAACGGCTTCCTCCGCCGCTAGCAAGGAGTTATCGATCCTCGCGATAAGTTTCTTCCCACCGGTGAGCTGTCCGTCGTCCACCAGTGCTCGCCGCACCACTACACCTTCACAGCCGGTATCTCTTAGGACATCTACCGCTCGATTTCCAATCAAGCCCTTCATCACTGGTAACTTCAGCTTCTCCACGGTCCTTCCGTCACTGCATCCTCCGCACGTAACAGGCACCGCTAACTGTAGCTTCCCGTCCTTCATTACCGCTTGAACGTTGATGCTGGTGTCAGCCGTCGTCACATCTTGTCTTGACGACTCGTCCGCCGCTATAACTACGGCCGCCGCCGCCTTGTTCGGCTTGCCTCGTCCCATATCCTTCTGGGCTGGACACATCCTCCGAACGTGGCCTGGCTTTCCACAAAGGTAACATTTCAACTCACCTTTGTCGTTTAACTTTGCACGACACTCCGTCGCCTTGTGTCCCGGCCTCTGGCACCTATGGCAGACCTGTGGGCTTCTGTCTCCGTTGGGCCTCTGTCGCACTGGCCGGCTCTGCAGTCTGGCGCTCCCACTGAGCGTCCGGTTCCTCGCTACCAGGTACGCCTCCGCTGAATCTGCGATGTCCTGTAGCGTCTTTGGTTTCCTCTCCCTCACATGGGTCGCAAGGTCTGGTGGGCAGGCATCCATGAATTGCTCTCTGACGAATAGATCTCTCACTCCTTCGTAGGTCTCCTCCGTCTTCGACAGCTTTATCCACCTCTCTAGATAGGTCTTGATCCTGGTCAAAAACATTCCAACATCTTCTCCATCTTCAGGCTTACCTTGTCTGAACATGAGTCTGTATCCGTCCTCTGACAGGTTGTACCTCTTCTGCACCGCTTCCTTGACCTTGTCGTAGTCCTTGGCTTCGTCGATCGGTAGTCTGCAGAAGCACTCCAAAGCTCTCCCGGTCAGCAGGGCAGACAGTGATGTCGTCCAGGTGGATCTGGGCCATTCAGCTGTCTCAGCAAACCTCTCAAACCGCAGCAACCAGCTATCCAGATCGTCCTTCTTGTCCTGAAATGCAGGTAGCTTGGGTCTCTTGGAACTGGCGTGGTCGCTGTTCCCCTGCGTCGACTCGCCTCCACGCTGATGGCGGATCCTCTCCATCTCCAGCTCGTGTTGTCGTTGAGCCTCCTTCTCTTGAGCCTCTATCTTCAGTTGCTCCATGCGATCTTGCCTCTCTCTCTCCATCTTCAGTTGCTCCATGCGCTCTTGCCTCTCTCTCTCTCTTTCCTCCCTTAGGCCGTCACGGATGTAATCCTGTCTCTCCTTCCCAGTGAGCTCCAAGGCGTCTGCTTCCTGGCTAAGCCTTCCAATAGCCTCTGACATGTTGTAGATAGCTTGTCGATGATATTCTACAATAAACTATGTAAATAAATCTAGTAATTTTGATCTGGTCCGCTCGAATATAGTCGGATCCCGGACGAGCCCCCAATATGTAACAGCTGAGGTTGTTCTAGCACGTTATAGTAGGGGGGAGTTAGTTGATCTAACTACAACCCTTTAGAAAACGAAACTATTACAGCTGTAAAATAAATAAACACGAGATCCGACGATAGATTAAATAATACTAAAGTTTAATAACTGTATAGTGAACAATAAAATACTAGGAAGACACCAGCGAAACTAAATATCTACGCCACACAAAAGGAAACTCACTTACTCACCCCCAAACCACTCACACAGGTCTATATATATAAACATTCCTACAGAAAGTTCCCGAAATAAACGTTACCTTTGCCCTCGCACAAACTAACCAATCACGTATCAATACGTCATCAGGTTACATCACTCAAGGCCAAATCTGGCGTAAACATCCTTATCCACAGTGTTATCGAATGTTCGGGAACATACTAATATTTACTGAACGAGTCAAAACACCTGACAACAAGCGAGCGAGGAAAAAAACTACTCACTAGAAAAGAAGGTCAGGTCACGGAGTACAGTACACTCTGGCGGTTAACAATAAAATGAAAAAAGTAGTGGACACATGCTCAGCCACCAGCACAACAACAAAACCGGGGGAGGGCAAGGGGTAGCCCGCAGATGCTACACACAGCAAAAAATCTTGGCAACACTGAACATACCTTGACAACAGAAAGTGTGGCTGTGGAATTGTGTGCCAGAATCTGTATGACCATCAATGGAGGCAGCAAATTCTTTTTGTCAATGTCTACATTTATGTCAAGGTTGTTATTTCCAGCTTAGTCAAGACAAGAAAATGACCAAATGGATATTTTTCCTTCTAAAATTCAGAACACAGACAGACTATTACCCTAACAATGTCTGTGCCACTTTTTTTGTTTGTTAGTTACTTTTAACAGGATGTTACATAGTTTCATCATAGGCCAAAGTCAAATTCTCACATCTAGTTTGACCACTGATGTGCTATGATGTCTACACTAGAATAGGTCTCACAGTGCTTACAATTCTTTGCGTTACAAATCTCAAAATAAAATGCTCTACATGTATATCATTTACAGACAGACGATCTGGTACAGTATATATACCAACATTTTCCTGCTGACAAGTTATTGAAGTTTAAAATTCAGTCTCCATTTAAGCATAGCATAATATGGGACTGATTTTTACTTGACTACTCGCAACAGAAAGGAGGAACAGCCTCTGGCAACAACTGTGAACATTTTTTATCTCCTGTGCAACCAAACAAGTCATTCCTAGCAAATATGATTTCAGATTTCAGGATGCCCCAGTTACAAAACCTTCCATGTTTGTGAAAAGGATACGAGATAGAGTCTCCATTAGCTGAGATTTACAGTTTTCTTCCCTGCAGGCAAAGTAGGAGAGAGCTTGCACCCACAGCTGAGGATCCTGTTGACTGTGAAACAAAGACATTTCATTAGTCTGTCTTAAAATTCAACTTCCTAGTAATAATCACTGCATTGTACATGAATTCAAACAGATGATCTGTTATGAATTACCATATTTATGGACAGAACAAATACATATGTTTATTTTACCACTAGAATAGTTTTTATTTCTTGGAGTTAAAAGACATGATAATGTAAAAAGAAAGTCAAGAAAAATAAAAATATTTATAAATAACACATACTTTTACTCA
This sequence comes from Onchidella celtica, assembly GCA_963931925.1. NCBI lineage: Eukaryota > Metazoa > Mollusca > Gastropoda > Systellommatophora > Onchidiidae > Onchidella > Onchidella celtica. Next base: position 47,103,469 of record OZ007567.1, read on the forward strand.
GAAAAGGAGAAGTATTGATGAGGCCATGAAAAATCAGGAAACATAGCAACTGTCTTCAACCCATTGCCAAATGATAAAAGTTTGCTATATACCCACCCAAACTTCTTGCAAGCTTCAATGACATGGACAAATTCAGAGTGCTCCATATGATATCTAAGAATTTGTTGATATCTGAGGGAACACAGAAACAAGATCATATTGTTAGGTACATATGTCTCATTACTGTCCACTGTCTTCAACAAGTATCACATAGTGTTTATTCATTATGATCAGTCTGAAAGTCAAAAACTTTTCCAAGCTTTTGTAATTTGTTTATTCCTCTGACATTGTCAATAAATAATTATTAATATCACTATTCATGACTTACATGACGAAATAATAAAAGACAAAAATGATATCCCTTTGTTTCCCCGCTCAATAAATCAGTAAGCAAACAATTTAACCTACATTTAAGATATTTTAAGATGAAATGTTTCTTCTTACATTAATGAACATTAATTTCAAAATCACAGTTAAATTATCCCTGGGATAACACTAAAAGTACTTACAAATGTGCTTTCTCATACAGATATAAAATCCCAGCCTTGAAATTATTCATCTGGCACAAAATTAATGCCTGGTCAATGTCATAATTTGCCTGAAAGAAAACATTATGGTATAATAATAATCTGCAGTACTGAATGTACAGCATAATCAAAATACACAAGATTTTTATACCCCTTGACACCTTTGAAAGCCTCCATCTCCAAGAGATATATTCAGTTCTATGCCATGTACCCAAGCCTTCCTCCTCCTAGATTCAGGTGATAACTTATGTCTTAACATTCATGTCTCATTATCTTGTTCCCATAAATCCTTGACTGATATTTCTTAAAGGTTCCAAATCAGATGTTGTTAAGCCAGATCTTGTACTGACTTCGCTGAACTTGGCGGAATCTTTTCTATTTAGTAATTTTAACCTCAGCACCCAACGAACTCTTTACTTAGCATCTTAGATGTAACTCACATAAAGAGACTGAACAACAGTTTTTTCTGTAGGGTGTGGGTGTGGGAAAAAAAAAGCCCTTTTCACCAACCGTACTAGAACTAGGATAATAATAATAAATCCTAGCAATGGCAACATCGAAAGTAACAAATTAACAGTTACTCATTTGACATACACCTTCCATGGATTTCCAAAAATAAATTGTTGTCATAGAAAACCACTAACACTAAAACTCTGAAGCAGTTCTTAAACACACTATTTGCAGGTCAACACAGCACCGGTTCTGATAACCAGAGATTTGCTTGATACTTACATCAGGATTCTTCAGTAAATCCAGTGTCTTTCTCTCTCTGTCAACTCTAGCCTGATGTATATTTGAAAAGAAAAAAAATGAACCACTAAGTGTTTGAATGGGTCTGTCATCTATCCACTGATCTAAAATCATCAAATTATGATAACTAATTCTCAACCAAATTACTCCCAGTCTTTCTAATGAAAGAGGGAAAATGTATCAGATACAGAGCAATAGACTAAAACAAAACAACAAAAGTGTTATCTTTTTGTAAATGCATGCAATTTCTCATCTTGATGACTCTGGTCGATGAGACATTACCCTTCATTTACAGTGAGCATAAAGAAAAGCTTTCAGCAGTCAATTAAAAAAAACAACAACAAACAATAAAAGTCATACTAAACATGGATTTAGAAAAATAGATATTTTGATCTTATTCCTCTATAAATAATCAACATCAGTATTCATGTCATATACAGTGACCAAAGTGATAACAAGGAAATGCCACTCTACTTACAGAAATCACCTTCTCGTGGACCATGTCATGTAAGTACAGCTCCAACAATGTGTTGTAAACCAGATTGGAGGAATTGGGTTGAACCTGGGGCAGATAATTTGAAAAAAATGTTTGAGGAACTGCAGATGACCGAGGTAATCATCAACCAGCAAAACTATAAAGTAAACAGACCTTGCTCTAGTATTGAAATCCATCTGAACAAATTGCAATAGATTTATACCACAGGGGTTTTCAACCTTTCTTGCGGCCCAATTCAAAGCTCTGACAACCACCCTTCACTTCCCCCCAAAAAGTCAAAAAAACTAACCTCCTGCCCTCTCCTTTTTACTTTCTCTCCCTCTCACCTGTATACACACCGACACAGAGAGAGAAACATAAACATGTGAGGCGCTCTAGGGAAATGGTCCACATGTGACACTCTGCACGTTCAAGACAGAGCCAAAATTCGGTGTATAGGGATTTCCCCGTGCTATGTCAGTTTTCGGCATGAATCGATTCCTCAATGACTTCTTTTTGACTTTTTAATTAATTCCACCTATAAATATGCTTTTTTTCATTTTTTTCTGATCCAAATCTAACGATCCTTTCAAATTTACGTAGACTTTAAAACACGTTTTTCTCAAAAGTGACTTTTCTACTTTGCCGCCTTTACATAACCATAACTTTTTCATTTTTCAACATTTTTACATGAAATAAAGTACACTCTTCTCATGACTGTTTGTACTTCCACAATATATACGGTTACTCAATTTTGACAAAAATTGGCAATGTGGACCATTTCTCTTGAGAAGTTCACCTATTCAGAACAAGATGTTGTGGCATATCAACCAGGAATGTGTCCATATCTGTCGAGAAACCATACCTGGCTGAGAATTTTTATTTCTTCACCCTGTGACCTTCAAACAACATCTTTGCAATTCCTCGGTTGAAAACCTCTGGATTAAACAGATGTAGCAAAGTGTAAGAATAACAATCTTTATGTGTCCACATTATATATATTTAATAGGATTCTCAGGATGTGACTGTGGATTTATGGACTCACTTTGCTTGTGTTCCATTGTCCATTTCCTGAAATATCCAGACTTTTTCTTTACCTATTAATTTGATTTCTAAAAAAAAACAACAAAAAAACAACTTATACTGATCAAATGAAACATTCTGCTAAGAATCCGAGATCGACATATACATTACAACGCACCAACATCATAATTCCTATGCATAATAACTCTACCTCTATCATATGTTCCAAGAATTCTGTCAGTTTGGCAGAGTTATTGACAAAAATGTGTATAAATTCCTCTGCGTTGGCTTTCTGGATCCTAGGGATACCACCTGGGAAAGACATAAACATTTAAATGTTAATGGCTGACATCACTGAGTGAACGGTTCCTGTAACACTCCAACTGACACAGCATTTATATTGATAAAGGCTGTTAATTATTTATGACTGAAGAAGGCCTTATGACCAAACCCACACTTTATACATGAACAAAATTACACAGTGCATTAAAACATGAACTGCAGCAGTGAAACAACCAGGGCCTGCTAAGAAGGATAAATATAGCTTAGATATTTCAAAATGATGTAACAACATACACTCCAAATCTATCCCAGTCTCAGGGATAACAAAGTAATGCAAGGACCAAAGTGCATTCTTTTATAATAAACTTAATAAATATGAAATGTAATGCAACAACAATTCCCCAAAACCACTGAGAGCAGTTTGGGCTATTTTGTTTCATTTTAGATATGAAACCAATCTGTTACCTATTTTGTTCCTCAACTTAAAATCTATTGTTCTGCTGCAGCTTGATGTATTACATCTCAGGAACAACCTGAGTGCAGAAGTGGCACTTTCCAAAGTGACACGACGCATGTCAGACAAAGATTTAAATCTAGAAATCACTTTTATTCTATTTCAAGTTATAACAGATGTTAAATTGTAGATGATTTTTCTTTTAGTTTTAGATGTAAAGATCTAAACATGAAAATCTCATTTGCATTAAAATGTAAATTAAATCTTTTAGATCACAGTACTGCCTCCTATAGATGCAAAGATAATGATATTCAAGGCAAAATCAAAACAAGGCTTTCTGGACTTATGCTACATAAAAGCCTGTAAAGGGAAAGATTACAGGAGGTAAATGAAGAGCAAAGCTTTGAAAGTAAGTGAGAGGTTACCTGGCTGAGAGAATTCTCTTGATTCTGGTGCTTTACATATTTAACTGCTTATTATGTCAGATATTTGACAATTAAGCAGTTTCCAAAGTTTGTGCTGTAGTGAATGATGTATATATATATATATATATATATATATATAAAATTCAAATTTTCTAAGCCACTCACTAAGATTTTACAATAATAAAATCTATTTTCCTCACATTTTGGGGCATATAATGATCTCGCCCCACAAAAACATTTGATGACAATATTGCATGTATACCATAAACGCAGCGTTACTCAGTCCTTACAATCCGTCTCATTAGTAATTGCCACACACCTCCTCAACTCTTGGAATAAGGACATTTTTTTTTTTGATTGCTGTTACTAAACTAGTGGAAAGATGTCTTCCAATCACTGTAATATAGATGTTAAAATAGTATAAAAATGATTGTCCCCAAAAACTTTTCAAAATGTTCGGTAATTCTAGAATGAAATTGTCATATTAAGCAATTTACTGCAACTATTAAAGCAGTCTCCATCTAAGGACATTATTCTTCCTGACCCTGCAGGGAAATTCTGTTAAGTCCATGCATAAGTTTGCAGGCCTATAATCTTCATCATGTCATTATGTCAGTGTCATAAAATGATGTTTTCTCTCAGGGCAGAATCAATAAAAACAGAGTATTAATGGCAATCCTTACTGACATATAAGGGGCCTACTCCTTCTGTCATTCAGTTGCTAGCAACAATCTTGAATCACCCCTGATCAGATATCATGTGCCAAAGGACACTATGCTATGGAGTGATTTGATCCCAGTTATCTGTAGTCATTCTTACACTTCACACGATCTGAGTCAATGTGAACAATCAAACAATGCAGAACAAGCTACAGCAAATAAAATGCAAGGAATTGGAAAATAACTGAAGAGTGGGCTGAACAGCTGCAATCAAGGTCGAGGTGGGTATAGGGTAGCAATCAAGATGCTGTAAAGTGACACAAGGCTTTGCAGGTTCTCAATAAAGTACTGAACAATAAAATGGTATTCTATAATGCATCATGGTATTAGGTAGAACTGTGCACTTTCCTTAAGCTGTAGGATGTTAGGAGGAAACATCCTTAACATTCTGTTAATAAAACTGATCTGTCATACCTCCTACTTTCAAAGCTTCCATAACTATAAAGACATGGCTATTCTGACATAATGTTTTCAAAGTGAATGTCCCAGCAATTTGCCCACTGTAGTGAAAACTAATTTTTACCATTGCCATGGCTCCTTTGTTAAAGATGTCATAACACAAGTGATGGGTAAGTGAAGCAGCAAAAATGTTTAACTTTTGCAGAATTGCTAGAATTAAATATTTCAATTTTTTAAATTTTTGGTAGCGAATATATATAATATAAATTATGTCAAATCACTGTTACTTACATATAAAAAACCCATACTTTTGATTGTGCCTCTCTAGATATCAACAGAGGTAATTTTTTTTTTTTTTTTCAGGAATTTGGTTCTTACAATACTGTTTTCTGATACACATGGATGTATTCACACTTGATATTAACTGTCTCACTCTCAAAACAGTATTCCACCATTGTATGATATATTCTCCTCTTTCTTAGGTCAGGCAGATGAAAAAACTTTTTACTTTCATGCACTACTAATTTTCCTGTTCAACAGCTCACAAACTACAGGCAAATTACTTTCAATTGGGCACTGCCAACAGATACTATAATTATTAGTATTATATTTTCAGAAATGTGAAGCGCAGCCTATTTAACTGTCTTGCTGAAATAAGGTAGATCTACTCACTAGACTGAATAATGATAGATGCTAATATGGGAAGAGTTCCTGAAAAACAAATCAATAAGCTCTACCACTCATGAATCAGTCATTTTCAGAAGTATATTGACTGCAAACAACAACAACTACTTAAAAAAACAAATAAAAACCACCATGGAAGACCTCTCATGAATCAGTCGTTCTAAAAAGTACACTGACAGAAAAGAACAACCACTGCCACCCAAAACAGCAACAGCAACAACAACAAATACCATCAGTGGCCAAGGAAAATCAAGTAACCAAGCACAAAACCATTGCTGAGGTATATGAAATACTTTCTCTCATTGCTAGGATGGTTAAATAAACAGCTGTAATGTTACTGAACATAGATACTGTGAAGCAGAGGGACTAGAACCGGTCAAAACTAATAACAACTATATTGATGGTTTTGTACTCTAACCGTGTAACTGGTTTTGGGATTGTTTTCCAGGAGACGAAAAAAACATCTTTTTGCGAGTTTTTTTATATGGGGCTATATCTTTTTGGTCGTGTTAATCAAACAAAACGTGTCTTTCTGACGTAATAAATATTTTTTTTTAAAATGCAGGTCTTTAAGCCGGTTAATCCTGTTACGTGGTTAACACACAAACTATTGTCGGGCACTTACGCAGTTAGAGATACGCACGACAAAATTCTGCCACAGAAATCGGTTACATGATTAGACCAGCCACATACACAGTTGGAATTGTAACTATTGAAGGCTTCGAAGCCTTTTTTACCATTTATAGTGCATGTAGACTTCCCATTTGAATATGGAGCCCCCGGAAAGGCGTGGTGACTATTTTTAGCTAAAAAAATGAGTTGGTCAATTTTTTTCCAGTTACAGGGTTAGAGCACAACACCATCGATATGAGGATTGATTTTAATTAAGGTAATTCTAAAGGTTAAGGTAGCTGTCCTACAACTGTCAACTAAACTTTTTATGTTCTTGCATGCTCTGTGTAATTATCTGAATAGTTTCTCAAACATAAATAACTATTCATATCAAATACAAAAACAGAAAACTGAACCCCAAAAATCTGTTATGACGTAAGCAGCAAATCAATCTTCAACAGAGTAGGCAATGGCCAACATGTACATTATTATATCACAAATCCTGAATTAGAGAATTGATTCTCAAAAAAGTGCACTACTCAATTTTGAGACATTTACAGTCAAGTGTCTACCTACCTTCTAAGCTAGTCTGGTCAATCATGGGTTCTGAAAAAAGTACATTCACAGCTAAAATCTCAACCAGTGAGCATCTTCCTGGAGTCACCATAAATATGACAGTTTCAAATGCTGGCCAGGATTGCTTTACTACATGATATGTCAGAGAGTCATTGATCAAATATGGCTTAATTTACTCTCTTGTTAGGAAAATGCCAACTGGATGGAAGTTTTCTACAAGTCAATATGGGACCAATGTGTCTGATTCATGCACTCGAGTCTATTCTGAATGAGATGGTGAGAAAAACAGATCATCTGAGGCATGAATGCACTTTTTGAGAGAACAGAGGTATATAATTATGAATAATATACATTAAATTGTCTCTTGCAAAATCGGAGCATGACAGAAACAATCAATGCAAATGACAATACAACAAACAATATTGCATGGAACCAAGAAATGAAAAAAAAACAACCTTAACCCTACAATAGAAACATATCAATTAACGGCCCTGCCACCACCGAGTTAGTTGACAAGCAAACTAAGTTATTTGAGTTGCACTACTGATGTGATTAAATAATTAAAATTGCATAGGATAATTTCATATAACAACAGAAAATCAATAACAATCCAGGTAGACTACCTCTAAGCCCTTGGTGACTTATGATGTGTATGGTTACGTCACACATTTGGTGGGAAGATGACTTTGACATATATACTGTATGTCCAATTTTAAATCACAAATTTGTGTAACTTTATACGCAAACAAAATGGGTAACTGATGAGAAATATAAAATCTACAAAGCCAAAAATGTACTTATCTATAGATCTATATAAACTCGTCAACTGGGAGGTTTAGGGAGCGACATTTTTTATTGCTTGATTTTGGCTTTCTTTCCCATTCCCTTCATGTCAGATGCACTATGCTGTTGGAAACTGACAGTAGTCATACAGTTTATCTTTTGAGAAGTTATAAATCTTCTGTTGAAAGAAGATGGAACTGACTAAAACAATGAAGAGTTTGTTTTTTCTAAAAATGATGACGATGCCACATGAATTTGTGGATTCACTCGGTCCTAGCTTGACTAAGAGAGGCTTGTTAAAACTTTTTTAAAAAGTAAGCCATGAAGGGCTTAAAGACTGACAAACTTCAATGGAATTTAAGCAAGGCAAACTAAGGCAATGAAATTTGTACTGAGCTTTAGATGAACAACAGATGTTTTATACATACTGTCAGTAGGTCTGTAGTCAGTGCACAAACGTTTCAGGAGTTCAGTGGTCTCCTGTGGCACCTGGCTCATCAGTATCTTGCCATATTGCTTCAAGTTACTTTCAGCCTGAAGGATGATACAGCAAAGAACATCACAACATAAATACTTATGAAGTTAGTGTTTGGTCTAACTGATATCATACAACGCATTTACCAAGACATTACATATACAATATGTTCTGTCTGCCATAAATGCCTCGGTTCAGTCTTTTGCATTCATTAAAGTTGATCCTTTGAGCATGTAGCATTTAGTGTTATACCTATAAATTATAGTATAATGCAACTATAAATAACAAGTCCTAGATCACCATCAGACATCTCAGAAATGATTTATTCATGAAATTTCATTCCCACTGTCACGAGCAGAGTTAGGGCCTTGGGGAGCATTCGACTGCACGAGAGGCAGCTAACTCACACTCGGACACAACCACACAAGAAAAGTATTAAACAACTAGAGTATCTATATATGTCAGGCCGGTCAGGCCATGTTTTACATAAATATTAATAAACAAAACAAAAGACAATAGAGGTATATTCAAAGCAATAAATTCTAATTACTAACTTAATCTATGATATTCATGTAATTATGGTTCCTTATTGGATGTACTGCAATCAATAGCAAATAGGTATATTATACGAAACTAGATATCAATTTAAAGTGACAGTTGAGTCGCCACTGGCCAGTCGCCAGGCAAACTCTCCCTAAATCATATGGGCTTGAATGTTAGAAGAGCCCAGTACGTTCCAAGCCTACAGAAGCACACTTCGGCTTGTAGGTAATTACGCAGTTGCAAAAAACTATTTATATATATGCACAATCATTATTCAATTCATCAACAATGTGCCATATTACTTCAATCATACTATGGAAATAATTCTATAACACAGGCCACTCGTCGTCGAGTGCCAGCTGGGGTTTCCTTAGACTTCCTATGAGGCTGTGGTTCTCTCTCTATCTCTGATCTTCTATTATGCTTGAACAAATAAGATATATTACCATTGGTCACGCCTACTGGTAGGCGCGAACATCAAAATAGCGCAGCGTGGGCTTTCAAAGTTCAGCCCACTCAGACCTTTCTTTCTAGAGCTCAGTCAGTCCGTTAGCAAGGACTTCTAGTCTTCAAATCACAGTTCAGGTACTGGCCAACCGGAGATACTTCGCGACACGATGCTTCTGCTCGTCTGTATTCCATAAATCTGAACGTTACACGATGTTTTATACTATCTAACTACCCAGCAGTGCTAGTCCGCTGGCCCAATTAGTTCAGCTATCTCATTGGCCGAAACCTCCCACCATTTTAATTGTAGTAATACGTCTGCACTATTCTACCAGCCAGTTAACGTGCAAAAACTTGTCTAGTCATACTTAACAATGTCAACTATCCCCACCTTGTTTCACCCCTACTCCATTACTTATTAATCACGAACATTAAAACCGACAAGCGCGAATCTAACAGTTTAACTTTACATTTATTTACTCACCAACTATAATTCGCGAGGGCCGTTCAAGGCCACCAGCCAATTTCTCATGGCCCTGGTAAAACAACAACAACTCACTCTCTGCGTGAGTTTTAACAACATCCGAATCATGACACCCACTGTTTGTCAAAGGTTGGCAAAAGTTTAAGTAATGATCAGCACTGCTTGAATTTGGTATGGATGCAAGCATTACTTTGAAAGGGATGTGAAACTAACTGCATTTTCTTACAACATTTACCGATGAAAAAAAAAGACAAAAATACAACCACACTCAAGAAACACAATAATTCTAGTTTTCTCATGAATTATTACATGTTTGAAACACACAGTGTTTTCTACAGATTGTATCTCTACTGGGCATTGCTTCAGATCTTACATACCCGATGTTGTGAAAAAAAAAATTAGATAAGAAAAATGGTGTAGGACTACATAAATTACATCATCACCTCCTGTCTACAATCACCTTTCTTCTAGCATCTTAAGCACAAGAGTTACATAATATCTATGACAACTTTGTAGTGCAAAAAATAAATATCACAGCATTCCGGAAAAAAAAAAAAAATGAAGGGCCTCTGACTCACAGCTTCAAAATCAAGCTTCCCGATGTACTGAAGAGCTCGCTGATAATCCTTGATGTCTTCTAGCTGAATTTTCAAGTAGTGTTCATGTTTCTTGTGCTTCTCGGCCAAAGCCAGGGCATGTTTACAGTAGCCAGACTGTCTACACACATTGATTGCAGTCTCTACATCAAAGTCAACCTCTCTGTTCTTGGTCTGAGTTAAACAAAAGGGAATAGCCGGAGGTTATTACATTTACTTCTTAACATGTCTGAATTGCAGGATTGACAAAACTTCTCACAAAAAACATCCATCCACAACAGCATAAGAGTTTGAAAACAAACGTAACAGTTCAGTTTTCCATTGCAATGGCTAATTTTGAGCTCATGATTACTACACCACAAAGACAAATCAATAGAATGAAGAAAGTTTTCTCGGTTTTCCAAAACCAATGTTGGCAAATTAACCCTTACAATCATTGCAGCAATGTATATAAAATAGTTCCTGGACAATCATCATATTTCTTTGTTAACTTATCTTCCAGGAATTTGAAACAAATTTTGCTTTACCCATAGGAAAGATGAAAAAAAAAAAAATCTTATGCGGCTATGGCCATTTACTGCAACCAAAATTACAGAGAAATACAAATGGTGATGGCCAAGAAAATGGACAGGATCATCATGGGCAAGGATCTGTGTACATATTACCATGATGAATTCATCTAGCTTTGAGACATCTTTCAGTTTGGTGTAGCAATTCAGCAAGAGAGTTGTGTGTTCTTCTGTGGCAGTCTGGGATTTATGAAGAGCCTGTAGATACTTGGTCAGGTTGTGAATTCGCTGAGCATCCAAAAACTGCAAATTAATTAAACAACTAAGATAACATGTGAACAAATAATACTCCTTTTATAAGCTAAAACTAAATTAAACTGAGATCTGGTCAACAGAATGATTGCATGTTTGAAAACAATGTTCCATACATATTAACTCTTTCCCTATGTGCCAGCATTCTACATCTGGATGGAACACCTCCTGGGGTTATACGCCATACTGTACTGTGCATTTGTAAATAAAGATCGCCTTACTACACAACGGTTGTCCAACCTATACACTTATCGCACACGTGGTATCGCTGGACACACTAGGACAAAGAAAGCTTTACCAAGAATTGTATTTTTAAGGTTCAACATTACGGGATGTTAATTTCCCATACAGCGGTCAAGGAATACCTTTACAAAGTCACAACACAGGCTGTGTTGTACCGGCTGCTGCTAGGGAAGGGTGCAACGCAATGTGTGATCTACCGTAGGGAAAGAGTTAATGATCTCTTGAAGTTTCTCTTTGATTTCATAATACCCCATCTCCCCATTCCCCTTGCATCAGGTATCTTGACATCACTGTTTTCCTTAATATTCAAAGCCTTACATGGCATAACAAAGATTATATGTTAGATCTACAAGATAAAACCTTCAAGTATTTTATTAAACTGTCTGAGTTAAGACTAGCAGCTGAGAGCCAACAAACCTGGCGAATTACATATGAAGCCTCTAACTTGCCAATGGTCTTAATGTACTGATCTATGGCACCATCATGGTCTCCTTTACTGTATAGATGGTCTCCATACTGGGTGAAAATGTCAATAAGACCATCCTGATCTAGCTGCTGACTCTTGGCTAGACTGTGGAAAAAGTCAAGTCACACTGGTTATAATGAATGGTTAGATGCTGGGAGCTGACTATCAAGATGTTATTGCATCACATAACTATTTCTATTTGTATGAAAAGGTAAAATTTAGTATGATATACTGTTCTTTGTCATTAATGTTTAACGGTAGTGGCATGATTTTTAAATATTTTCCTCTTCTGTTTCATAACTTTTGAAATCCTTCCATCATGACTGGCGCCATTTCTCACGTAACATCCATGATAACTTGATGTGAGAAAAGGCACATATTTTAAATAATTTAATAGGAAGCTTCATTTCAAATACCTTATATTACATTTTGTGTTGCGCTTTCCTTTATTCTTTTTTAAATTTCCATTCTGAGATGACCAAAAAAAAACCCTATTATTTGTGCAAAATTATGACTGAGATAGAAAACAGGACTCATGGAATGAAATGACCCTAAAAAGTGAATATGACCTAGACTGGCATATCTTTCTTCTCCTTTTTCATAACATTACACTGATTACAGGATATACGAATACAGTATCCATACATCATCCAATTGCCTTGAGATAATGACAACACATAAATACATACCTAATTGCCAATGAGTAGTTATTCTTCTTGAATAACATTTCAAGCTTGCTTTGAGTATCTTTTTCTTGTAACTGGTACAACTGGAAGGTGCAAACGTGTCTTGACATGAGTAAAATTCTTAACAGAGGTTTTTCACAGTAATTTGAACAAGCAAAAGATTTGTTCTGAAGATAAATCTTTATGAAATTGCAGACAGACTACTCTTTGGACAATGCACAAAGATTACTTATGTAATTCATTTTCTTTTGCAGTTGAAAATAACAGATTTCAAATTTTCAGTTTTGGTAAAGTAGAGAAGAGTTAACAATTCTTACCTTTCTGTCTCCAGTGAAAATAAAAATAGAACCAGATTCACACATGACATCAATCACCTCAGGGTATGGGGCTGAATAAGCGATGAATTTGTTCTGAATGTCATAAACAGTCACAGTGTTCATCTCCATACCATGGGGGCCACTATAGAAGCAATGGAAAAAAGAGAAATCATTTTTGAAAATGGATATTACATGTGAAAACTACCTAAAATACTTTGTAAAATAGTTCTGAATTATATTGTTCCTTACAGCTGATGCAAAATTGTTTTCATACAGGTCTTTCAGCCACAAGACACAGAATTAGCCTCAAAGCAAATTTCAGATTTGAAACTAGAAAAAAGGCACACTCTGCAAATTTATTTCACTGATTGATAAGGGGACAGAGTTGTGACAAAAAAGTGGTGAACACAGGAAAACAACAACACATATGTGGAATGAATGTAAAGACAAACAAACGTACAGAACAGGTGCTCTTGGCATTGCCTTGCTCTCCTTGCCAACAATTATTAAGTAACCTCTGAACCAATGGAGCTGAAGTTTCATGCCTTCAAATGCTAAACATGGGCCTCTTCCATCTGGTTGATAAAAGTAAACAGCCTGGAAGGAAAACAACATTTACCTCCAAATCAGTACCTCGGTTTCTTAGGATTGACACTTCAAAATTAAAAAAAAAAAATACATGCTTTGCTTTACATTGTAGAATCACATAAAAAAATCAAACCGGCAATGAATATGTCAGCATTTTCTATTGAATGTCAAATTCCTCTTGGAAACAAATATTTTTCACCACAGAATTATTCTTTGTATAGAACAGAAAACACTCTTAAACAATACTTACGACATCTTACCCAAAGCATTTCACTTAATTCACACTTCATAAAGCAATTATTGGATTAAGCAATCCGCAGTAAAGTTGACTTTCAACTGCTGCTGTATATGTTGATGAGCATATAAAACAAATTCATAACATTATATGCACTGAAAAGTGAAAGGCCTGAGTTTTCCCGACTTTAATGCAGTGTTTTTTTCAACCAAAAAAAATAAATAAAATCAACAGTGGTTCTTGTGTGCAAATATTTCAAAGAAATTTTGTAGAATACTTTCCTACTTCCAAAGACATCCCCAACTCTTAGAAGTCAGTATGTCGCCGGTCATAGTTGAACACTAAGAAATTCTTTTCAGCATCCCCCACACACCACATGTAAGAATAAATTTATATGCAAACTTCAAAATTGAAATGACACTTACATCTTGCCTTCCAATCACCAGCTGATTGTCTTGACTAGCATCACTCATAACAATACAACCAGGACTGGCCCCAGAATTTTCTAACTGCGTCTGAAAATGACCATTAATATCTAGATTATAATTCACACCTATGCACTGCAAACAGGCATCACTACACCAGTCTCATGCAATAAAACTTATAATCGCTGCATGCAACACTCTTTATATCCTTTTCACTGGACAGCTTTCATCTCGGTGAAACCCATATTACAATTTGGGAAAATTCTTGGTTACAAAAAAGGCAATCGACTGTTTTTTATGACTAACTACTCTTACTCTTTCAGGACATGCATACCTGTTGGTCTTTGGCTGTGATATTTATGGCTACAGTAGTACTGTCTGTCACAACAAAAAGAAAGACATCTTTTCCTTGTGTTTTGAAAGCCAGGCCTGTGACTCTCTTCATGCCTTCATACACGGTTCTGGACTTGCTGTGCCTGTGAATTGAAAAGGCTATTGCAACATAAAGAATATCCTTTTAACTAACTGAAGGAATTACAATGCTAAGTGATGATGTCCAATTTCTCTCCTCATCAAAAAACAAAAAAGGTATTCTTCAATGCTACATAATGAGCAAAATCTAATGCCAAGCTGATTTTCATCTTCAATGTAAAACAAAGCATGTATGTACTATTGATGGAGAAATTGAGATCCACCCACAAATATTTTCAACTATTTCTGCATCTATATTTCTACAAAATAAGAGTTATTTCAGTGATTTTAGAACAAAACGAACTTAAGTGTTGAATTTTATTAGAAATGAATGCAATTTTTTCCTAATTCGGATGCTTTTTTTTTTCTTTTTTTTTGCCTGGGAAAGGAGATGGGGTAGTAAAGGTACATTCTCTGCTAGGGCCCTCTCTTTTAATGAAAATAAATAAAATCAAATTCGCAAAAATGATCCTTACCTCTCTCTAGTGACGTCACCCTTGAATAACAGGACAGCACCATTTTCAAAGCCAACAGCCATGAAATTTAAATTTTCATGGACTGCAAAAGCAGATACCTTTTTACACAGAGACAAAATACATTATCGTTTATAAAATTACACATACACAAAGATGAAAGGATAAAGTAAAGTTGTCTTATTTCACTGTTCTAGGAAAAGAAAGAAGAGGAGTTGAAGATTCGAATTCTAATTTTTTAGGCAATGTTCATTAAATCAATATCCACAGACATTAAGAAACTTTGGCAATCACTAAATTTAGTGATTCTTGGACAAGGGGAAATAAATTCCCAGTAATAATTTAATGTTACAGATTAAAAAAATACTTTAAAGGTATAGCCCATCTATTAAAAGGTGGATGAGATTGCAAAAGAGTGAAAAATGTCCTAAGAATCTGGAGGATTTAGACGTTATTTCATTATTCATACTAGTTTTAAATATCATTGCAGCAAAATAAAAAAAATAACACACAGGCTGCAGAAATATCCCAAAGACAGCATGTTTGACTAGACTGTGCTCAACCTATATATTCATAATTTTATCGTAAATACTTTAAAATGATCTCCAAATATACTACCAGACACTTAGCATACAACTAAAAAAGAACCCAAAAAGCTCCTGAATTTTGCATTCAAATATTCTTTTTCCTGATATGAAAGACATCTGAGAATGTGCAAGACTTAGCACTTCCATAAGAATGGTTTCCTTACTGGTGTAGGTTTATTTCCAGGGATGGCCCTTGTCAAGCGTGTGCAAGTAGGATTTCCTCTCTCCATCTAATTTAAAAACAAAAGTAAAGAAAGCACATGCATTTAATTAACCATTTCTTGAACTGGCTTGATCACTGAAAAAGTCCCAAAATCCATATGTCACACTTCATATGACAACACAAAATTATAAAGTATAGCTTTGCACAAATTTCTGTAATCTTCAGCAATATGAAATTATTAAAAATTTACATGAAATGCTGGTTTTAAATATCTATGCATGGTTGCAAAACTGTCTTGTAATTTAACTCCATGGTGTAAACAGGTAATAAAATATTCCATCTTTTTGCATCTTAACGCTCACCCTGCGCGCTACCCGTAAAGCCGCTGTCTCACAGAGAATCTTATCTGGGGTCACTGACCCGTGCCGCTACACGATGACCACATAAGCTGTCCACGTGGTTCGGTTTTTATTGATCGGTATGAAAACATTCGCTGCTATGCCTTATCACACTTGATAATGAATTAACCAGCAAAACCTTAGCCTGTCAGTCTCTAACCAATGATCTGATTTATGATTCCAAACTGACAGCTGCAGTTTTCGTGAGAATGAAGCATGATAACTAGCCTCGCCCTACCAAGCCCTACACAAATGGTTTCATCCTGATTGACACATACTAATAAACCAATGTGGGCATTTGGGGCAAAGATTATTTCAGAGCTTGTTTCTGATTGGTTCGTAGATACAGACAATTCCAGATGGGTGTCAGCGTGTGAGAAAATGAGATAACATTGCAAATTTATTGAGCAACAGTTCGCATGTTGATGTTACATCTTTGAAAGTGTGGGGAGAGCCTTTGAAAGCTTAGTCTTTGTGATTCCGACCAGTGATTCACTGGTTAACATGTCCATGTCACAATGCCTTTGATTTAGAAGAGATACAGTGAACAATAAGATGTTGGTTATGTCTCAAAAAGGTCAGTGACCCGACACGTGAAAATACGGCTTGCGCGTGGCGTGGTCAGCTTGACCTTGCCGGCTTTTGCTGCCCCTGCGGCGTGAGCTCTTGTGAGTCAATACCGACTATTGCCACCCCGCGCAGGGTGAGGGTTAAGATCTTTTACCAAAAATTTTGGGTGCATATAAATAAATTAGCAGAGATCAAAATCAATTTATATATTGTTTTGCTTGGTGAGCCATTAATTTAAATTTGTGAAGATAGCAATTTAAGATTTGACTTTAACTAAGATGATAGCACAACTTAAATATAACAGAAATACCTTGTCAAGGTTCCACACTTTAATCAGCGGGTTGATACCTTGTTCATCCTCCTGAAATCAAATTTTAAGCAAATCTGAAATCAATTCCCTCTTAAATAAGTCAGACAAGAGTTGAGTATATGAATAGGTTATAGGTACTTTGAAATGGCTTTGTTCCATAAAACACAAAAAACAAAAAGACATTGCAATAATAATAGTAAAAAAAAAGTTTTATCATCTGTAAAAACCGATATTTAAGTTGTGTGCAATTTTTGATGAATTTGAGGCTGCAAATGGTACGGTTTCTTATATTTATATATATTACCTCTGAATTTCCAATACAAAATATAATTGGTATACAAGTTTCATACATCAACTTACACCAACTGTGATCAGCAAATTGTGCTGCTTCATTTGTAATAAATGGGTCACCCTGATCTCATATGCTCTGAATGCAGTAAGCTCCATCTGACGATTAATGAAGTAAAGATTTCCTTCAAAGTCACCAACCACCAACTGTCCCCGTCCACTCGTGCATGCTGAGACATTGACATCCTAAAGCATAAAGTAAAGAAAGTGTTCAAACGAAAGAATGAAATACGAACAGGAACACAAACATTAAAGAAACAAATCCTATTTGCCCTCAGTAAAGTTCAGACTCTCTCTTCGATTTCGAAGATACCATCTTCAAGATACGGTAACTTAAACTATGAGTTTGGGCACAAACTGATATTCTGAAAAACTAATATCTCCTTCATCATTTCATTTTGATAATCCACATAGCCTCTTGAGTTTTTTGAAATAACATTATTTTCATTGCATTTAGAATACCCAAATTTTCTCATTACGTTATGTTTTGAGATGCAGGGCAAATACGTAACAAACTTACAAAGTGACCTCAGGTCAAAAGTGAGTTCTTGGCATGAGTGGCATTTTAGAACTATTTCTGAACATTTTATCTGTAAGTAAAGCATTTATCAATCTAAGCGTCAAAAATATCTTTTAAACATAATTTTTTAACCTGTATCAAGTTCTGTTTTTGCAAATTTCAACTAAAATGTGACATGGTGCCTGGCGAAGGCTTTTATGAAGATTTGTCTGTAATTAAACCCTGACTTGCTGTATACGGTTTTCCTTCATGATTTCAAGTGCATGTGAATACAAAATGTCACCCACAGTAGTTTTGGAAATGTGGGCATGGAGTTGTGGCTGTAATAATATACTCACCTTCAGCTGATCAAAAATCTGATCAGTTGCGGGATCCTTCACTGCTTCTTTATCAAAAAAATTGAAGCGTCTCCACTGAAAATTAAAAAAAAGTAACAACATCAATATTTTCATAATAGATATGACAGTACATTGTTCAGCCATGTGCCTTAAGACTGATCACATAATCTCACAGATGATAGTTTAGTATAAAATATTCAACAAAACTAAAGTTCTCATGCTGAAGTATCATAAATTTACTGATTTACATCTAGCCATTGTATACAACAAGACCCCTTAATTTATCAACTGTTGAAAGTAGTTGTGGGGAGATATCCATGAATAAATTTACTTTGATCTTGACTTGGCTCTCAATCAGGGCCCACATTACCTTTGACTGTAAAGGAACTTATGTTTCTTTTCTTGAATCTAGATCTCAGTCTAGATCAGGCCAGATTTTGGAAGGAGTATTATTTGAGTTACACAACTTTAGTCCAGCTCATAAATGTTCATTGCTGAGAGGACTAACTTGCCAGGCGGATCCTGCTCTCCTGCGACCCCCTACCCCACCCACACACACGGACGCTCCTAAAGTCATGTCCTTGCAATATCCCTACTGCGATACAACTCAAGTGGAACCCTGATGGCAGATTTTAATTTAAAGATCAGATAAGTCGATTCACTCCAGATGAGATCATGCCATTCATGGACTTTCTTTCACATACTCATACTCTAATTTCTACGATCTGTCATTTAAGAGATATACAATGTCTCATTGTTTTCAAACACAATATGACTGAGTGGCAGAATTAATCTAACGGTGATCCTCTCCCAGATCCAAATCTCCTACTTATACGTGAATTGTGAAACTCCAACCAGCTGACATTTTCGACAGCATCATTTACCAACACTAGAATCTAGACTTTACTTTGAATTCAGGGTATTGTGTGTGATTTAAAAAGCCTGTTAATTTAAATTCTTTTGAGCGGTGTGATGCGCAAAAGTTATGAACAAACAATACTGCGTTATTTACTAAATCTTCATTTCCTCCAAATGCCTACGCCTACCTGTAAGAAAGCCATTTTCAGCAACCTTGACCTATGGCAGACACAGTGACATCCGGTTTTTCATTTTCTTATTTCGGCATTTAAATTTTCATAAATTTTAATATTTTCTCTTCATCACTATCAAAGGTACTAGAAAGGATGTTATTATTACCTTGCACAGTTTAAACAAATGTATTATACTATTTTGGATGTGATACTACGCCATTTCTGGCTATATAATGTCTGTAATGTTTCTTATATTTGATTCTCCTTCAACGATTTTATATGAGTCACCATGAAGAAAACAAAAGACATTCCTATTTGACATGATGCAAGGTTTTTCATTCTATTTTTACACTAACATGGTAATTTGAGCATTTTCAAATTAGGTAAGTCTAATTTTTATGATGCATGCAAATCAAAACTGTCGTTTAATGTGGGCGTCTTTGTCATTCCTCACACCTGCTTGTTGTTCTTTGCTCCTAGCTGAAAAATTAAATATAACAACTGAGACGGTGAACATTATTTCCGAACCTCTATCAGTAGTTTCAGGAACCGGGTAGTGCAGCTGTTGGATCCAATGTGCATAAGGTATTAAGGAATTAAACTACAGCTGAATATTGCTTTCTCTACCTCTAGTCCTTTCCCTTCGTATTTTACCCTTTATCGCCTTACCTTTTGTGTATTCTTTCCCACACAGCATGTACAGATGCTCTAACGAAATGTAACGGTCTCATTTTCATCTTTAATTGCACTGTAAATCTGATCAGTTTTGGCTACTTTTTGTTGCCTCAGAGATTGTACATTTCATCTGACTATGATAGGCCTATTTCCTTCTCACTAGTGAAAATATTCATTGCTTCAATCATTTTTCACAAGGCATCATTTTGGGGACCATGTTTCTCTTTGCATAGAAGAATGGACTACACATCCTTCCATGATTGTCAACTATGTTCATTTTTTACAGTTCTGGCCATAGTTATGTCCACCTTTCTATTTGCTTGTATTTATGATTCGGTGTTCATGAAGCTGTGGAGTTTTCTTTTGAAATTACAGAATTCTTTGATGTTCTCTTGATCCTTGTTCATGTGCAACCATTACAAGCAGCTTTTTATAATCATCCTTTCCTCCACTGCCTTTTGACGAAACAAACAACAGACAAAATTTATAGACATCCATTGGTTAGATGAACTTTTTATTCCCACTGACAGAATAAATCATGCAATATAGATAAAGTGGAATGTAAGGATTTCCGGTTATCATGACAAAATTTTATCTGAAAGTAAAATGAAGTAATTCAGTTTGAAAGGCACACACTGTTATTCATTAAAACATTTCGCCTAAAGAACTGATAAATAAAAGATGAAAAGCTGAAAAGGATGCATGAGTCACATTTCCCAATAAAGTAAGTATTTCCAGCAGTAAATTCAAAAGAAAGATTGCTTTTGAGTATACCATACATAAAATGCCCATAAAAAGTTGATCAAGAGGAAACATACGAATGAGGCTTACAATGAAATGAACTGTTTCTCAAAAGATGATAACTGAAGTTATTTCATAGTTGTTAGTTGTACATTTTGTGCCTGTGCTTGTACGAATGACCGAATCTATACAAAAAAAAAATTAAAAAAAATTAAGCCACTGCAATCTTAATGGTCTTTGCAGTTTCTCATTCATACTCAAACTGAATACCAAATGATGAACCCTGCAAGATACAATTTCCCAGCAACTGTTTTGTCACTTCACATCTTGTCATGTTTCATTTCCATAAATTCATCAATATATTTAATAAATAATTGGATGATTTCATTCTAATTTATACAATTCATGTATGGCACATCTAAAATCACATTAATGTAAAATGGAAAGAAAAATGACAAAAAAAAAAGAAAAGAAGAAGAAACAAACCCACCCAGCTTATAAGACATCATGGCTTTGACAAACTGCTCATATCTGGCACCATCTCCTGAGGCTAACACTGAACTCTGATTTTAACAATGAGCAGCAATCCTACTGAAATTTAAGATTTCATCAAAATGAATTTGGTATAATGGACAAGCGAAACAAATGTGTATTTGTATATATAAAAAAATCACTATTCAAAAAGCGCAGCTTCCCACACAAAATTTTCTTTTGCATTACAAGTATTTGAACTACTTTCAGTATTAAATAAATTAAGGGTATAAATATTACAGGCTATATACATGTACCTGTTTAAAATAGTCAGTGGCTGCACGGGAAATACATTGAGATAATAAACAAAACCACTGCAAGATAAAATATTTCGAAAGCCAAGTTTCAAGTCAGGTATTAGCAAAATTTAAATAAAAAAAAGCAAAAAGATTCTGACTAGATAATTATATACAAAGCAAAGTGTTAGTGTAAATTATAGGAGCTTTAAAAAGCCTGCAGACTAAATCATACATGTGCAAATAATTAACTTTCGACCAATTTTGTATCAGTATTTGAAACTCTCATAAAATCTTGGTACAATGTAAGTCTCATTTACTGAGAAAGTGACAAATTATTGGGCTGTGCAACAAAAAGTGAAAAAATAAAACAAGAACCGAAGGGCAAAATCTGAATATTAATATTGTCTAAGAAATAAAGAATGTCCTGAGAATACTTCAAACATACTGATAAATTTGACTCCTAATTTTAAACAGTCTTTTAACCACATTGTTTCTGCGATGCATTTCGCACAGTTCACAGTATAATTAACTTGATAACACTAATTCATCCACTGACGGATTGCATAAGCTCCCACAATTTTAAAAATAATCCACCCAAACAACTTATTTCACTCTTTAAAAAATGCTGTGTTTTGATAGTAAACATTAATATTTGTGCTTATGCAAAGAAAAGACATAACATAGGGTACAGATAAGACTCAACTATTGTAAATATGAAATTTGTGGAAGCCAATATTGTCTTAGTTCACAATTTTATAGAGAATATTTGCATTTTGTAATCCCATTTTGGGAAAATTTGCTTTACTGTCATTGCGGCCCAGTTACAACTGCAGACACGTCATCGCCACTGTGTAGCAACGGTCATTGGTTTGGGGGGGGGGGGGGGGGGGGGTTTAACATAAGAACAAATTGTTCTAAGAGACAAACATGCACTCTAATACATGTAACATTGTTTACACACACACACACACACAAAAAAACAACAAATGATCCAAAAGAACAAATATGTACTAAAGTAAACTAATTTAAATATGCTGCAGCAGCAAGCAGCATAAATTCAGTTACAGCAATAATTCTGACTTTAAAATTAATATTGTCACATAACAAAATTCCTTCATATACTGATAAAACTGTTCATAACTTTTGTGACCTCAAAATAACTGAGAAAACTGGGTCTCATAAATCCTAAGCATAATTTAAAATGATGTTCAAAACAAATGACCCAAATACTGGCAGACCAAATGCAGAACATATGAACCTAACAGTGCATTAGTGTATCTACTACTTTGATAGTTAACAATTTTTCTGACAGGCTGACGAACTCCCAGAGCATAACAAGATGTCTTTCATGAAAGAATCAATTAGTGTGATAAGGAATTTGCAAACTGAAATAGTTGATGTACCACTTACAGAAAGAAGCATAGACTAATGTTTTTTGTAACATGCCTGAAATTGTGTCATTGATAGAAACTACAGAAAACTTGCAACATTTGTAAAATGCATATATTTTTTGACAGGAGTATCTCAATATATAATTATCTGGAGCTATTCACAGATCTAGCATGTGATTGTGTATAATCACTGGTCATGTACATGATGTGGTATACATAAATACGCAAGTTAAAAGGCCAAATAAATATACTGTCACTGTATACAATGTAGACACCAAAAATATTCAAGTAATAATATAAATTAAGCACAAGCAATGGTAAAATAACACCACCTACTACTTTTTTTTGTTTTCGTCCTGATCAAAAGGAGCAGAGAGTTGATCACATCTGTCTTCTATTAATAAAGGGTAAAGTGACCCTGAAGATCTTGCTTAATATCCAAACAACAAAAAAGAACCAAACAAACCCTCCATGGCACATAGTTAAATCGTCAGTATTTTTACAAGAAGTTTTTCATTAATAAATTCAAAATTGTAATGCCATGTGAAACCCTGACATATATTATTCAATCATTCCTCTCAAGAAGGGTCAGGTTTTGGTGGCTTGAAGTGCTTATAACAAATTATGGACTACACTCAAAAATGTTGACTACAAAATCCCTTAATGCAAAACTAGTGTTTCAAAAACATACTTTATTGGACCACTAATTTTGTTGTATAAATTGATGAGTTCAATAAGAATACAATAATTTTTGTATGAAATTCACTTACATTGCGAAAAACCCTTGGATCCGCAGGCATAGCTTTTTCGTGTACAGCCACAGATTCAGGCCCAATAATGGATTATTACAAAATAGCGCTAAAATGGAATATTTTTTGCTGTTCCAAAAATTTGGTAATCAATGTTCTTGAGTACAACATAACAGATCTATTAATACAGAAAGACATTTAAATATAACAAAGTGATTATTACAGCATGTAATTTAGGAATTTTCATTCGTAAAATTTCTTGCAAATTTTACAACCATTATCATTCATCTGCCAAGATGGTGAAAGAGTGACAGGAGAGAAGACTACGTTGTTGTTGTTTTTTTTTAAGCATTTCAGAATGAGGGGTAGGTTTGATAACAGTTGCAGAAACTTTCCAGTGCTGAACAACATCTGTACAAAACTTGCATGTGACCATTTGGCCAGAACATTTATTAGGGGTTAGAAATGCCAGTGGACCAGAATAACTGCTTTCTAACAATAAAAACTCAATCTGAAGCAGTTGTAATGCAAAGACTAAATGTTTTGAAAGTTATTTTCATACCTAAAATTATTGGTTACCTCAATGCCGCTTTTATGACAATAGTACTGCCTCATAAAAAGACTGTTTCTCTTCTTTTAAATTATTCTTCCATAACTGTGCCATAATAAAGAAAAGGAAATTATAACAAACTACATGTCTATATACATGAGAATTGGTGTAGGTAAGAGGCAGTAAACAACAGAATGCTAAAAAATGCTATTTCATTTGCATGTGGTACATTTTTACAGGCCAGAAATAAGTGTTTGACTACACTCATACTGCTGCCCGGCTTGAAGTGTAATTGGCTGGGCCACTTTTCCTGGCTCCACACAGATCATCTCCTTGTAACCCTCATCATCAAAGTCACCCATTTCCTTAGCTTTCTGTTGCCATGGATTCCACACAACTGTCAACAAACACGGGAGCACATACAGAATGCAAGAAATATGTTCATTTAGATCTGCTTATGTGTAAACATTAAACATAAACATTAAACACATGGTGGTAAATTATAGGAAAAACAACAAAAGTAAACCCGGCAGCACCATTTAAGTTAATGCTCTGATAAGAAAGAAAAAAAAATCCAAGTACAGCGCCCAATGAGGCAGACAGTACCTATCAGACCTCATAATTTAATAATGTTTCATTTGGTAAAAGAATTAATCAGTTACATAAACTGTATTTCTAAACTGTTGAACTCGAAAAAATTTTCAGAAAATGAAAATGATTTGTCCTGGAATGTGACTTATAAAATCTAGTGTGAAACAAAGTGAAAGGAAAGTCCAACTAACCAATGTCAGGCAGGTTAAAAGTGACCAGTTCAAAGTTTCTTGCAGGATCAGGACCACTGGTGATGAATATTGTTTTTGGTGCATCTTTGTACACCCTGAAGAGAGAAATAGACAATACTTGCTTTACAAATATACTACAATCAGATGAATAATAATAAAGAGTTACCGATGTTGATTTGACAGATCACTTTGGCATAAATACTGCTCGCTTTGCAGGTTTATTTCTGCAAAGGTCAAGGGAAACCAAATGAAAATTTTCATTTTACTAAAAAATAAGCAAAAATATGCAGTTTTGTCAAAATTTGTGTGGTCAGGCTCCTCCACATTAGATCTGCAATAGCAAAAGTGACGCTGAAATGATTTCATGAATTATGTGAGGAAAATAAAAAGTAACATATGACCTTTACAAATTATTTAAAAATGGAAACAGTTTACAGTAAAAATGCTCATGACATTAACTAATACATATCATTGTTCAAATTTGATGAAAGGGGAAAAAAATGCAAGTTTTTGATAATTTAAGTTCCAGTTGACATACCTGTCATAATTTTCATCAACAACGACCTTCTCCCTTTTCTCTTTCTGATCCTTTTCACCTTTCACCTGTGATACAAAAAAAAAATACTTAACTCTATCCTTGGCAGTGTGACAAAATCATTTTCATTGGCAAGAAACCTGATCATTTGGTTCTTTGATATGAAATGTTCAGACCGCCAAATCAACCTGGATCAAGTGAGACCCAAACTGTTTTGCCCCTATGTATTTTTAACATTGGAAAAGGAAGATGGAAAGAAAAATGTATGATTATCAAAATTGCTAATTATGTTGAATGGTTTAAAATAGCAGAAATATATTAAGAAACCTACAAGAACATTTTTGAATTAAGTCACTGTAATATAATATAATATTCCCTTCGTGAGAGCTGTACAAACATTACCATGAACCCTATTCAGGCATCCACCCATAGACACATAAATTATGAATGGCTGCAAGGTTTGGCAGATACCTACCATCCTTGAGAGTGAATGCGCAATTCAAGGTCTGTATAATTTTTGTGTATGAACCAATCTTCAGTTGAGAAAATATTACTAACTTTGTCAGTATAGACCAGCCCCTGGAGTCCTGTAACGCTTGTGGTCTTAATGTCAGCCACACGGAAATAAGTATGCAAGAGACATGTGAATCCCAGGCTTTTTTGATCTATTGTGGAAAGAAGATAAAGAATCAGTGGTTATTTTCGTATCAGTACTGTTACGTAATGGCACAATATCATCTGGTTATTGATAAACCACAATGAAGTTAAAAAAAGACGAAGCTTACAAGAAATTTAGGTTATGCTCTTTTACAAGGGGGATTCTCAACCACCAAATTTCAATAGACAGTATGACATGAAATATGCTGGCAACACACTGATACAAAGATTTTCTAATGAGGATTAAATTTCACTCATCATGTCCCATATTACCTTTGGATTTCATCCCATTTATGGCCAATGAACACTAACGTTAGTTTTTTTCACCAGCAACAATCTCTTCTTTCAGAATGCAAAAATATTCATTACAAAGTAATTTATCTACCTAATAATAAATGTAATAGCATTAATTTTATAATATTAATAATATCATTATTATTTTTTAGTACTGATATATAACTCCACGAGACAAATTTTATTTTGTATGACATTTTCCATTTTCCTACAAAAATCAGAACAGAAATTAAAACAAAAGAAAGTTTTGCTCACCTGTGTTGTGGACCACCAAAGTGCATGCAACAGTTGTAGCAGTTAGCACGATGGTATATACAAGTTTGAACCTATCAGAGATAATAAAGACATGTCGGTGACTTTTTTCAAAAATCAAAACTGCTTTTTGCATACGTACTGTAGACCAGATTTGACATTTGACAAGCTCTTGATGTGGTCATTAATTTTTGAAGAATTAAAAAATTCATGCTTTTCATAAGCTGACAGATCAGCATCAACCTGCTAGTGATTACTGGTAGGTAAAATGAAATTTAAAGTAAATTGCATTTAACCCTTTCAATGTCACAGACCTCCAGACCGGTCACCTGCATTTTCCTAAATATGTGCCCCGAGACTGCTTTAGCGGTCAATCGGGGGTAGGTTGGATCTGTGATAAAGTTTTATTTGAATATGAATGAGGGCATTATAATTTCTTTTCCAGGAGTTTCAGGAGTGAGTTTCGGGGCAATATAATTTAGCAATGCCACTGAAAATTTTGTTATTCATGTAAAGTGTTTTTAGCTTTGTGCACTGGAAAGTACAGTCCATTCTAAACATTATGCTTTTTAAATTATTAAAATCCATCCAAAAATAAAAAAGTTGCAGGGTTTTTAGACCACCAGAATTTAGAACATATTTATATTCATAATATATAATTTCATTATATGTTAGTCTTATTTTCAAAATGGTGTGAATTATCTAGATCTAGA
Source organism: Onchidella celtica (assembly GCA_963931925.1). Lineage (NCBI taxonomy): Eukaryota > Metazoa > Mollusca > Gastropoda > Systellommatophora > Onchidiidae > Onchidella > Onchidella celtica. The sequence continues at coordinate 47,130,861 of OZ007567.1, forward strand.
CGGTAAAACAGGCCGACGATACAATGTTCTGCAGCCTATGCCTGTGCTCTTAAACCTTGTAGTTCGGCAAGTCCAATATTGATGAAAAGGGTAGAGAGAAATGGGGTCAATGTCAACTCTATGTTGTATTTTGTTAATATTTCATATTTAAATCACTTTCCCCCATTGTTTTATCATTTAAAAGCAAGCTGACTACCAAAGGATAGTCAACACAGACATGAATAAACATTTATAATAATAACTTGCATCATCCTGCCACCCCCTGACATATTTAACAGAGGAATAGAGCAATAGTGCGTGACCAGCCCGGCTGAGTTATTTAAAGCGACCAATCACAATGCGCTGTGTGATCACATGCTGGCTGCTTGACTATTCTGGGTCACGGGATTACCCAGAATGCATGGCCGATTGCCTTGCCATATCAGTTTTGACGGGGGTACGCAGATGTTTGCAGGCGGTGCGTGAAAAGCAAAAAGCACAAACATTTCAAATTTTAGGACGTAAAAGAAGTATTTAAGACTTGCCCTATCAACAATGAAACTGCTGCTCCTCGTGGTTCACAAAGTACATAACGATGAAACAAGTTTGGTAGACTTTAATAAACCGCTTTTTCGCAGAGTAAAAAGATCGTCGTCTGCATATCATTAGATAGATCTATTTTCTGATCGCTTGCCAAGCTTCACTCATATTGGTTAGGCCTAAGGAACAACATGGTACGAGTGTATACAAGAGAACAACCCTCTTTCACTCACGGTCCAAAAATACACTCACTAGCGGTGAGCTATTTCGGACACACGGAAATGTGCCCAAGTGTCATTGCTTTATAATTTGCCGCAATGTCCCAGGGCTGTGACATCGAAAGGGTTAAATGCGGGACAAAACAGTTATATGGGATCCCGATTGCCTGTCACTGAAATAAGATTTCTATCACATGTGCAAATGACTTCATATTACTTACAATCCATACTACTACCTTATGTCAACTTACGACATACAATATTCATTTAGGTTTGTCTATAAAATGCATACAATAAACTCACCAAACCTCATAAATCATGAAAGGGCTGGCTGAAAAGAGTAACACTCTGATATAATTCAATGACATCTTTTCAAGAGGAAAACAACTCACTTGTAATCCCACATTGCACGAGTTTCCTCATCATCCTGCAGCATGAGCACTGTTATAACATCTCCATTGTGATCCTTATAAAACAAATATTATGAAAAGTTTATACTATATGATAATTTTAGTTTGAACCTTGGCCACCTAACTTTGTTTCTTCAACCAGTGTTTCTGATAACTTTATCAGTTAAAGTAATTTCTGAGTTTAATTCAATTATTTGTTGAATATGAAACATGGGTTGCATTTCTGTGTATAAAGTCGTAAAGACCTAAACTATATGAAGTATTTTGCTATTGATATCACAGCCTAGCAGCATAATTTAGCATAACATACCCAGTAAAGTTTGGCATACACACCTCAGTATGTTTCAGATCGCACAAAAATACGTCTTCACTTCTCCGTTTCACTGGGAACCATGTAAGTTTTAATAACATAAAGAAAATAATAACTATAATAATAACTCTAAATAAAAACAATTTAGACCTGAGTGTGAAGACATTTTTTGAATGCTAGGAGAATGTAATGTATTACAAAATTTAACTGATGAGGCACCTTCTATAGCATAGTATTTCCTGTTTTATCCTCAGCTCATTCAGTTCTGCATTGTCAAATTTTACAAATAATCCTCCTTTGCTTTGCAACAAGAATGAAAACAGGGTATAATTTGCATGTGTTTGTACTGAACATGGAGAACTCAAGCCTTCAAAATAGGCCCTAATGATATTTCAGATGGCATGTTTTGAAATTATTAACTGATCTATTTCAAGCCTTTTAGATTTTTGCTTGCACAGATGAACAGTGCTCTCAGTCTCATCTACTTTGTGGTAGGGACCTTGTCATTGTGCATGCTAAATTCATATACATTTTTCATTCCATTTTTGTTGCTCTCTTGACTACTTAGGAGTAGTACCTTGTTCTTACTGTGTTGAGTCTGTGTTAATCCAGGGCTGAAGTCCTTATCTTCTTAACTCTTACAAATTGAACTTAAAATGCTTCATTTGTTAAATGATAGGGTTAAAGATTTTGTTTCACCTTCCTGGGTGGTACACCAATGCTCCATCTCTTAATCCTGGCAAATCCATGCTGAGGTCCCAAAGGCCAGGGCCCAAAATTAGCTGCAAAATATACACACATACCAGAGATTATGTACACTATATAGTACTATGATTAGAGATTCATATAAATGAAAATCTGTGAAAGGAATTACAATGACTTATACAATGTACTGAAAATTCATTGTGGTCTGATTCCAATAATTATAAACAGGCCAAAAAATCATTCCTATCACTGTATCAGATGATAGTGACTGAATAATCAAGACTGCCAGAATCACAGCTGAACAATAAGCTTGCCTGAGCCACTTTAAATATAAAATCAGATGGCCTCTTATCAGAATCATTAACATCAGTACCGTAACCCATGGTTTACTTTCTAAAGAACATTTGCCAACTCTCCCCATCTTCCGACCCCTTCTATGGACAACTGACAGATAGGCTATTCCAGTTGCTGATATTATTGTTCCATCATTTTTTGTTGCCAGCCCTTCATTCTTCCTCCAGTCATGGAACTATTAAAGCTGAAGATCAAACATTCAATTGTGCAAAAAAACAGTAACCTTTATTTCTTCTCAAACAATGCCACAGATGATAAATCAGGCTTTTACTATGTGTATTTTTTTTTTGCATTTTAGGCGTGCCTTAGGCAGGTACTCTGAGATAGTTCTATTCTTGTAGTAATGTCCTGTGTCATGGCATGCCTGTTAATAATAATAAACCACCCTCTATGCAACACAGTTATCATTTATCTTTAAGTTGGAAGACATCCAAAAAAATAGAATTATACTCACGAAAAACAACAGGAACTCCTCCACGAATTGCCTTTTTATTGTCAAACACTGCTGTTGAGCTGGTGGAATTAAGATACAACAATAATACAAAAAAGCTTATCTTCATTCCATGAAGTTGCATTTCAATGTATTCCAGAAGTAGAGGATATCATCAAACAAATCAACACAACAATCTATGGATTTAATACGACAGAAAAAGATTTTCTGTTTTGAAATACTTAGTTCACTGATTGCAGAAACCGGCACTTCATTGTATGGTCTTTAATTTTAACACTAGGACATGTGTCCCAACTACAGTTTAATTGTTTGTTGTTTTTTTTGTCAAATGCTAAATTCTGGGCAGGCTTGCAAAACATACAACAGGCTGTGATGTACAAATTTTTCACCTGGAAAATCACAATTTTTGTACAAAAGTTTTAGTTTACACATTTAACTACATTAAAAATCAAGGCCTCCCATTCCCAAGTACAAAATTAACAAAAGCACATTCTTTCAAAGAAGAACCAACTAGCAAGAATAGGCTACAGAGCATCTATAGACTGCAGTAGCCATTTTTGCTCTTAAATAAAGTTTATTTTGTCTTTTCTCTGAGTGCACTTTACTTCATATAAAAATCTATTTTATATGTTTTAAATGCATGACAAGTACCTGAGATAGAGGTTTTCTACTCCCTTGCATTTCCATGACAGCAGGGTTGCTCCTGAATACAAAAAAAAGACCAACAAACTATTCAATTAATAAAAAGTATAAACAGAGATCTCAGGTCCTTGAAACAAAGATTGCATATTTAAGTAATGCAATGAATAACAGGGTATTATTTAAAACAAACCTTCTCAAGATTCTGATACAGTATTAAGCTGTAAACTTAAACTGATAATTTTGCACTGATCGAATTGTAAATGCAGTAACATGACCAATTATCGACATACTTCATACAAAATGCGCAAGTTCCAGCCAAATAGTTCTGACTTTTTTAAAAATTTGAGCTTGTCCCCTGTGAGGCACATAAGCCTGAATTAGGCACACTACTGTGGTACGGGCAATGAGTAGTGTTTTAGAGTGATGCATAATAATAATGTGGCAAGCCACCAGTTTGGCACCCAAATGTCCAGCCTCCGTCTGGCTTATAAATTATATCCCTTTAGACCTGTGTAGACTGCTGATTCAAGTTGAAATATCAAACAGCCGGTTTTATTTATAATCAAGCTTCACATAGAAAAGAGTTTGAACAGATGCACTGCTTTGTTCTTGAAATCTGTAATGATGACATACCGCATGTCTGTTTATTCAAATTTTCCCTTGTTATTGAATTTCCCCTCAGAAAGGCTCAGGCTCCAAGGACCTTTTGGGTGCCCAGGAGGATGATCTGGGTGTCAAGGTTTGCTGTCCTTCTAATCATGGACTGGATAGTTTTCATTTATTAGCCAACATAATTAGTACGAGATTAATCTTTCTCTGCAGAGCAAGAGCCCCAGGTTGATTTTTTAATCTGCATTTAGATCTGTAAAAACTGTGGGAAATGCTTACCGTGCAAATGTATTAGTGCTGTGTTTGCTTCGTCTCTCTCCAGCAGTACCACGTCGCCGGCAGGATAATGGTCAGGTTCTTGATTTGAGGCCATTTTAACTTTACGGTCTTTTGTACAGTTTTTTTTTTTTTGGTCGCTCGGAGATCTTAATGTTTCATCCAAAGCACAACAAACCTAGAGGCCAGGCTGGGCACCGATCTCTTTGCAGACAACGTTTTGCTGGGTCGCATACAATGTAAACAAGTGAGATGGCGCATTTGATTCCACAGAAGAAAACTTACAATGGTACATAACAACTTTAGTTTCGTAATTGGTCTTCCGCGCGCTCATGCGAAGCCTTTTAAAAATGAGCAAATAAAATAGTTTGACATGATTTAATAATAGGCCAATGATTCCAAAGGCATATTTTGTAATGTGGATGTTAGAGTGTGAGACATGCAATGATTGGATGTTATGTTATCAACAAAAATTATAACCGCAGCTAGATCTAGTCTAAATTTGGCCTTGTCTTTTTTTTTTCAAAGCAGAATGACTGGTTTGGGTGGCACCAGCGGGTACCCAGCCAGCATCACTACGTCAATCCGACGAAGATTTCCGTACAATTGGTGGGATTACTGATGGTATGGATTCCCTACGTTAAACCGACGTAAGCGTGATATCGTGAAAACTAGCGGATCCCATATACATAGGAACGATGCCATTCCTATGTGCAATCTTGACGTCAGTCCTACACGTCGGATTTCCGTAGGCTTGCTGGCCGGGATATAATTATATTCCTTTAGGGCGCTAGGCCTATGGTTGTACGAAAATTCCCAGTCCACCCACCTACATCACAACAGCCATAGCCTACGTTTGGATAATTCTCGTTTTACCACTCCCACACCACACATTTAGCATGCAGGCCTATCCAGCCACTCTGTCTTTCACGACCTCACCAGTCCCCTCTCCCTATGGATCGTCCTGCATTTGAGTTAACAGTGTAAGCTACCACAGAAATCTAAATCTCTATCTGATTGCCTTTTTGTACTTGTTCTGTGTTGCAAAACACACCATTTTTATAGACATGCCGCAGTGCATTTAAGCTCCACATGACTGCAGTGAAGCTTTGGTTTTCAGGCTTTCTCCCCATCATCAATATTTCTGGTTCGGTTGTCACAGCCGCACTTCCTAATCAAAACAGCTGAACTGTGGAACGCTTATGATTCAGGGCAATGTAGGCCTAGTAAGCCGATGAAGAGGACTCCAACATAGCAGGACCCGCAGTTGTGTAAACGCCACTCTACCTTCCTTTTCTCCTCCTCTGTCAGCCAATGGAAGATTAGGCCTACGTGGTTTGCTTTCACAAACAGAATCATTCTGTACAAGACGTCACCCAGACACCATTTATATGCTCAGCACAGACCACTGATTCAACTTTAGGGTTTAAAGATATTTTGTACATGTATTTTAGAGACTTTTTAAATACATCGTCATGCCTCCCACCCCAGCAATAACGTTTAACAACAACGGTACAACGATTCTGGAGCTCTCTGAAGTCTTTAGGCATGATTTAATAGCCTAAAACTATGTCAGCACGCAAAAGACATGCATTGATGTTGCAATGGTAAGAAACCTTGAGAAACTGTTGAAGAAATCTGTGTCCACTGCTCTTTTGATAATTATTCACACAAGAACAATCGCTGCTCATGCAAAGACACCCCAAAATTGCCACACTAAGAATTTTTTTGTTGCTGTTATTACCGTAATCCTCAGCATATCTGATCACTGACATTTTTATTGTAGAATTCTGTGGCTTACCAGAATACAATCATTTTCCAGTGTAAATATTGTGGTCTATTCTCGTATCATGAGAAAAGGTGCTCAGCTGAATAAATTATACAGCAACAAATGTTCTCCATTATTTATATTGAGTTGGTTTTTTTTTTTTTCACAGAAAAGAAATGTAAAATACTTCTTCTCTTTGCGCCCCCCAACCCCCCCCCCCCCACCCCAAAATTCTTTGTCTGCCGAACGTTACCAATTCCTAGTTTTATATAGAACAACTGACTATCATGTATTTAATTAGTGCCGTATCTGCAATGAAAATACCTTTATTTTTCCATTCCTGAGTACCATATTAATTTGTTTTGACTGTTTCACTCAAGGGAGTTGCAAAACTTACATCCAAAGGCCAGAGACAAGGACACAAAACCTAGAAACATGCGGTTTTCACCCAAGTTCATCTTAATAATGTCGTTTATGGTGGACAAATGGAATTGTGGGCATATTCACAGTATGCTCCGCGAGGACATTTTGTTGAGCACTATCCTTTCCAAGCCGCGTTTTATATAACATTTCTAGCTATCAATGTCCGTGTTTCAAGAAAACAAAACAAAACAAAAAAAGGTTCTTCTCACTGTTTCATGTCATCTTTTGGTAATTTGGCGGCACTTTCCGGTGCAGCATTAAATTATCAGGGCGAATCACAATGCCTAGGAGAGCATAATATTATTTGTTGCAGGCCCCGTCGGCTTGGCTATTGTGTTTTATAATATAAAATAAATTTTGACACTGGAAATTCAGCAATTAATATTTGAATTAATTTTTCTGCACAGCTCATTTTATTCTTAATGCTTTTGCTGGGGAGTGGGAAATAGGTGGGTGTGTGTGTGGGGGGGGGTAGGTGGGGGGGGGGTTGTTTGTTGTATTCTATCTTTTGTTCTCAGACATGGTCGTTTCAATATTATTCAGTAATGGATTAATAGCATTTTGCACCCTATATTACTTTTGTAAGGAAGAGACGAACCGTTTCTTCGTGATCTCTTCTGGTCCTGAACATGTATACTTTAGTCGGGCGGGATTTTGGATTATTATTAATAGTGATTGTTCTGCAATCGATAGGACTACTTAACTTGTTTTGGTCTGGCAATGGGAAGATTCAAACTCCTGGTCGCTGATTCAGTCTGTTTCTATGTTTTCTCCTTTGTAATCACAATGATTTTGCTAATTTATTGTACTTTAACAGGCCATCTCCCTCGTCCGTGAATTATTTGAGTCGAAGGCACTTAGTTTCAGCGGACTTATTTTCACACCACACCGCAACCATTTGTGCGCTCAGTGTTTTGGGTGAAATACAAAAAACACACGAAAAAGAAACAAAACAAAAAAGGTTATCAATCATAAATCAGTTGCTTTACTGCACTTGTAATATGTCGAGAGAAAACAAAGTATACATATATATATTATATATACGCAGCATTTTTCACCTGTCACATAATATGATAAAACAAAAAAATATTCGATGTCACGACCATGATCGCTATAATTTATCTAGTTTGCTGTTAATACATAAGATAAGATAAGATAAGATAAGATAAATTTTATTCGTCCTTGTACAAGGAAATTTGTTTTGATCATTGAATACATAACAATACAGTTACAGAAGCAGAAAGTATGATACATAGCGCGCACACACACATATATACACACACACTGATAAATTAACTAAATTAACAAAATTAACAGTGCACACAATATGCTTCCCTAACTAAAACACATTGACCTGACACGCAGTACATAATTCAACTGTGCACAGATTACGATCAAGATGACGACATTATTGTAACATCCTAGTTGATGATGGAATAAACGATTTAAAGTAGCGCTCAGTTTTAGTTTTCTTTGACAACAGCCTTAAACTTCTTACAGATCTTATATATTCCTTGTTCAGGGGATGTTGGGGGTCATTTATAATAATATTAGCTTTTTTAATGCAAGCACCAGTGTACAGCTCATCAAAATATGGCAGATCACAGATACAAATTTTGGATGCTTTTTAAATTAAATTATTGATCTTATTTTTATCTTTTTGTAAGATGTTTCCTCCCCAACAGACAACTCCATACATCAAAACGCTCTGAATAGCCATGGTGTAAAATATTTTCAGAATGCTTGTTATGATCTTCACACTGTTATGTCAAGAAATAAGTCTGCACAAATAATACAAAAAAAAAAAAAGTTCCAGTCATCTATTAATAATTCTAACAATGAGACACAAAGCTGAATTACCGAGATACTGCAGTTCGCTGTGTGAAACTGCGATATTAGGCCTACTTGCTGGGCTATAACTTAAATACTAAAATAAAATTTTCACAACAATGAAATGGCTAGGTGAAAGCCGTCTTGTTGTAGCTTTGAGTTGATTAGCCCACATAATGCAAAGTGCTAGTATTTATGCATGAACAAATCATCCTGAAACATAATGAAAGGTAGCAGAACATCAAAAATACTTTTAAAACCATGGGATAACCGAAAGTGGCATACTGCCGTTTCCTTAACAATGAAGAGGCAAAATGATATAGTCATTGCGTTCTGTTCGGAATTTAAATAAATAAAAAAACAAACTTGCAATACTTACCGACATGACACGGCGATAAGCAATGCAATACAGATCTCAAAGCGCTGCTTCTCATAACAAAAACGAACAAACAATCAAGAAAGACTGAATATTTCTAGCATGAAAGCAATGAAACTGACGCGTCTGAAAATTTTACTTCAGCTTACTTCAAGTTTTCAGGAGAGGTAGTATAACATGGCATTTAATCCGTTTTTTCACCGACTTCAGTTTTGGTCTCATGATCTAATGGCGTGCTATTTATTTTCAAGTATACACTGGACTGAGGTAAAGTCATAAAATTGAAATACAGTCCCACGTGCTGTTTAAACCTTTATGATGCGCAAGCTGATAAAAGCAACAATGCCAGTCCGCAGCCCTGGATTATTAATTAATTATGCAAAATAAGCACGAGAGTAGCGTATCAAGGAAAAAGCTTTATTTTGATACAGAACCATATGGCATTTCGGTCAAACACAGGAAGTTCGTAGCCGCCTAATGTTGATCTAGAGATGTAGAGTTACCCTAAAGCGGTGATTTCTCCCTCGTAAAAACAGTTTCAACTACCGCATTTGGAGCTAAGCCTTTTGGCTTGGAGCATTTCCATAACAGTTTAAAAATACATATCGATCTAGTTTAAAAAGCATATAAAGTGACTGTTCATGAAGTTCAAGCTCTATCCCCATTTTCTCAAAAAGTAACCAAACTTTCAGTCAAATCATTCTTTCATGTCACGTGTTCAGGTGGTCGAACTTTTTGAAAACATAGCAGATCAAAAGAAATAAAGTAAATGTATATTATATCATTCAAAGGATGAGCGTTTAACCCGGTGTTTCTCAAAGTGGGGCGTCAAATATTTTAAAAATCTTTTTGTACTAATTTTGCCCAATCATGGTGGGGCGCACGTCTTTTTGGAAAATGGAAATGGGGTGTGGGATAAAAAATGTTGAGAAATACAGGTTTAATCTGTTCAGTGATGCTAGCTTTCCTTTCCTATCCTGGCATTATGTGACCAGTCATTCGTCGCAATGATGAATTTGTCTTTGGGTCAATACCTGCTGGTGGTTTTCTGCCCCAACAGCAGATTCTTCGATTCAGTTGCGGCTCCAGAACATACGTCATCTGAAAACATGGCACTATGCTATAGTGTCAAGATACCTTGAAAATCCGTGTCAAAAATTGGCAAAAAGAAATTGTTGAATGTAGCAAAGCCTCGCGTAAGAAATAATAGCATAGAAAAACGGAAGACAATACTGCTTGAAAAACTGTGATACTGCTGAAGAAAAGACCTTGGTTTTTGTTTTGTTTTTACTTGTTTGTTTCGCCAGCGATGACCATTATTGTGTGAGGGCAACTTTCATTGTTGCATTACAAGCTTAATGTCCGCTGACAAACCGATCAGGGGGGAAAGTTTATACAAAAATTTGCAAGTTAGTTTATTTAGAATGTAGTATGTCACGAGCGAGTGAGCGAGGGTCAATAAGTGCGGGGAAGGGACTTGAAGCGTGCATGTTGTGAGTGAAGTTGAGGCGTAGTAGAGGCAAAATCTGAATAGTCAGATCACTGCAAGTTAAGAAGTCCAAGGAGACAGACGTGAGAAAGCAGTCGGGAGATTGTGTGTTTTCCAGTGATGACTGGTAGGTTGAACTATGATTGATAATTATGGTGATTGATGTACTATGTTCTCCTATGACCATGATGTAAATAAGTTATATGTGAGGAATGTGAAAGTCATTGATTACTGTGTATAGAGATGTGCGCAATGAGCGATAGATGTAAGTTAGGATCATGGATTCGTAGCGAGTCTGAGTACTGTGTAATACGGTGGAGGTGTGTTACCGTAGAGAAGTGCAGATGTGTGGTGAGTGAAATGTGGACTATTGTGTGTACGCTTGATGGTTCGTAATGAGTGGTGAAGTGGATAGTAATTGTATGGTGTTATACAGATGTAATGTTATTTCTATAGGTGCCGGGGTCGGGCAGAGAAGCCACCCGCGGTGAGCGGACTTGTGCCGGGATCGGGCCGTGAGGCTACCCGTAGTGAAGAGTCTAGCACAGGGGATAGGCCAGCATAAGGAATTGCTTGGGTTGGGCAGAAGGCTACCCACAGGCCTGCCTGAGTGAAGCTGTCCCGCAGGACAGCGGGAGCACATGAGTCGTGGCAGTCTGGCCACAGACAGGGACGTTGTTATTGAAATGTTAATGTGCTCTTAAGATGTTACTGTGCTATTGAGATACTAATGTGCTATTGAAATATTAATGTGCTATTGAAATATTAATGTGCTATTAAGACCTCGAGGGGAGATTGAGATACGGAGATTAGGTTGAGCAGGAGCCAATAAGAGAGGCCAGCAAGTAGTATATATATGGATGTGAGGCTGAGGCCAGAGCATAGTTAGGAAGTAACTACCGGGTTGTGGACCCGGAGAAGAATGAATGTTGGGAATACTGACCATTGAATGGTATTTGAATTGAGTAATGTAATGTATGTAATTGCACAGATATCTTATCTTTATATATAATAAATGTGTGAGTCTGTTTGGTTGTTCTGTTAAGTGTTATACTTGTTCGTTCGTGATTGTTGTCCTGTCGTAATTATTACATCTCCCAGTCTGGGATTTGTGACATAGTACTGCACTACTATGTTTGAATGAATACAAAATATGACAAATTCAGCTGAAGTAATTAAGGTATGCATCTCTTAACCGTGTGCTAACCAACATATTTTCGGATTCCCCTAAACGTGACGGCTCAGATCTCATTCATAAATTATTTCATGGTAATGATTTTTCTCAGTTTTAGTTTCTGTGGGCTAATCAAACAATTTAACCTGATTATATTCGGTTCACATTATTTATTTATGGTCATTGTTTCCAGCTCTCTCTACTGCCATCGTTTCTTTAGCGCTGGGTAAGCAAGAGCCTTAATTAGGCGTTTTCTCATGGCTGATCGGTGATGATGGTGAGCAAAGTGCAAAAGCCTTGTCATTTTGTCTAACAGAATGCCTCCTGATCAGCGAAAGTCCACACGAAATAGAAACTTAAAGAACACAGGCCAAAGATAATGGTGTGATCGCTGTTTCTGTCAACCCAGTCCTATGTAGCTCTGGCGAATGGATCACTGTCAGAGAACGTTGTGTTAGTGTTTCCTGATGTACCCACGGCACAGTAAAACGAAAATCTTGGGGTTCATTTTCGCTGATGGGAGCCATTTCTAGAGACCTCTGATTTTGTTTTTTCAGATATCCGTCTTCAAATTAATGCACAGATATTCATCCCGTAACCACTTCTAACCAATCTGTGGTTAACCCTACTGGTGAATGACTGCCATTTCTTTCAAACGTTACTAGATGGTTTATGACAAGGTACCTAACAGACTTACTGTTCACTGGCTTTCCTGAACGCGTTTCTAATTTTCAGTCAGATGAAACTATACCATCGCACATCAGAGTTATTGCAAAAACGCAGAAAATGGAAACAAATACATATATATATATATATATACATATATTTGCCACCAAAACTTTTGTACACAGCTTTCATAAAAAAAAAAAAAGATAAGTCTATAATAAATCCGACAAAATTTTTATGAATCCTCAGACCATTTACGTTCTGGAGATAATGATATTCTGATATCAGATTAATCAGATGTTCGTCGGACATAATTAATCTTTTTTCTTAAAGAAAAATATGTCACAATATAAATTTAGCTTGACAGTATCAAACTTTCAGTTCAACTTACTGACCTTCTCATGGTGACTGTTAAGACCGATAACGATGTTAAAGAGGACGAATTCTATAAATTTACGCCAATCCTCCTTTTGTTCCTCATCCATCTGCGGATCAACGTTTTCCAAGGACCAGATAAAACTCTCCTCGAATGTAAGCATTTCTTTGGCGGTGATCCACAACTGTGAATGTAGAATAGCCGGTTTCAAAGTTCTTAGGAGCATAGCCACTTGGTCCCATTCCCCTTCCCAATGGAAATCCATTTAACGCAATAGCTGTTGAAATTGTATTTCTCTTCACCGGAAACGATCACCTCAGTACAGCATTGAACGTTCAAGGCAAATTACTTTTTTTGTTTGTTGGGAATATCTGTGCTGACAGAATTTCCATGTATCATACGAGGTTCGTCTCACAATAAGTCTCTCTCTTCAACATAAATTCTCAAACAATGTATCGCTAAAAAAAACCCCCAAAAACGCTGAAAATAGATTTCAGCACATTACGTATTCCACACAATTATGAACTCTCCGACGCTGGACACTGTTCTATTTGGCGTACCCAGCGGTCGAAGGAAGTGCCAAAACTGCCTTTAAACAAGGTTCTGGCCATAGGCGTTCTCTAGCTCTAGCACCTTTTGCCTCTTGAATCTACTTTACTCCTCAAAATATTGGCCCAGAAACAGTTCTCTCAATTCTGGGGGGAATCGCAAGGAGCCGGATCAGGGGTATGTGAAGGATACATCAACTGTTCCCAGTCATAACTATCCAAGAAGGTTTGCAGCCATTCTTGCTCTATGAACTGGCCATTATCATGGTGTGCTACAGCCGCGTACAAAGTCGGTCTAGGCAATGCTTTGAATCACTGGACGCGCCAGACGAACAGTGTCTCGAGACGGAGGGATCACCGAAGCAAAAAACAACTGTGGACTAAGCAAGCTAAACTTTATTTTGAGCAATTTTCCTTTTTCGTATGGCACTGTTTGAAAGTTGCGTGAAAGAGAGAAGCTAAGTTACGAGAGGGACCTCGAATAATAATTGAATTAGAAGGTAAAGTCGGAGCAAGGGGAAAACTAGAAAATACAATAATCATAACGTACGTCCATGCCAAAATTATGCCACTTTCTCGTCAGCATGCCCGTCTGTCATAAGGTGGCATAACATTATGGTGATATCACGGTTAAAAATACGAAAACCAGAAACCCTTCCACAGACACAATATGAATGCGTCACCATATATGACCTACGAAAGAAAGAAAGAACAATGTGGATTTATTCTGTGGGTTTGAGTTAGGGCTTAAAGAGAGTCAGCGCTATCACAAGAGAAATAATATATGACATGATTTGCAAATGAATTGATGCTTATTTATGCAGCCCATATTCTCTAAATAAGTACCCTACCAATGCAAGAATAACAAAGTAGGACAGAAGAAATTGATTTCATAACTACATGTATAACATAAGAAGACTGTCGTAAAGGAAGTATAGTGAAAAATTCGTATAACAGGGGCATTTTTGAACCGGCGTTTTTGTAGGATAAAGGGCGGAAACTGAACGTTTGTTTTACAGCTCAAAGTGTTTTAGTTTAACTGTATCTTTTATGACTGTGTCAATATGGCCACTTCAATGTAATTTTGCTTTGAAAAACGACACTGAATTAAACTGTTTTCTCACACTCCATAATTAAAGCAACTTTTTTTTTTCACCCACGGCAGTCTTACCTCAGCGTGCAGAGAACCTAATCTGCGGAGAGCATCTTCCAATTGCCAAAGTTCTCCTGCGATAGCTTTTTGGACACATTTATTGATCACGTCCAAAGTCATAGACATATGACGACTGTGTTTTTCAATCTTTAGATACAATATATCGAAATTAAAGTGCCTTGATTATGTGAAAGAAAGCATGATATCAGAATGCTACAAAAATTGTGACGGCAAAAGCAATCACATTTTCACTTCATTGAGGTAGTGATCATGAAAACGGTGATACACACTGTATAAAAGAAATTGCAAGTAGCCAGGCAAAAATATTTTTATAAATTTTATATGTAAAAACTATGAACAGTTTGAGTGACACACCGATAACTAAGGAGAGAGAGAGAGAGAGACAGGCAGACGTAAGGATGAACTGGTAGACAAACAGGTCAGCAGGCGGACGCATAGGATGGATAGAGACATATAGACAGGCAGACAGACAGACTAACAAATGGATAGATAGATAGATAGGTAGAAAGATAGATAGATAGATAGATAGATAGATAGATAGATAGATAGATAGATAGATAGACGGACAGACAGACAGACAGACAGACAAATAGATAGATAGACAGGCAGGCAGGCAGACAAATAGATAGATAGATAGATAGATAGATAGATAGATAGATAGATAGATAGATAGATAGATAGATAGATAGATAGATAGATAGATAGATAGATAGATAGATAGATAGATAGATTGGCTCACATTCAAAGGCACTTCAGTAAGGGGGTCACTGCCCAAGTTCTGGCCTGCTGGGCATTTAAAATGTGTGGTGAAAATCTGTGGATATTTCTTGATCATCAGTGTGTAGCAGTTTGTTTCAAGATTGCCTTCGACCATTTTGTAGTAATGATCCCAGTATTTAGCCAAGGACAAAAGATCCTCAAAATTCCAGCGTATGCGAGGAGGAACATCAACAGCCCTCGACGCCCTTCGCATATGTACGAGCTGCCGACTACGTTTTCCTTGCAGATCATGCTGGCTTCTGTGAAAGAAAATAGTAGGTTATTATATGTTTGGTTTAGTAGGGGAATAAGACAACGAATATTCAGTTTATTTAACAAATTGACAAGAAGATGCACGCTAAAACATTTTCGCATTTCCTCATTTTCTGACAGGCATATATTAATGCTACGAATAATATTAAAACAGCTTGTTTGTTACACCAAAGAGATAAACAGATGTTTGACAATTCTGGCTCACAGAATATTAAATTTTAATGATGAAAGACTCGAACTGCCCGGATGACTTATCAGAAGAGACAAACTTTAAACTGGATCTGGAATTCTCAGTTTGCAAAGCCCCTTAAAAAAACAACAACCCTGCAAATTAATAGCATCTAAAATAAATCTCTTCAGGGAACATGATGAAGACACAAGGGAACGTAACAGTTGTCAATATCAAGAATGCTGTGCGGTCGTGTTACTAATAATATCATATCTTTAAAACAAATTCTCTATTCATGTCATGGATGTGAAAGAGCTGTGTCATACCTACATTGTTAGGTTATGAAAACTGTAATAGACAAGTAATAGACTGTAATAGCCCCTTCGACCATTCAGTTATATAACGAAAGCCAAACGAAAACTGTTTCCGATCTCATTCTTTTTCCGCGGTAATAACATCATCATCATCATCATTCTGATCATTTCTATCGTCTTTATCTACATCAACGTCAAGATTGTCGGCCAGAATCTTTCAGTAATAAAATCTTCAGAATTATCTCTATAACCGTCCTTAAAAATTAATCTCTTGTTCCAGTTGAAGAGTCTTACATTATTGAGAATTTCTTTTCATCTCTCTGTCTTGGAGCAGATTAAATGAGGTACACTTCCCAAATGAAATCTAATTAGAAGGACCTAGATCACTTGTACATCAAGGCCAGATCGCGCATCCGACATTGCCGTATTGCTATCGTGATTCGGTTTCATGTTCCCGTCAGGCAAGGCGCTCACAGGCGATTGTGGTTCCATTGCAGTCTCGTCGCATTTTTGTTTAAAACTGTAGACAAATGAATGGAGATGGGACATATTATGCTAGACATGGGTACATCAAATTGCCAAGGGAAGCACGAAAAAGGACGAGACTGCAGCACGACAGCATGTCGCATCTGCGTGCCTAACCTGACTCTGTAGTGAGCCCATGTCTTGCATCTCCATACATTCGCCTAGATTTCCATAAACAATGATAAACAACTGCGACGCGACAGCAACACAATAAAGTCGCAGGTGCGCGCCAAGGCTAACTCAGAATGCACACTTATGAGTGATACATTTTCCAGAAACAGTTGGAAAGCGCAGTGATGTAAAAGGAAAATTCGCACTCATAGATACAGTCATGCTCACAGGAAACAGTGTCATGCAAATGGTACGAAGTCAAGTTTCCACCTGAAAGAAAAATGCGTACAGATCTACTCAAAACTGAGCACCACATGCCAAAGTCAGGAGAAAGATCACCCTTGGACTGGTTTCAGGCGAGAGGCAACTATAACTATTATTCAAATGAATAATTACATTTCATGCCTGATCGGTTTTTCTGTGGAGTTCCACGGAGTTCCCACTGACACTAGTGACAGTACAAGCGCAATGAAATCAGTATCAACAAGGGTCAGTCAAACCATCTTTATGACCAAGACAGATTTCGAAAGACGTATAGCTAGAAGGCAAATAACCATCGCAAAGGAAGTGCAAAAGTCTATATGACCGAACGAAAAAATGTTTTACAGAACATGTCGTGTAATGATGAGAATTGGGATCATGTATTGATTTTTTAATTTTTATTTTTGGCAGTTTGTGAAAATAATGGATATTTAATTATTATGGCATCCAATTGAAAGAAAGGTCAAGTATAAGCAGATTCTTATAAGCGCTCAGAATTGAAACCAGTGCCTAGAAACAGATTTATCCAGGGCTAATCCGGATACTACAAGTAGTAAATGTTACGTTTTAATCAAAGTAGTAAACAACGATGTAGAGCCGGGATGAACAAAAATTTAGACTATTTACCTACTGCCATCAGACTCCACACTCGATGACGTACAACCCATCAACTGCTGTTAGAGTGGTTAAGAATACATCTTCACATTTTCCAATGATCTCGACTTGAAACTAGGGGAATGGTTTGTTTGTTTTGTCGCTGCTCCCTCATCTGCATCATTCCATGCACATGGATGCAATTACAGCGGAAGTAATGAGGCGAGGTGCTCCAGAGTGCGTGGTAACGTGATGACCAAGATGTGCACTGCGGCACGCTATATATATATAAACTAGTTGAGGCCCCCGGCCCTGCCCGGGATAAATCGGTTTGAATATTGGTTTCAGTTCTGGGTGGTTATTATGGACCTGCTTCATCTGGCCTGTTACTATTTGTTTAGTATATTTTTGTTTGTTTGTTTTTAAATAAGTGTTACTGCTCTGCCTTTGTGAGTTGACACTCTGCTCATCCCCAAGTCAAAATTGGGCAAAAAGAAAAGGTTGTATGTTGCAAAGCCCCGCGTGAGAAATAAAACCCAAACAATACAAAGCAAACTAAAGAGAAGACAGAAAATACACAAATTTTCGGCTTTCGCCTTTGTCAAGTGAAAAAAAACGAACAATAAAAGACTTCAACAGGAACGAAGTGAAACAGTAACAGCATGATTTGCACACGGGTTAGTGTGTTTGATAGTGAACACATCGCAGGAAGTGATAACGAAACCTTAAAATGGCGAACCATGACTCGAAATAGATCTAAATGATGGCGAAACAATAAATTTCCAATAAAAAACAACAACACCGATTTGAGACTTCTATTAAAAACTGTGCACCCTTACATCCATTCTGATGCACCATATAAAATTTGAAGTCTGAGTGTAGAGTGGTTCAGAAGCCTTTTGCAACAAAAAATCTCAAGTCCACAAATATAATATAGTATAGATAACACTTGGACAGATCAGAAGATTGTATGCAGGAGCTGATTTAACGAGAGAGATAAGATGATGTGGCGATGGGAGGTTTCTCGCAATCTACAATGTGAAACTTTTAAGCTCTTTACGATGCGTTCTTACAAGTGTTCCGTACTGGAAGTGTGAAACATGCACACTGCACCACCCGCGCAGTCATGGGTTTCTTCACCTGGTGGAATTTATCCAGGTAAACATGATACCAAATCGGATTTATTTTCACTCTTTGGCATGTCATTTTCACCTGTTAAGGAAGGAGAGCACCTTTGGTTTTTGTAAAAGAAAAATATCCAGATCAGCACCCCGACCCTGGCATGTATTGTGCAGCTGAAAAAATAGGCTTCAGTCTGCTTTTGCATGGCTGTGCGTGGCACTTGTTCAGGACCGGATTACGATTTTGTAGGCCCCAAGGCTGCAGATGCTGTGAGATTCCCAATAATAATTAATAAAATCACGAATTTCGGATGCTTGAAATCAGTTTATTAATCTTCTACAACATAATGTCATATAAAGTATTACAACACCTATTTCATAAACAATAACACTATCGACCTGCAATAAAAAAAAAAAAAAAAAAGGTTTTGATGTGCATTTTATAATTTCACTTGATCTCTGGAGGTCCTCGGCTAGGGCGGG
This sequence comes from Onchidella celtica, assembly GCA_963931925.1. Classification (NCBI taxonomy): domain Eukaryota; kingdom Metazoa; phylum Mollusca; class Gastropoda; order Systellommatophora; family Onchidiidae; genus Onchidella; species Onchidella celtica. The sequence continues at coordinate 47,149,789 of OZ007567.1, forward strand.
GGGCTACAGCCCACAACGCACATGTCTTAATCCGGCACTGCGCTTGTTCCTCAAGAACTGAAGGGGATTCAGTTTTGTTCCTCAAGAACTGAAGGGGATTCAGTTTTGTTCCTCAAGAACTGAAGGGGATTCAGTTTTGTTCCTCAAGAACTGAAAGGGATCAGTTCTAGTGGTTCACTGGTATTTCTTGTTTGTGTATTTGTTCTCTAATGGACGGTTTGATTGAAATGCTGTCCACCACTTACATTTTCGACGTCATGGAGTTTTGCCACAGTTTTACAGAGGTGTTAATGGGATCATGTTCTGCCATGCCATCTCTGATAAGGGATTTCCGAATTCTTCAAACATATCCACGAGTACCAGTACGTCCGAATGAAACCTCTTCTGCTTCATTTCATATTGATGGTGGACATTTTTGTTGTCAATAGAATACGGAAAGCACTCGTTCTCAAAACCCTGAAGAATTTGACAAGTTTCAGCGCCCCCAGTACCCTGCACCAGCGTCCTGGTGGGTTTAAGTCTAATTATCTCACTATCTTTTTCACAAATTCTTTTGTTCGTGTGATTGATCCAAGGCCTGAAGGATTTTCGAACCATAAAATGTCCATGTCTGAGCTGGAGGAAAGTTTTCCTATTTTCTTGAGGTTGTATCGAAATATCTATGGAATGACATGACCAAGCATTAAATTTACCCAACATCCACAAACCCAAACGATACCAAAACTACAGTGTTACAGCGAATACTTATCAGACACGTATCATTACCGGTACCATTTCATCAAGCGAGGTCGATCCTCATGCGCCTCTCAATATCGAACTAAGTGGCACGTTTGTGGGTGATTTAATATGGGTAGTTTTTCATTATTGTGCTAACATTGTGTAATTCAATCCATATGAAGCTGAGGTTTGTGTTAATGATGTTTCATGCATATGACGTGGCAGTGTATTCGCCATGCCATACTTGACTGTCGAGAATCGAATCCACAAGATGCAGAACGAAGGCACCAAAACCTGTTGAGCACTTCATTATATACAACGTGTGATATAGAACCACTCTGTGTAACAAAATTGTTTCCCAATTACCAAGGGAATTTGGCTGAAAACCGCAAGTGAAATCAAATAAAATATTGAGGGCCAACAGGTGACAATAAGGGAGACCAAAGATTCTAGAATCAGTTCACAAGCCGGCAAAAGCCTGCAAAAATATCCTGCAAGGTCTTGGAACTCACCGATAGAAAAAAATATCCTGCAAAGTCTTGGAACTCACAGATAGAAAAAAATATCCTGCAAAGTCTTGGAACTCACAGATAGAAAAAAATATCCTGCAAAGTCTTGGAACTCACAGATAGAAAAAAATATCCTGCAAAGTCTTGGAACTCACAGATAGAAAAAAATATCCTGCAAAGTCTTGGAACTCACAGATAGAAAAAAAAAAGATGCCTCTTTTTTTTATTTTTTTTATCCGTTTAGAGAGAAACAAAAAGTTCTGCAGTGTGTGCAGAGAGCAGTTTGTTTAGTGAGCACACAATATTGAATGTCATGCGAAGTGAAAGATGTTCAGTAGTTTCGTGAAACATGAGGTCCGGTGCACAATAACCAATTTTGATTGGCCGATTGGTTGGCTGGTGCTTAGGCTAGGAGGAAGACCTCCTCCCCCCCCCCCCCCCAACCCCACCCCGAATGTGTGGCATGCAATTGCCAACCGTCAGTTAAAAACATATTTTAACTGAATGTGTAGACTTCATGCATATCCGAAGAAAGCACTATGCCTGCAGATCCACGAAAAAATTATTTTCTGACGTGGACCCGCAACGCAACCTGTCCTTTCTGAGAGAGGCTAAAATCTACAACTTGATTTAAAAACTTTTATACGCATTTACAAAACGTTTTCCAGATCTATACAAAACAAAGTTCGAGAATTTTACCAATGTGATAGATTTATATGAATGTATTTGGTTCTCTGTTAAACTTAAAACCTCTGACTGCGAAACATAAATAAAGAACGTGTACCGGTACCCAACTAGACCGCGAAGGGCACAAAGTGGCCTTTATCGTGCCGACGCGCCGTAAAACCCAAATTCAAATTCAAAGTTAGTTGGGCAGTGACGTCACGGCACTGAGAGTCAATGAAGTCCAATTAGTTGGCTGGTGCGCGAGGTCTCACTAAGTTTTAATGTCGTGACGTCACCATCCAACTAGTCAGCCGATCAAAATGGGATAGGTCGGGCCTAGGCTAAGTGGTGAACAACTCTAATGTTCAATTTGTAAATTAATTCCCATTAATGTCTACACAGAACACATCAAATAATCTATAGGTAGAATGCGCATATCCACCATCTTGTCTGTCCGGACCACAGACTAATAAAATACCCAGACTGGATGATCCCATTGTGTGACGTCACAAAACAGCGAAAGGTCATGAACCATCCGCCACATCAGGTTTACGTTTACGACCGACGCTTCAGCATAGCTACAATGTTGAATGACACCATTTTGACGCGCCTACTGAACGCGGAAGTTTGGTTCCGCACCAAGAAATCAATACATCTACCACCAATCTTGACAAATAAAAAGAACTTTCTACTGCAAATAGAACTAGAATCGGAATTTCCCGAGCGGCGGCCATGTTGTTTATACGACCGCCGCTCGGGAAATTCCGTAAAAAACGACACAGCCCGAAGCTCGTGTTTCCAGTCTGGTTAATATATTAGTCTGTGGTCCGGACCAATCGGCGGCGAGTTTTAAAAAAGTTCACTACTGTAAACAATGACACGTGTTTATACGCACATGGGGGACGTTCGGTCAATTCTTTCACTTCCTTTCTCTTGTTTACACGGATGGTAGGGAATCGGACCAGTTTGGATACATCCTTTCCACCCCTGTCACAAAAGTCAACTGCAATGCAACCAGCAGGCATTTTAACTGCTTAGACACATCTCGAAGTTACACTCATGAGCTGATCCACCGACCACCTTGTTTGGCGGAAGTACAAAACAAAAACTCTGTGACGCCATGCGCATTCTACCTATAGAGCTTTACTGCTGTCTGATGGATTACGCACGCGGCGCACTGATCTTGGGGACAGAGATGGACTAGCGGTTCAGAAGAATTCGATGTGGCTGAGCCCACTACTTGAGCCATTCATAGCTTGTATGCTCACTCACGACCATCACACTCATGCATTCGTTCCCACGCGACGTTGTGGTATCGCAGCTAGTGCGCGAAGATCACTTGGATACTGCGAGGAGTGGACAGTGTAACGATTTTGATTTTACACGACAGCAGTTCGGAAAAATGTGATCTCCACATTCTGTGAAGTTTTCTTTAGTGGTGACTATCCATTATGCTGTCAATGAAGTAACAGTAAGTTTTGTCATCATTTTTATTCTGTTGCTGTCGATACTTATAGAATGCGGTGGTTTCATAAATTTTTTTGGTGGGCCCGTCCTTTTTCCATGTTATTTTTGTTGACCACTGGGAAAGATTTTCTGATCGTTAATTAGGCTCATTGCAATTTCTATAATGTTTCCACATGGCTAGCAAGTTTTATTTGTCTATAGGTATGAGAGTTGAGTGAAAAATATTTTGAACACACAAACATAAAATCCACGTGTAACATTAAAAAAAAACAACAAACGGCCAGGTGAGTTACAGATGTACTTCTGTATGATGATATTAATCACAATCAAAGCACACGCCTGATCGAACTCTCTATCTCAGTAGATCTCGCCAAGCTTTCAAAACATTTTTTTTAAATTAAATATTTACACAGCTTTGAGTTTGACTTCGCGTTTTACGGCGCATTGGCACGATAACGGCCACGTTGCGCCTTTCACAGTCTTTCTTGGGCACCCTTATTGTGTCTCGTATTCAGAGCTTCACCAAATTTAATTTTCACAAGTAGAAGTAAATAGTTCCGTTACAACATTATTACAATGGTAACATTCTCAAAATTGTTGTGTATAGATTTGAAAAGAATTTTATAGCGACAGAGACGACAGCTCAAAACACGCTGCCTGAGGTGATATGGTATATTTTTAGTCGATTTCACATGACTTAAGATTAGTCCATGCGTGGAAACGTGATAAAATCAAGACATTTTGAAGAAAAATAATTGAAACTCTGTCAAGGCTTTATCGTTTAATATTCCATTCTAAGTTCATGCAGTGAAAACTTTAGTATCAGTTTATTGAACACTGCTCGAGAAATGCAGTATCTTGGTAATTCAGCTTTGAATCACAAATGTTGAAAAGAGCCAGTGGAGGAAAAAGTGAATGCTCATCACAAGCATCTCTGTGGGTAGGCATGTGTTTATGTCACAAAGCGTGAGTTTCTCTGACTTATCGGTTCCAAGATGACAGCGAAGCAATGCAAGACCGTGGACACCATAAATGAAGCGGGGGTATTTTTAGGGTGATTATCCCTTGACGTCACAGAACTTTCGCTTCTGGGAAAATCTAAATTATTGATAACCATAACTGCTGCTAAGTCTTACATGGCGCTCTAGATAACTTTACCTGTGACGCAAACGGAAAGATTCCAGCTCTTAAGCAACAACATTCATTCCCTCACTATTCTTGATTTGCGCCCGACGCCATCAAGTGTTGTTTTTGATTCTGTCTTGACAACAAATAATAAACATAGTAAGTGTATGGCTTATCTTTTAGATGGTTACCGTGTCAGTCGGTTATTGGGCGGATTTGGCATGTTGCTTTCATGGTGTATAATTAATGGTCTCTCTGTTAATTGTAGATAGCTCTTAAAAATTGATGAATGTACACAATAAAATAAAATAAAACACTGATAATGTTGATAAAGTCAAAGTTCTATACTCATTGCACGCAGAGCTGATCGGCGTTGGGGGGGGGGGGGCGAAAGTCTTGTTTCCGACATAGCATATCTGTACGAGAAATGGACACACACACACTCACACAAAATTCAGATGTTTTGGCGCAAACTTAAAAATTTCACGAAATCTCAAACGTAAAGGGTGTGATGAGAGGCTAGATATTAAGGATGCATGGAATGCAACTGAGGCTTGTGGTGGTAATACTATAACAAATGACCAACTAACCACTCAACTCTCATCACCGTGGTGCTTGCCCACAATCTTAAAATCTTCACACATCAACACCACACCAGGAGCTTTTTGGCGACAGGGACCACAATTATTATATATATCTAAAAAGAAGAGTTATGTGGCCCAGCAATGATTGGGGTAATAAACAAACTAAGAAAGACTAAAAATGGATGACTAAAAAGCACTAACTAAAAACGTAAATCTACTATAAATAGATGACTGAAAAGCACTAACTAAAAACGTAAATCTACTATAAATAGATGACTAAAAAGCACTAACTAAAAACGTAAATCTACTATAAATAGATGACTAAAAAGCACTAACTAAAAACGTAAATCTACTATAAATAGATGACTAAAAAGCACTAACTAAAAACGTAAATCTACTATAAATAGATGACTAAAAAGCACTAACTAAAAACGTTAGGTGGTCTAGAGGCAAGGTGCTCGCCTCTCATGCCAAGGGTCCCGGGTTCTAAACCCGGGCAGTGCAGGCATGTTGGAAAGTGGATTTTTCTCATATTTTCAAGTCCCTGGTCCTATTGCGGGGTAGGATCGAGTAGTTCTTGGAAATTGGATTTTTCTCATATTTTCAAGTCCCTGGTCCTATTGGGGGGTAGGATCGAGTACCTAGTCTTCTCGGATAAGGACGAAAAAATTCGGAGGGCCCGTGTGCACGTTGCGCACGTTAAAGATACCTTGGCAGTTGGAAATCGTAAAGAGCAGGCCGAAAGGCCGCTGCCCGGGCAAAATTGAAATTAATAGATTAAAATTTATCCATATCAAAATTGAAATTAATAGATTAAAATTTATCCATATCATCTCCCCCCCCCCCCCCCCCCCCCCACCCCCGCCAGAACAAGAAATAATAAAACAAGTAAAGTGGGGTGTAAATGCCAAGGGCAGCGAACCTCCTAAAATAAAGACCTCAAATCACTAACTAAAAACGTAAATCTACTATAAATAGATGACTGAAAAGAGATAACTAAAATAGTTGTCTAAAAAACCTAAAACCCATTGCAGCCCGCCAACTGGCGTCCCCAGCTCACTTCCTCATCTGCACTGCAAAGAAGTCCAAAATAATGAACATACATTATAGTACGCATGCATGCTTATATATGCATATATCAATTGTTACACTACTACCATAATTAACAGTATGCACCCAGCATATTACCCACGCACGCACATGCATGCGCGCACACACACACATACACACAGGCACGTCACCCTACTAGGTAGCCTCCAGCATATATTTACTGGAGAACTAAAGATAAACACAAGCCATCCAGGCCTAGAAACACAATTATAATTATACTGGCCGTTACAGGCTTACTATTTATCATCCACCTGAGCGTGGCGTTACCCTCTTCAGCCGTCCTCATCGACATAACATGATGATAATACTAATACTTGCGCCAATTTGTCTCGTTACCGTGATATATACTAAGTGCAAACATGACCTCGGTGGTTTTACCGTTAGCATAACGCAGTCCCATTCACACGTGCTATTCACATTCATTCAGTACGCACACAATGATCCCTCTAATAATACCACTTCACTAACCATGGATGGACACGCCAACATCCATGTGCGGTTGCTCACCGCCCTCAGCAATACCCTCTCACTGGCACTCCAGCATGTACTCGCTCTGGCCTGCAATAATTAGGACAATATATCCCAAAAACCTCTAGTCGACTCTTGTGCCACACTACAAGATGATGCAATAATAGTGAACTAGTCTAGGTGACCTTGTTGAAAGCGTCTTGCCTTAAAAGAATGTCGACTCCAATCTTACGGTATGTCACTTCTCAGGCTAGCCTGCAGATCGAATATTCGAAGGTATGGGTACACACTAACCAATGGACCCCTACCACGCGATAGGTCCGCTCCAATAACTGTCCTTGTCATTAATAACTTACTTTCTCTACGTACAATCTTATATCCACTGCCATCTCAACAGCAGAGTGGCTGAATGTCACATAAATTTACATGTAGTTAAAGGGGAAGTCCCCGCAGCGTCGACCTCGCTCGCAATGTAGTGTATACGATAGTGTCCCACTAGTGTAACGCTGCAACTTTGAATTCCATTACAGAGTAAGTGACTTTAATACCAATCACTATGTGCCTGAGCACAGAGTCTAGAAACCACCAAAATACACGCCATGAATTATCTATTATATTCACGGCACGGTGAACGAAATGCCGTGAATACCAACGAGAACTAAATAAAACATAACTGAACATTCAACTCACCAGTTCCCGAACAGCCAGAACGGTGCGCAGAAAACTTGCACAAGACAAAACCAGCAGGGTGGTGATGGAGCTACTTGTCAGTTTGCGAGCCCAGCCTGGAAATGACCAAGTGTCCAGATCGTCTGGGTTTTATCAGGGCCAAAACCCCGTCAAACTGAATAAATGGCGAATTGTAGCGCAAAACCCGCCAAAACTGAAGATAGAGCGAACTGACCGTTGGCCAAGATGAGCAAAGAAGAGCCAGACTCATCTCGAACCTTCCACAGAAACTGGGTCCCCTACTGTGGATCCAAAAGCAAAAAAGGATTCCCGAGGCTGCCGTCGCCACTCTCTGGACCAAAACGAGCACAGAACCTCCGGGGCGCATGCCGTTGCCCTCAACCCTCCTGTGGAGTTTCCGGAACGTCCGGCAAAGGAAAAGCAACCAAGGACCCCCACACCCTTGGCCCATCTGGGATTAGCCAACTCGTGATGGACCAAGAGGCGCAAGGAATCTCCGTTGCCCTGGGCACTCCCGGCGTGTCCTAAGAAGTTACAGCAAAAGGAAGGCAATCAAGAGTCTTACATCTTTGGCCCACTCGGTGTTAGCCAGTTCGCTAAGCAAAGGAAAGGCAATCACGGATCCCATGCCTTCGAATTGCTCGGCATTAGCCGATTCGTGACACGGTCACGTAAAGATGTTAAAAAAAATGTTACAGCTGATATACTGCAGATGAGGTAGTGAAATCGCCTGAAGGGAGGGATCACTAAAGTTCCACTGAGCAGAGTACACGAATCTAAATGACGAAGAGAACACAGAAAATTAATTCTAAAAAGACAAGTTTCAGAAAAGTGAAGGCAGAAAAGAAACGGAAGAGCAGCAGAATGATGAGGTCATGACAAAGATTGACAGTAAATTTGCAGGACGCATCAACATGCTGACGTGCTGGCCCCAGGATAGAGTAGCGGGGGGACCTATAATGGAGAAAACAGAACCAGACATCCACCAAAGACATTACGGAGGTGATTAAAGACGGGTGAGACATGGCCCAGTGACAGTCACAGGAACAACATCAACATGTCTGCATTCCTAGCTAGGCACTGGAAATTAAACAGAATGAAGAAGTCATTTTAAGTACAGGGCAATCTCAATTTGAATTATTAACAAAGGTGCGATGCAGGAAATAAGTAATGAGTTTGAGTTTCAGTTTGGCTTTTACGGGGCGTCCGCACTATGACGGCCACTTTGCGCCTTTCACGGTCTATTGGGGTCATTTATGTTTGGTATTCAGAGTTTCATCAATTTAAATTTCACAGATGGAATTAAATAGTTCCATACAAGTTTTATCACACTGGTAAAAGTCTCAAAAGTTGTTTTGCATGAATCAGAAAAGAGTTGTGTACATGAGTGCAAAAGTTCTTAAATGAAGTTGTAGATCTTAGCCGCTTTCAGAAAGGACAAGACACACTGCGGGTCCACGGAAATTTCAAGACAAAATGAGACAGCTCGCAGACAAGATAGTGAGGGTGAGTGGAATGTGTATTTTAGAGAAGTTCGTTTGAGCGATGACTTTTGGGAAAAGTATGAATTTAAACAGAAACAGATGAATAACAAACTAAGGAAATGATAAGAAGCAATCGGATAATGTAAATTTCACTTAAGCAAAATGATGCTGACATTAACTTAGCCTAGCCTTTCCTTTTCGATTAAAGAAGATTGCGAGCAAATATAGGTTATAAAGCTACTACATGTACAGTGTTATACGATCCAATTCGTCGAAGATACCTACAAGTATTAAAAATTGTCCGCTTTCCTTGTTCAGCGTGATTGTCAGTGTTTTACTTACGAATTCACTTTGCTCCTAAGTTATAAAACCGGGCAACCGACCAATCGTTTCACAGACAGAAAGCGATTACCTTGCCCTCGATCAAAGTACCGGAGAATGACATAAAAGCTTAGGTTCACCTACAGCTTCAATAATTGATGTCGTGGGTAAGCAAGAACCAACAGGATATTCCCCACTCGTTATCCTTCCGCAAGGCCGTAACATGCAACCCTCACTTTCCACAAAGAAGAGGATATTGTATTTACATCACCGATATTTACTTCTGTCTTCTAGTCTTTACTTTCATTTTTTGTTTATTTTACGTATCGTCGGACGACATACGGCAATTAAGACGATATCAAGTTCTCTGTCACGAGTGGAGTGAGTGCAATTAAGGGGATTGCTACAGAGCGGGTGTAGAGTAAGAAAGGCTCACAGTAGACAGCAAGTTAAGCGTGCTGTTGTGAGTAGTAGTGGGGGCGGGGTCTGAAGGAGGCGGAAGCGCTGTATAACTATCACTGCAAGTTAGAAGGTCCGACGGAGCGGACCTGTGAATAAGAGCCCAGCGGGCGGACATAAGTGAAAGCAGTCGGGAGACGGATGAGTGTTGTTCCAGTAATGACTGGTATGTAGAACGTTGATCGATTATTATGATTGATGTATTATATTATATTCGTCTATTACCATGATGTGAATAAGTATATGTGAGGAATGTGGAAGTCCTTGATATTGGATATAGCAATGTGCGCCACGAGCGATAGATGAAAGTGAGTTCATGGATTTGTAGCGCGAGTGAGTAGTGTGTACTCCGATGGAGGTGTGTTACCGTAAGATGTGTGGTGAGTGAAAGGGGAACTAGTGTGTGTACGCTTCATGGATTGTAAGGAGAGGTGGAGTGAATAGAAATGGTAGGGTATTATACCAATGTAATGTTATTCTTGTAGGTGTCGGGGACGGGCCGCAGAGCCACCTCGATGAGCACAGGGGATAGGCCAGCATAGGGCCGGAGGCCACACATAGGCCAGAAGTGAGGCTGTCAGTGCAGGACAGTAGAGGCACATAAAGTCGTGGCAGTCAGGCCACGGACAGGGACGTAGATATGAGAGTGAATGAGATACTATATTGTTGCCATGTTGATAGGCTAGTGAACTGATACTATGTTGTTGCCATGTTGATGGCTATGGAAATAATAATGTGTTATTGCCCTGCTGAGGTGCTAGGGGAGTGCTAGGGGTATGACAATAGGAATGTGATATTGAGAGACTGCGGTGCCAGTGAATTACTAGGGTGCTATTAAGACCCTGAAGGGAGAGGCTGAGGCCGAAGTGCCTTTAGGAGTAACTACCGGATTGTGGATCCGAGGGAGCGTGTGTGTGAGAATAAGGCCGTTGTACGGCAGTCATTTCAATAATATAATATATGTAATTGCGCTATTATATGTACAATTATGTTTAATAAATGTGTGAGTCTGATGGATTGTTCTGTTAAGTGTTAACTTGTTTGTTCGTGATTGTTGTCCTGTCATAACTTATTACATCTCCCAGTCTGGGATTTGTGACACTGGGGGCTCGTCCGTTGTGACATTGGGGGCTCGTCCTGTTTACCTGTGGTCATTTTGACATTGTGTATTCGTTATATCTAGTTGTTTTTCTGTTGTGCTAGGAATTCGTGCTGTTGTCTTTGTTCGTGGGATGAATGGAAATGTCATGATGGTATGATTTATGTATGTTTATGAATAATAATATGTATTAATGTGTACTTAAATTTCTGCAGAGTGTGTGTGCCAGCCTGAGGAGACAAGCAGCCAGAGCTCCGATTAAGGGGAGGAGTTAAACTCAAAATTCGAAGTTAAGTGAAGCTGAAATTTTGTGCCCTGGATCGGGGGCTGTTCCTTTAATCTGTCTTTTTCTCTGTTTTTGCTGTTTTCGTTTGCTGTGTTGAACCTAGTTTATCCTTTAAAAAAAAGGTGTGATAAACTTGGAACTTCGTTCATCACGGTGAACATTCTGTAGGGCTTTGTTAGTGTTTAGTTGTAGCGTCGATATCTTCTCTGTTCCGCAGGAAGACGTATTCTCTTGTCCCTCTCCCTACCTATCTATAGATACGTTCTTTTTTTTCAGACTCTGTTCTTGTTCGTACCGTGTTGTGTAATCGGCGTAGTAGGTTGCATTTTTTTTTCCATTATAGTTTTTTTTTGTAGAAGCTTTGTCCTAGTCTGGTTCGTTGTCCTTGACGTACTTGTGGTCCTTCTACTGTATTTCTTCATTCTTGTCGTTCTAGTTTCTTTTATAATTAATAGTGCTAGGCATTTTATAGATATAGAATTAGTTGTGCTGTAAAGGTAGATTTATGAATTGTATTTGAGACAACCGGGTATTGTTATATCTGGTGTGATCTCAGGTCTCTGGTCGTGTCGTTAGTTATCATACCGACAGGTTAGCCGTTTTTTTAAATATATACCATAACCATAAATCTGTGAAATGGCGGAACTCCAACAACTAATGAAGTTGGGTAAGGAACTTGGCCTGGAGGGAGAGGAGCTACGCGGCTGGATCAAAGAACAGCAGGCGGATTTGCGCGATGAGCGTGCTAAGGATAGAGAGCGAGAAAAAGAGGCTCAAGAGCGACAGAGAGAAGAGGAAAAAGAGGCTAAGGCTCAGGAGCAGGAGAGAGAGGCTAAGGATAAGCAACAGGAGAGGGAGCTTAAGTTAAAGGAGATAGAAGCTCAAGAACGGGAGCAGGAGATAAGGTTAAAGGAGATAGAAGCTCAAGAGCGGGAGACAGACGCGCGAGTAAGAATAGCGGAGTTGGAAATCAAAAAGAGTGCGCCAACAGAAACAGTTGAGCGGCAGGTACCCAATAAAGGGGGCGTTAGGATTAAGCTCCCTACGTTCGACGACCGGAAGGACGACATAGACGCCTTCCTTTACAGGTTCGAACTGAACGCACAATTGCAATGGGGGGAAAATAAGGAATTATGGGCCACGTACCTGGCATCGCTATTGCAGGGGCGAGCGTTAACCTACTTTAAAGAGCTACAGCGCGAAGACGTGCAAGACTACGATAAGCTGAAGGCTTTGCTGCTTCGCCGATTTGCGCGTACCGAGGAATATTTCCGGGAGCAGTTTAGGCGAGCACGTGCAGACACCAGGGAGGACTTTGCTGCCTTCGTCGCGAGACTAACGGAGTATTTCGCGAACTGGGTAGACCTGGCGCATGTGGGCGCGGATTTTGCTAAACTGAAAGACTTAATGATCCGTGACCAGCTGTACGCGTCGTGCCACAAAGATCTGGTGGCTTTCCTGAAAGAGAACGAACCCGCGACGGTGCAGGAGGCGTCTAAGTTGGCGGAAGCATACCGTATGGCGCATCCGTCCAAACCAGTCGCCAGGGCGTACGTCCAAGATGCGGGGTACGTCGCCGTTGTCGAGGGGTCGCCGGCAGGACTTAGGGACAGGTCGCGTCAGCGTGGTGCCTATAGTGGGCAAGCCCAGGGGCAGCATAGGGGCTATCACCAATCACCGGCGTATGGATCCGGTAAGTTTGACCGAGCAGGAGGGCTAGGTCGCGGTAATGGCCGGGGGCGAGTTGTGACCTTTGCCGATGACCGACGGCATAGGGACTCTAGTTCCGGTCGCGAGGGGTCACGGGGACCCAGGCCTAGAGCAGCACAGGGAGCGGAGTGTTGGACTTGCGGACGCGTGGGTCACTTTTCGCGCGAGTGTAGGGCCGCGAAGTGTTGGAACTGCGGAAGAGCAGATCACATCAGCGTGAACTGCCCTGCAGGTAGGATAGCGGCGAACGTGGACAGTAGCTCCAGTCCATGTTCCCCAAATAAATTTCATCATGCGGCGGCGTGTGTTACATCGGACAACGGAGGCGGACAGTATTCTAAGTGTCCCAGTTGTGAGAAGTTATTATCTTCCGGTGTTTTACCTTGTGGGAGAAAGATCCCCGTTATAAATTCATGTCATACAGGAGGTGGTCTTAGGGTTTATCCGGGGTTTGTTGGGGACGAACCGGTCTCGGTTTTACGAGATACAGGATCTACCGTTGTGGGAGTGCATAGAGACTGCATTCGGGATTCACAGCTTACAGGTGAGACTGTCCCGTGCATCCAATTTTCGGGGGCCATCGAGAAATTACCCATGGCAAAAATAATGATAGATACACCTTTCCTTAGCGGGGAAGTCGAAGCAGTCGTTGGTTGTTTTCCAGGCGCCCAGCTCATCATTGGGAATGTATCACGGGTAGTTTCCCCTTCCGAGGAGAACGTGCAAGCATGGTCGCAATCAAAAGGTATTGACTTTTGCGCCGCGGTCGAAACACGCCGACGGGTAGCCGATAAAGATAAGATTAGACCTTTGGCTACGCCAGCGGTCAACCTAGATATCACGCCAGAGCGCTTGGCGAGATTACAAAGGGAGGACCCATCATTAAACCCATGTTTTGGGGAAGCGCGAACCGAGAAAACGAGGAGATATAAGAACGGGTCGTCCTCCTTTATTGTTCAGGCGGGCATTCTGTTCCGTAAGTATGTAACGGTGTCCTCCATTCTAAAGCAGGTCGTGGTGCCAGCGTTGCTGATCGCAACAGTATTGCATTTGGCACATGATGTCCCATTAGCGGGTCATATGGGGATAGCTAGAACCAAAGAAAGGGTTCTTAAAAATTTTTACTGGCCATCGATCCACAGAGATGTGCAGGTCTATTGTAAGACGTGCAGTGCGTGCCAAAAGACGACGCATAAGGGTCGTACACCCCAGGCTCCTCTTCAGAAGATCCCCACGGTCTCGGAACCGTTTAAAAAGGTCTCGATAGACCTTGTTGGCCCCATTCACCCAGCGACCGATAGGGGGAATCGATTTTTCTTAACGGTCATATGTAATGCTACGAGATGGCCAGAGGCGGTTCCTCTGCGGACCATAACGTCTGAGGCAGTCGCGGAAGCGTTGTTTGCAATTTTCGCTAGGGTAGGAATACCAGAGCAAATTCTGTCTGATAGGGGCGCGCAATTTACGTCGCAGATGATGAAGGAATTGTTCCGCTTATTCAGTATACAACCCATCACTACCACCCCTTATCATCCGCAGGCTAATGGCATGTGCGAGAGATTGAACTCGACGTTAAAGTCGATGCTGCGTAAGGTAGCTGCTGATCGCCCTAAAGATTGGGATAGATATATCCCTGCAGTGTTATTCGCGTACAGAGAGGTACGGCAGGAGTCAACGGGATTCTCGCCGTTCGAAATGATGTACGGTCGTAGTCCTAGGGGCCCAACTGATGTTCTTCGGGACATGATGACGTCGCCATCATCGGGAGACGATGAGCAGATTTCGGTGTTTCAGTACCTTGTTGATTTAAGAGAAAGATTATCTTCAGCGCGCACTAGGGCAGAAGAAGCGTCTGGTATCGCTTCGAAAAGAGCAAAAGACTATAAAGATAGAGGTTCCAAACTGAGAATTTTTAAGCCAGGAGACAAGGTTCTGCTGTTGTTACCTACGGACCATAATAAGTTATTGATGACATGGAAAGGCCCTTATGTTATTGAGCGAGTTGTTTCAAAGGTAGATTACGCTATCCACATTGATGGAGCGAGTAAGGTTTTCCATGTTAATATGCTACAGAGATTTTATGAGAGACCACAGTATCTGTGTGCACAGACAAGACCGGAGGAGACTGTCTTCTCTACCGCTTGTACGGGGGTCGTAGACCAGTTGGACTGTGACGTAAGCGACACCGAGGCGCAGGAAGAGTTACAAATTCAATTGCCGGAGTTAACTCCGACACAAGGTTACAGGGACGTAAAAATTAACCCTGACCTTACGAGTTCAAGGAGTAGGGAACTTAAGACCCTGTTAGCGTCATTTCCGGATGTTGTTACGGATTTGCCGGGTCGCACTACGGTGATCCAGCACCAAATAAAGTTGACTTCGGATAAGCCAGTATTTCTTAGACCGTATCCGCTGCCTTTTTCTTCGAGAGATAGAGTCATAAAGGAAGTTGAGTCAATGTTGAAGTTAGATGTGATAGAACCATCAACATCGCCGTATTCATCACCCATCGTCCTCGTGAAAAAACTTGATGGATCGGTGCGGTTCTGTATTGACTTTCGAAGACTGAACACTATTACGGTAGGCGATAGGGAGCCTATCCCGTTTCAGGAGGAATTAATAGCTTCATTGGCCGGGTCCACGTGGTTTTCCAAGATAGATTTGACGAAAGGGTATTGGGAAATCCCGCTTACTGAGGAGTCTAAACAATACACGGCGTTCCAAACGCCCATTGGATTATTCCAATTTAAGGTCATGCCATTTGGGTTGGTAAACGCGCCAGCGACGTTTGCACGATTAATGAGATTGGTGTTGAAGGACATACCTAATGTCGTGTCATTCTTTGACGATATAGCATGTCATACGTCGACATGGTCTGATCATATTCAGACACTAACAGTAATTTTTCAGCGATTACGTCATTTTGGGTTAACTGCTAAACCCGCAAAGATGGATTTGGCATGTCCAGAGATAGTATTCTTAGGACATATTGTGGGTAGAGGTGTTCAGAGACCTGAAGAAACAAAAATTGACAAGTTAGTAGGGTTGCAAATCCCTAAAACAAAGAAACAAGTCAGAAGCTTAGTGGGAATTTTAAATTATTACAGAAAGTTCATTCCAAATTTTTCCTCCTTGTCATCTTCTCTTACTGACCTTACTAAGAAGGGACAACCCGATAAGGTCCAGTGGACGTCTGAATGTCAGACATCATTTGATAATTTGGTGACAGCATTATCATCGTCACCCATTTTGATATTACCCGATTTTCGATCTAATTTTATCCTCAGAACGGATGCGTCGGACTCTGGTGTCGGCGCTTGTCTTCTACAGGAGGAGAACGAATGTCTCCATCCTGTATGTTATGTCAGTAGGAAGTTATTGCAGAGAGAAAGAAAGTATTCTGTGATAGAGCGTGAGTGTCTTGCCATTGTCTGGTCCGTCCAGAAACTAGGACGTTATCTCATGGGACGAGAATTTTGTATCCAGACAGACCACAAGCCACTGACATTTTTGTCGAAGAATCGTTCGTCCAGCCCACGCTTGTCTAGATGGGCATTGGCTTTACAGCCGTATACCTTCGTTATTCAACCAATTCCAGGAACCAGCAATCATATCGCCGACTACCTTAGTCGAGCCTAGGGCAAGATTTCAGGAGCTTATACATCGGAGGACAGGAACAGTGACAGGATCTGTGTGAATGAGTCCACTTTAAAATATTGACATTATAAATATGATATGAAGAATGGTTGATAGGTTGAATGGTTTTTGATTCTGTATTAAGTATTGTGGTTAGTTAGCTATTCATGATGTGACACATATATGCATATTGCAGGCCATATTGATCCCCATATTTTCCCCTGATTTCGGTATTCTATATACTAGGGGAACTGCTAGGTCAGTTTTTTTAGTGTAGGTATTGCTCACGCTCACTCGTTGACAGTCATCTTGATGCGATTTGAAATTAATTGCATTAATTTTTTTGGGGTGGGGGATGATGTCACGAGTGGAGTGAGTGCAATTAAGGGGATTGCTACAGAGCGGGTGTAGAGTAAGAAAGGCTCACAGTAGACAGCAAGTTAAGCGTGCTGTTGTGAGTAGTAGTGGGGGCGGGGTCTGAAGGAGGCGGAAGCGCTGTATAACTATCACTGCAAGTTAGAAGGTCCGACGGAGCGGACCTGTGAATAAGAGCCCAGCGGGCGGACATAAGTGAAAGCAGTCGGGAGACGGATGAGTGTTGTTCCAGTAATGACTGGTATGTAGAACGTTGATCGATTATTATGATTGATGTATTATATTATATTCGTCTATTACCATGATGTGAATAAGTATATGTGAGGAATGTGGAAGTCCTTGATATTGGATATAGCAATGTGCGCCACGAGCGATAGATGAAAGTGAGTTCATGGATTTGTAGCGCGAGTGAGTAGTGTGTACTCCGATGGAGGTGTGTTACCGTAAGATGTGTGGTGAGTGAAAGGGGAACTAGTGTGTGTACGCTTCATGGATTGTAAGGAGAGGTGGAGTGAATAGAAATGGTAGGGTATTATACCAATGTAATGTTATTCTTGTAGGTGTCGGGGACGGGCCGCAGAGCCACCTCGATGAGCACAGGGGATAGGCCAGCATAGGGCCGGAGGCCACACATAGGCCAGAAGTGAGGCTGTCAGTGCAGGACAGTAGAGGCACATAAAGTCGTGGCAGTCAGGCCACGGACAGGGACGTAGATATGAGAGTGAATGAGATACTATATTGTTGCCATGTTGATAGGCTAGTGAACTGATACTATGTTGTTGCCATGTTGATGGCTATGGAAATAATAATGTGTTATTGCCCTGCTGAGGTGCTAGGGGAGTGCTAGGGGTATGACAATAGGAATGTGATATTGAGAGACTGCGGTGCCAGTGAATTACTAGGGTGCTATTAAGACCCTGAAGGGAGAGGCTGAGGCCGAAGTGCCTTTAGGAGTAACTACCGGATTGTGGATCCGAGGGAGCGTGTGTGTGAGAATAAGGCCGTTGTACGGCAGTCATTTCAATAATATAATATATGTAATTGCGCTATTATATGTACAATTATGTTTAATAAATGTGTGAGTCTGATGGATTGTTCTGTTAAGTGTTAACTTGTTTGTTCGTGATTGTTGTCCTGTCATAACTTATTACATCTCCCAGTCTGGGATTTGTGACATTCTCGACGGATGTATCTTTGCTCGAGCCGGCCCAGATCACATCGATCCTTGTAGTCTACCTAGATAGATATGAGAGACTATAAAATTGCGGACGAGCAGCAGACAGATGAAAAGTGCAGTGAAGAAAGCAGGCAGAGTACCTTTGGTCATGACTCCTGAGAATACCGACTGACAATAGCGGCATATGCGACTGTTCATTTTGAGGTTCTTCTCAAATGCTGGTTGCTAAGCAACCGGCATAATATGAATCCACAGGTAACCTCGCACAAATTAGTCACTAATGGAAACAAGCAAGAAGGACAATTATCAAAGTTCGACAATTGCCTTTATTAGGGATTACAGAGCAGCGATTTCTATCCTTCATTTATCAGTAAGTTCTTCCTTTCTCCCCCTCTCTCTTCTCTTTGTGTGTCTCTGTCTTTCTGTCTCTCTCTGTCTCACCCTCTCTTTCTCTCTCTGTCTCTCTCCCTCTCCCCCCCCCTCTCTCTCTCAATATCCACCCCGTCTATCCTTATTTTCTATCAAATTCAGATCGAGGTATTAGGCTATGTTTTAACGGCAGTTGTAAGTAGTGTTGTATCGAACGATTGTTTCTGTGGGTAAAAAAGTATCAAAAGAAAAGCAGAATCAAACCATCTTCCCTGCAATAGCATATCAATATCATGTCACTGTTTTGATGAAATCGTATATTCTGCAGTCAACATTAATCAATTAGGTATCAACAGCGTGGGTTTGCCAGGACGGTGTCCATGGAAGACGGTGTCAACAGAACCAAACTTGGGGTGTGGTGGTTGAAGAGGTGTGGACAGAGAAGGATGTCTGGCAGGTAGAAACAAAATATTGAACACCAGCTGAACTGTGGGATTAGAGCCACAGGTAAAATGGGTGACAGTAAAATCAAATGAGTTAGTTATGAAATATGCTACAATAATTTACCGATACTGTAACCTAAAATTGTGGTTTTTCTTACGATAAACGTACACTATGCTCGGAGATAAGAAATGAGGGAGATTCTTTCACAAGTTTACCTCATCAGGGTGGTCGGGGAATTTTATGATACAAAAAGTAGGTATGGTTTGAAATTTGTCTACATAAAGCTTCAAGAAAATTATTCACATATGTATTTTGCATGAGATCTTATGGTCGTCAACATGACTAATTCTTTTGGCCACTGGCAGTGGTGATGCTACAGGAGGAGAGCATCTGTTTCAAGGAATTTTGGTATCTTTCCCCCGGTCCCCCAATGTCACAGTGACCCAGAAGAGCTTAAAGATTGGGGCGGGGGAAGGGGGAGAGGTGTGGAAATATTCCTTACCATGCTAATTGTCTCGAGTGCGCCAGGGTTGGCAACCAAGTCACCCCGGTTTAAGGACTGGGATCGTGCCAAGGCAATGTTTATAGAAACGGACAAGGACACACAGACGGGCATGGTAGTTATCCATGTCTATGCGGCATAACATCGTGACGTGGTCAAAACGATAGCCCCTGGATGCCTTTTTTAATCTACATCACGTGGTGCCCATTGTTCCACATCATTTGCAGAACATACATTATTTGCATAAGATAGCTTGCTCTTCACTTCCCTGCCGACTGTTCTCAACTCTGTCTTGTCTTTGGAGAGGCACAGTGAAGGACAAATGAAAAACCTCAGTTTTCTGCAGGCTGACTTCGAGGACAGAAAGGTGGGCAGCTTCTGCAAAGTAATTTAGTCATGTTTAATATTGTATCATCTCATGACTCAGTGTAGGCAACACAGGCAGCGTCGTCAGCAAACTGAATCTCTCTGATCAGTTGCTATGTGACTTCTGATTACTTGTAAGTATCCCAGATCAAAGAAACTGTTGTCTGTCCGAAAGAGGAATTTGCATTCCATCATCGTGACCGGTAACCCCCATGACCGAATGGCAACCTGAACTAGAGTGCGTTGGAAACTTAACTGTACATGTATGATATTAATGTATTATCTTTTGCGGTATCCTGACATTTTTTGTCAGGCCAGAGTTTTCTGCTATTGTATGACAGTACACAATACAGCCTGCTACTGTCACCCCCACTGTCTTGTGGGTCATCTCGGGAGAGAGGAAGACTAGGGGAAGGTAACCCTGAATACAAATACCACACTGCCTTGTGTGTTGCTATGATAGCAAAGGCTATGGGAGTAAACCCAGTCAGAAAATCAGGAGTGGAGACCCGAAGGTGGTTGTCAGGGAGAACTGCATCAAACTGGCTTCCAGCATCTCCTGCAGCCGGACTAGTTCCAAATGTATTGACCTGGTCTCTCCCTTGGGTTTAACTAGAATGGCAGAGAGAGGGGTGGTGCCTCTGGGCAAAGCACCATCTCTTAAAAATAGCCCAGGCAAGGCAGCAAAACGAGGAGGCGTTTGCTCGGGCTTGGCAAGCGTCTGTCTCTCCTCTATAAGCCCACCCATTTCCGATTTGGAGAGGACACTCCAGCCATCCGTTACGGATGGGCACAACACGGGAGGTGGCAGTTACCGGTGATAAGCTCAATCCATTTGGCGTACGGATGAGCGCCAGGGGTCCCCTCTGTCGGTGGGAGCGGCTTTTCAGCTGCATTGATCAACTACCGCCCGCCGTAACCTGGGCAGCCCCCAGGCAGTTGGGTGTTGTTCCGCCACGTCAGCCTGCTTCATAAGGTGGTTGGAGCTAGACCAAAAGTCAAAAAGCTGACGTAAAGTGTGCACCTGGCAAAAACAGAAAAATACTAAAACTTGGTACCTGGAACGTCAGAACAATGCGCCCAGGCTTGCAACAGCAAGATCTCACTAATATTGACTCCATCAGGAAATCCCAAATTATTGATCGAGAACTTCAGCTACTAAACATCGACATCGCTGCCCTTCAAGAAACTCGACTTCCCGACTCCGGGTCAGTCAAAGAAGAAAACTACACCTTCTTCTGGCAGGGCCTTAGCAGCGAACAGCCGAGAATCCACGGCGTGGGCTTCGCCGTAAAAAACTCCCTTATCAATTCGATCGCAACTCCAATTGGAGTGTCAGAACGCATCATGACACTCAGACTGAACACCCGGTCTGGTTTTACCAACATTATCTGTGTCTATGCCCCAACACTTACCTCCTCTGACGAAACCAAAGACATTTTCTACGAGGCATTGCAGAGGACTCTCCACAACATCCCTCTCACCGAAGGCCTGCTAATTCTGGGTGACTTTAACGCTCGAGTGGGAGCAGATCACTCCGCATGGCCAAAGTGCATTGGGCACTTCGGCATTGGCAACATCAACGAAAACGGGCAGCGCCTTCTGGAGCTATGCTCCGTAAACTCATTATGTGTTACAAACACGTACTTTGACCTTAAGAGATGCCAAAGAACATCATGGCGCCATCCCAGGTCTGGCCATTGGCATCAATTAGATCTTATTCTCTCAAGGAGGAAGAGTTTGGGCTGTATAAAAATAACTCGTTCCCTCCACAGTGCTGACTGTGACACCGACCATGCACTGGTAGTCAGCAAAATCAAAATTTCGGCCAAGAAAATATACAGATCAAAAGCCCCTTCAATCCCTAAGATCAATGTAACAGCAATCAGAGATGAATCAAATAGAAAGTCATTTGAAAAGTTATTTGCTGAAAGCATGGATAATGTCACCCAATGTGACTCGGTAGATGAAACATGGAACACTCTCAGTTCAAAAATTCATGACTGTGCCATCAAGTCTTTTGGACAGCATAAAGTTTCAAACAACGACTGGGTAGCCCAGAACAGCGAAATTCTCCTACCTCTCATTGAGCAAAAGAAATCTGCTTTCAATGAGTATAACAAAAATTGCAATCAGAGTACAAAAACTTGTTTGAAAAATGCAAAAGCTAAACTTCAGCTGGAGGTAAGACGTTGCGCCAACAAATACTGGACAGACTTGTGTAACAGCATACAAGAGGCAAATGAAAAGGGAGATATGAAAACCGCCTTTAGTCAGATGAAAGTAGCTCTTGGGCCAATCATCACCAAGAGCGCCCCACTTAAGTCTGTAAATGGTGAACCCATCACAGATAAAAATGAACAACTGAATAGGTGGGTAGAGCATTACTCTCTGTTGTATTCAACTGAGAAAAATATTCCACCAGATTTTGAGGAACACCTCCAAAAACTGCCAATAATGGCCGAACTTGACGCTGAACCTTCCTTAGTCGAGCTTTCCAATGCAATCGACCACCTGTCTGCTGGAAAAGCCACAGGAAGTGACAACATTCCTGCAGAGGTATTAAAAGACCTAAAAGGCCCACTATTACCACACCTGTATAATCTGTTACTGCAGTGTTGGAAAGAAGGCGTGATACCACATGATACGAGAGACGCCAAAATTGTCACACTTTACAAGAACAAAGGAGACAAAGGCGACTGCAACAACTATCGAGGCATATCCCTCCTCAGCATTACTGGAAAGGCTTTTGCTCGCGTCATCCTCTGCCGCCTTCAACAACTGGCGGAAAAAGTCTTACCAGAAACACAATGTGGCTTTCGAAGCAAACGATCAACTATTGACATGATATTTGCACTTCGGCAAATCCAAGAAAAATGTAAAGAACAAAACAGGCCGCTTATAACATGCTTTGTGGACCTAACAAAGGCTTTCGACACCGTAAGCCGATCTGGCCTGTATGCAGTCCTTAAATCCATAGGCTGTCCACCAACATTGCTAAAACTTATTGCATCCTTCCACACTGACATGAGGGCATGTGTCAACTTTGAGGGCTGCACATCCAATTCATTTGCTGTAAACAGCGGTGTGAAGCAGGGATGTGTTCTTGCTCCTACCTTATTTGGTATATATTTTGCAGCCCTACTCAAGAATGCCTTTGGTCAATGTTCAGGTGGAGTACTTATTAACACCAGAGTGGACGGCTCCATTTTTAATGTTGCCAGACTAAAAGCAAAATCTCGTACAGAGCATATTATGTTACAAGAGCTCCTCTTCGCAGATGATGCTGCAATCGTGGCCCACGATGAAACCACGCTCCAGGCTCTCATCAATAGCCTTGCCAAAGCCTGTGACAAATGCTAAAGATCAGTGTCTCAAAAACTGTAGTTTTGACACAAGGCTTGAGAAACCCCAACCCAATCATGCTGAATGGCTCTCCTCTGGAGCAAGTGGGAAAATTCTGCTACCTAGGCTCAACCATCAGTGGTAGCACAGACATAACAACTGAAATAAATGCCAGAATAGGAAAGGCGGCCACAGCTTTTGGCAAACTCTCAAAAAGGGTGTGGAACAATAGCAAGCTGACCATCAAAACAAAGGTACTCGTGTACCAAACTTGCGTCCTAAGCACCCTGCTGTATGGCTCAGAGACATGGACCACCTACTCCAAACATAAAAGATCCCTCAACTCCTTCCACCTGCGCTGCCTACGCAAAATTCTCAAGATCAAGTGGCTAGACAGGATCTCAAATATCGAAGTTCTGAGCCGAGCCAACATTCCATCAACTCAGGCTCTCCTAGGCAAAAAAAGACTGCGGTGGCTTGGACATCTCCACCGTATGGAAAATGATCGCATCCCCAGACAAATTCTCTACGGGGAACTTGCTACTGGCAACCGACCCAGAGGTAGGCCACATCTGCGATTCAAAGACACTTGCAAGGTCACGATGAAAGCATTCAACATCGACCCCAATGAATGGGAGAACCTTGCAAATGATCGAAGCAGATGGAGACAAAAATTGCGCAGTGGCACGCTCGCAATAGACTTCAAGGCAAAAGAAACATACCTGACAAAACGACAGAGGCGGAATGAAAACACTCGCCAAAGTGAACCCAAAAGACTGACCTGCAATCACTGCCATCGCACTCTCGGGTCAAACATTGGTAGAATAAGCCACGAGAGAAGCTGTCAGTCAAAGTGAAAGTGAATATTCTAGCTGCTAAGACCGTCTGTAAAGACGCTAAAGGCCATATATATATATCCTGACATTGGCCACCTTTGAAAAAAAAAAAGCTAAAATGTAGGTATAAATGTGCAAAAAACTGTGTGGATCGGGCTTCTGTGACCACTGAAAACTACAAAGGTGCCCAAGCACTATTCCGTGGCCAAGAAGCCTTTTTTGACCTTTGAAGAGGTAAGCAAAGTTTCTGAATCTTTTAGCCAGAAACAGAACGATCACTGAAAACAAGATCCGGATTAAAACGAAGGTACTACTGCAGGGAGTCAGTCTGAGGTCCGCCATTAACGTAAACTTGCCAAGACCGCCTAAGGCCTTTCCTGTTCGAATATAAATATATATGTAATTTATACTAAGATTTATTAGAGCTTCCAAAGTCGCTGTTGATCTGCCTCAAATTATCGTTGTTGTTTGTGATAAATATTATGTTGTCATAAAAGACGAGCAGTAGAGCATAAAATAATCACCACCTTCGCTGTAGATTACTCCACTGAAAAAAAAAAAGGTTTTATGGCATGATAACAAGCAAGGATCACTCGGACAAAAGGCATTCAGACATCTAGCTAGCTCGAAACAAAAAAATCGGAGTTCCACTTGTGGCAATAATCAAAACAGAACCAACTGGGTTCATTGATTTCCACTGATTGGGCAACAGCCTGAGAAAGCTTCATTTAAACGAACACCTAGGATACATTTTGGTCCCTTCTTCACGTCATTAGCACACACTGGTATTTGGCGGTTTTGCTCTGGGGCCTGTGAGAGTATGACCATGGAAATATCACAGTCGAATCATAGGTCATCTCTTGTATCAAAATAATATGTTCTGCAGACAACAATGTGCGTTTCATAATGTGTGTGTTCATGTGACACTACAGGACGAGGTTTTCGTTCATGTAACTGGTACCCACCGGAATGTCACGGTGTTATGTGTTTCTTCCATCTCTTTGTGTGGATGTGCTGATGTTGTAGAATCACTCGACGCCACATTTTCCCAGCTTGTTGTAAGTAGTGACCGGTGACCATGTTTCTAAATACTATAGGTTTAGTCTGACCGTGTTTTTGCAGAAGAAGATGGATGCAGAAAACAACTTTTTATTTTTGTGTTTGTTTGTTTTTGCCAATTGGATATTAAGGCGTTGACAGTGTTGTATACCGCCTGAGTACATGTTATAGTGGTTTTATTAAGCCCCAATTTCCACATTAAGGTATTCACATGGAAACATGTGCATTAGTGGAAAGCCCTGGAAATTATAAACTGAACTCATAATATTTTTTCTTATTTTGAAGGATGATGCTTCCACTTCTAAAAGAAACGTAGCGAAAGTTGGCAGAGTACCTTGATCGATTGCCCCAAGTCAATGAAATATACCATTATACCAGTAGATATCACTAACAAGCTCGTTATCATGAAGGTCTCACAGATTGTGTAGTCAATATGCCTGGCAAACACCAATTGGTACTCTCAGTCTCTGAAAGTGAATTTTCTTTTTAATTGATACGTCGATACATTTTGAAGGCATTACTTTTATTTTTATTCCCGAGCTCATTTCTACTTCTGTTTTGGTGGGTAACCCATTCGGGAGTAAGTTTAACTTGTTAAAC
Organism: Onchidella celtica; assembly: GCA_963931925.1. Taxonomy (NCBI): domain Eukaryota; kingdom Metazoa; phylum Mollusca; class Gastropoda; order Systellommatophora; family Onchidiidae; genus Onchidella; species Onchidella celtica. The sequence goes on from OZ007567.1 coordinate 47,175,193, forward strand.
GTGGGTACAGCCAGGTCTGCCAGTATTGTGTCATCCTGTCGCCAAATTGTTTTTTGGTTTCCATTGAAAAAAAAAACAAAACAAAGAAAGATCTGTTACCGCAAATGTTATTTTTTTTCTTCTTGCCCCCGGTCAATAGAGAACCTAGGAGTGAGCTCTTCCCACTTTTCCTCTTCATCAAGAGAAGGGTTCGATGATAGTCCAGATACCATAACAATAATAATGATCTCTAAACTGCCGAGGTCCGCTTTGAGGTAGATGTTTATGTCCTAACCAACTACTGACTGAATGAGAGAAGTCCAACTGAAGCCAGTAGTGTTTATTTAAAGAGCTCAACTTTTTTCTTTCAGATGTACAGCATAAGTTTTTACCAGTAAGAAGAAGATTTAAAATAAATGCCACTTGTGTGAACCTTCTCCAGCCAAAGGGGACGAGTTTAGAAGACTGCGTGTTTCTTTTGTCTTCTCCATTCCATCTCATCCATGTCATACATATATATCTTCAGCACCATCATCACTAGGTAATGGTTTGTTGCACGTGGCCGTACAGAATTTGTACTGCCCTGAAATTCTGAATTTTAAATTCATCTTTCGTCTGAAGTTTCAAGGCCATATGAAAAGTGCCCAAGCTCAACTGCCGTGCCAAAAATCAATCTTTGTGAAAGCGCATGTCCAGCTGCCGTGCCAAAAAAAAACAACAACAACAAAAAAAAGTCCGTGCGAAATGCGAAATTTTCTTGATGGAGGAGGGGGTGTCGTACAAAGTATCATGTAAGTGAAATATACCAACAGGGCTGCACGACTCTGTAAGAAATTTTCTACGTATATTTTATTCACCAAAACTGTGTAAAAAAGTTTCATTTGAGTCGTAGCGATTTTGTCATTACCTAAACAATGACTTTCCTATGCCCAGAAGGAAAAGGGAAGTGTAGAAAGAAGTAAGGCAGCGCAGAAATTGTCATAATGGTAAATCTATAATAAAGTAGTGTACATTTTTCTTGACTTTTTTTTTTCTTCAGACTAACCGGGGCATTCGCGGCATTGTAAATACTCAAGCCTTGACAAAATCTATAGATTATCTGTATCGATCTTCATCAGAAATGTGAAGGTAACATGGACAGAAAACACCCTCCAAGTCATCAAGCCCATCTCCGTTAAGTGCCTCTTTGTTACGTGGGAGCAAGAGGCATTTGCTGAGATGATGCTAATGAATGATTTCTAAACCTTGTGTAACAGTTGATGCAAATTTCAGCACGTTATGATGGGGAGAGTCAGATGAACTGATCGTCTACCCCTTAAAAAACGAAACTGTCTCGAACTGTTGTAGAAATAAATAACAGGATCCGATGAACAATTAATACTAACTTTAATAACTGTAAACACGAGCTGATATCCACAAGTTACTTACACCTAGCAGGGAAGGCACTATAATATATCTGACCACGACTAGATTTACACCTACGACCTGCATCCATGGTTTGCACACACTATCCTACTCGCCTGGCCCTCCTTATATATATTCTGTCCAGGAACGTTCAGGAAGCGGCTTTACCGCCCCATAAGCACGAGACAGACCTAGATCGTTCGGGACACATACAGGCCACCCAATCGTACACAGACACGTCACAGCATTACATCACTCAAGGTCGACCTAGCGTAATCTCGGACACTGCAGTATCTTTCAGACGCTTCTAGATTTTCTACAGTGAGACAAACAAGCCATACATCGACATCAAAGGGAAATACCGGCCTTGCTGGCGAGAGGGGGGGGGGGGTCGCCGAGTGAGACGCGTCATGCAGGGGGAAGAAAAATATCGATCGTTCAACTAGTGGGACGCTACACAACTCCCCAATTTAAGTTGAACATTCTTCAACTATCTACATCATAAAGCGTCTACACTATCGTAAAATACTTATCATCTCCAATCTTACAATAGACATTGCTAATAATGTACTAGGTGTCTTCCCAATATCCTAAGTACAATACAATAACCATATTATCTTTATAACACTAATACAATCTCATTACAATATCATTACAGTACCATTACAAAACCATGGTCAACAGTAGATCTACTATTATAACCACTATACTACCACCACTGTGGTGAAACGATGGTCAATGATACTATTAAAAATCATACAATGGTGAAACGATGGCCATCCAATACACAATGCTTCGTGCACGAAACATAGCACATAACGTTGTACACAACGATGGTTGTCTTAAATACCAAATGCATAAATGCATAAACTCATAGATACAATGGCAAAAATACCAACACATATCGACCACTGATCAGGGTCTAACTTCATCATATCAGATCAAACGAAGTAATACCGATACCACCTAAGCTTAGGCCACTCGTAAATTACATAAATGCAACATACAAAATCACTGCTTTCTCGCAGTTCCCATTTGGGTTACATTCTTCAAGATTACATTAAGTCCCATTGGTAACAAATAATGTAAATATCAACATATGACTAATACATAGTGGCTCTCTGCCGGCCAATAATTCAATACTCAGTCAGATATACATTACAGTACAATACAGTCATCCCAGAAACATATCCAACAGGCAAAACTCTGGGTTACAATACATCTCACTGAACTTGTACTATTCAAAACACTCTACTTAGGAAGTCGGCGCCGACATTTTCCTTGCCTTTGACATACCTAATCCTGAATCGATATGACTGTAAAAATAGACTCCATCGTAATAGCTTTGGGCTGTCAAATCTGGCAGAATTCAAATACTCTAATGACCTATGGTCAGTCTGGAGCACAAACTCCTTACCATACAAATACAAAGTAAACTTCTTTACGGCCCAAACGATGGCTAGGCATTCTCGCTCTGAGACTGAATATTTCGTCTCACGAGGCAATAGCTTACGACTGGCATATGCCACAGGATACAACTTTCCCTCATATTCCTGCATAAGAGCAGCACCCAACCCGCGATCTGATGCATCAGTTGCTAGAACAAATTCTTTTGAAAAATCTGGCAAACATAACACGGGTTTGGAAACAATGGCATTCTTCAAAGAAGTGTACGCTTTCTCCTGCACTTCTTCCCATTGAACTACATTGGGCTGACCCTTTCTAAGCAAATCAGACAGTGGTGCTGCAATCGCTGCAAAGTTAGGTACAAATTCTTGGTAATATCCCACCAGTCCTAAAAATGCTTTCACTTCCTTCTTAGTGGTGGGTCTGGGTGCATCTCGCACCTTAAACACATTTTCTTCTAACAGACCAATCATACCCTTTCCCACTGAGTGTCCAACAAAGTCCACTTCAGACGTGCCAATCAGGCACTTGGATGGTCTTGCAGTTAATCCAGCTTGGTCCATCCTCTGCAGCAATTCTTTGAGGGCCTTCACATGCTCGTCGAATGTCTCTGTATGGATCAGCAGGTCGTCCACATACGCTGTCACATTGTTCAGTCCCTGGATCAATGGCTTCACGATCCTGTTCAGTGTAGCTCCTGAGTTCATCATCCCGAAGGGCATCCGGGTGAATTCGTAATGTTCGCCCATGGTGACGAACGCTGTCTTGGGAATGTCTTGTTCCAGGACTCGCACTTGCCAGTATCCCTTGCTCAAGTCGATCCGAGAGAATATTCTTCCTCTCGACAGACTCTGGAACACTTCCGACGGGGCTGCTGTCGGATGAGGGTCGAACACTGTGATCTTGTTCAGCCTCCTGTAGTCGATGCAGACTCGATTGGATCCATCCTTCTTCTTGACGACAACAACCGGTGAAGCATAAGCTGATGAGCTCCTGCGTATGATGCCCAACCTTTCCATGGTACTGAGCTCCTCCTTCAAGGAGTCGCGCATAGCATAGGGCACCGGATATGGTCGTTGCCGAACAGGTACCTCTGATGTCAGGTCGATGCGATGTTCGCCTAACTGGCAGCATCCGGGGAGATTGGTGAAGATGCGTTGATACTCCTTCACTACGTCGCCGAGTTGTTGACGTTGTTCCGGCGACAGCTGCGTTCCATATTGGACATCTTCGTAGCCCTCCTTCTGGTCCCAGCTCCCTAGGTCGGCAAGGTCCTCCGTCATTCCACCGTTGTCGCCTTCCAGGTCGCAGTCCTCGATGACTGTCATGCCAGCTGACTCTACAGGTTGACTCTCGTCCATCACGTCGTCCTCTGCCAGCACAGTCCCAGCACCATCACCGTCGTCGTCCATCATAGCTTCGACATCTCCAGGTGTGGTGTCGCTCCTACCGTCGTTCATCTCACACATCTCGGTCACGGCAGATGCCGGTCCCATTGCCGCCGCCGCTGCTTGCGTCGTCGCTGGTGTAGTCCTGGGGATATACCTCTTGAGAAGGTTAGCGTGCAATGTCTTCTCTTTCACACCCATCTTGACTTTGTAGTCGTTGACACCGACAACCGAGACTATCTTGTATGGTCCCTTCCACTGGACTAAGAGCTTGTTGGCGTTTGTCGGCAACAGTACTAAAACTTCGTCGCCAGGGCGGAACTTCCTCTCTCGAGCCTTCCGGTCGTAGTAGGTTTTCTGTCTGCCTTGTGCCTTTGAGAGCTCTTCCGTCGCTAACTTCCACGTGTCCTCCAGCCGCTCGCGTAGTTCCATGACGTACTGGTAACTGGTCTTTGTCTCCGGCTCCTCTACGTCCTTGGTCCATAATTTTCGCAAGATGTGCATCGGTCCTCTCACCGTTCTTCCATACAGTAACTCGAATGGGGCGAACTTTGTCGATTCTTGGGGAACTTCACGATACGCGAAGAGCAGCGGGTTAATGTATCGGTGCCACTGCTTAGGTTGCTCCGCGCACAGTCGCCTCAAGGTCTTCTTCAGTGTGCCATTAAATCGCTCCACCAGCCCGTTGCACATAGGGTGGTAGACTGTGGTGGTCGACTGTCGAATTCCCAGTAGTCTGTTCGTTTCCTTCATGACGTCCGACATGAATTGAGTCCCGTGATCAGATAAGATCTCCTCGGGCACACCCAAACGGCTGTAGATATTTACTAAGGCTTCTGCTACTGTCTCTGCGTCAATCTTCTTCAAGGGGGTCGCTTCAGGGTAACGAGTAGCGTAGTCTACGTATACCAGGATATACCGATGTCCGCCTTCACTTGGGGGGTCAATAGGTCCTACTAGGTCCACGGCCACTCTCCTAAATGGGACGTCTACCACTGGCATACTCTGCAAATGCACCTTAGGAGTCGTTCCCTTGTTCACTGTCCTCTGGCAGATGTCGCATGAGCGGCAGTATCTCGCGACGTCACCTTCGATACCAGGCCAGTAAAAACTGCTCATCACCCTGTCCTTCGTCTTCTTCACGCCGAGATGTCCTCCGACGATAGAATCATGGGCAACGCTCAGTACATACTCCCTCAGTTTCTCGGGTAGTACCACTTGTCTTGCAATCGTAGCCTGTCTTATGTCCCTATAAATCCGGTACAGTACACCTCCGTGTCTCTCGAAGTGTACGGACTTGTTGCCTCTGTTGGTCGGAATTTTTTTCTGCCCCAACTTCTTGAGGTCTTCGTCTTCTTCCTGGAGTCGGATGAGTTCCTTCCTATCCACTCCCGCGTGCCGTTCTGCCCTCGGCACCCTCAGCGACGTAGACTGGTCCTTCCTCTTCTCCTGGGCCCTCGTGGTCACCGCTCCTACCATCACCTCAGTATCAGGGTCGTACGGGTCCTTCGCTCCGTCCACGTTCCCGACTACTAGGTCGCAGATGGTCTCCGGGAGACACAGTGCCGTCACTCTGCCCGTCAGGTAAGGCGTTCTCACGTCGATGATGGCTTCCTCCGCCGCTAGCAAGGAGTTATCGATCCTCGCGATGAGTTTCTTCCCACCGGTGAGCTGTCCGTCGTCCACCAGTGATCGCCGCACCACTACACCTTCACAGCCGGTATCTCTTAGGACGTCTACTGCTCGATTTCCAATCAAGCCCTTCATCACTGGTAACTTCAGCTTCTCCACGGTCCTTCCGTCACTGCATCCTCCGCACGTAACAGGCACCGCTAACTGGAGCTTCCCGTCCTTCATTACCGCTTGAACGTTGATGCTGGTGTCAGCCGTCGTCGCATCCTGTCTCGACGACTCGTCCGCCGCTATAATTACGGCCGCCGCCGCCTTGTTCGGCTTGCCTCGCCCCGTATCCTTCTGGGCTGGACACATTCTCCGAACGTGGCCTGGCTTTCCACAAAGGTAACATTTCAACTCACCTTTGTCGTTTATCTTGGCACGACACTCTGTCGCCTTATGTCCCGGCCTCTGGCACCTATGGCAGACCTGTGGGCTTCTGTCTCCGTTGGGACTCCGTCGCACTGGCCGGCTTTGCAGTCTGGCGCTCCCTCTGAGTGTCCGGTTCCTCGCTACCAGGAACGCCTCCGCTGAGTCTGCGACGTCCTGTAGCGTCTTTGGCTTCCTCTCCCTCACATGGGTCGCAAGGTCTGGTGGGCAAACATCCATGAACTGCTCTCTAACAAACAGGTCCCTCACTCCTTCGTAGGTCTTCTCCGTCTTTGATAGCTTTATCCACCTCTCTAGGTAAGTCTTGATCCTAGTAAGAAACATCCCGACATCTTCTCCATCTTCAGGCTTACCTTGTCTGAACATGAGTCTGTAACCGTCCTCTGACAGGTTATACCTCTTCTGCAAAGCTTCCTTGACTTTGTCGTAGTCCTTGGCCTCATCAATCGGCAATCGACAGAAGCACTCCAGAGCTCTCCCAGTCAGCAGGGCAGACAGTGATGTCGTCCAGGTGGATCTAGGCCAGTCCGCTGTCTCGGCAAACCTCTCAAAACGAAGTAGCCAGCTATCAAGGTCGTCCTTCCCATCCTGAAATGCAGGTAGCTTGGGTCTCTTGGAACTGGCGTGGTCGCTGGTCCCCTGTGTCGACTCGCCTCCACGCTGATGGCGGATCCTCTCCATCTCCAGCTCGTGGTTCATCTTTTCTATTTCCAGCTGTCGTTGAGCCTGTCGTTCCGCCTCCTTCTCCCGAGCCTGTCGTTCCGCCTCCTTCTCCCGAGCCTGTCGTTGAGCCTCCTTCTCTTGAGCCTCTATCTTCAGTTGCTCCATGCGCTCTTGCCTCTCTCTTTCCTCCCTTAGGCCTTCACGGATGTAGTCCTGTCTCTCCTTCCCAGTGAGCTCCAAGGCGTCTGCTTCCTGGCCAAGCCTTCCAATAGCCTCTGACATGTTGTGGATATCCTCGATGATCTTTACACACTTTACTGTACTTTAGAAACACTTCGATGGTCTGAATTGAATCTGTTCTGATCTAATCGGATCCCGGACGAGCCCCCAATATGTAACAGTTGATGCAAATTTCAGCACGTTATGATGGGGAGAGTCAGATGAACTGATCGTCTACCCCTTAAAAAACGAAACTGTCTCGAACTGTTGTAGAAATAAATAACAGGATCCGATGAACAATTAATACTAACTTTAATAACTGTAAACACGAGCTGATATCCACAAGTTACTTACACCTAGCAGGGAAGGCACTATAATATATCTGACCACGACTAGATTTACACCTACGACCTGCATCCATGGTTTGCACACACTATCCTACTCGCCTGGCCCTCCTTATATATATTCTGTCCAGGAACGTTCAGGAAGCGGCTTTACCGCCCCATAAGCACGAGACAGACCTAGATCGTTCGGGACACATACAGGCCACCCAATCGTACACAGACACGTCACAGCATTACATCACTCAAGGTCGACCTAGCGTAATCTCGGACACTGCAGTATCTTTCAGACGCTTCTAGATTTTCTACAGTGAGACAAACAAGCCATACATCGACATCAAAGGGAAATACCGGCCTTGCTGGCGAGAGGGGGGGGGGGTCGCCGAGTGAGACGCGTCATGCAGGGGGAAGAAAAATATCGATCGTTCAACTAGTGGGACGCTACACCTTGTCATTAGAGAGACCAAGTTCGCTCCTCACTGCGCTGTGGTCAGGAACTGCTGGGCTCTCTTTGAATTTCCTAAACATGACTGTTAATCTTCTGGGAGTTGTCATTAATCACAATGGTGACATCAAATCATCATTTTCCTATGAATTCAATGTTTTTAAGCTTATAGCAATATTGACATAAATTTCCCCGCGGTAATAACATAATTCCGCCTTACTATACTCTAACAGATTATCTGGGAGTGTCTGCGCCTTCGCCATTCACTAAATAAGTAGCGACGAGACTGGTAATCACTGTTGTTTCAGAAAAAAAAACAACAAACAAGTTGAGATCGATAAATTCAGCTTGAGTCTCCTATGGAGATACTAAGTGTAAGACGACCATTGACACACGTACGGTAATCTAATCATTTTCTCGGCCACATAAAATGCGGACGGTATTATTTATCAATATTTAATTTACGGCACTGACGGAAGCACTGAAAATTCCGAACGTTTTCGGCGGGAAAGTTTTCATTCTCTGTTAACCTGACTCTGCCCTACGTTTGCCTCTTCTTTCTCTCACCCCCCCCCCCTCCCCAAACCCAACACAAAAAACAACAGTAAAAAAAAAGGATGAGAATTGGAGGACACGAATCGTTGTTCACATTTTGCTCATCAATCTGATGGGTTCTTTATCAGACCCGAAACTGAGCCTCCACAACATCAGTTTTTCTTTTTAATAGCTCAACCGATAGTCAAACAGATCCAATCTTTCATTTAGATATTTTACTCTGAATTAGGTTTGAGTGTACGAGTTACTAATGAAGCGATAATTCTAATATCGTCCAATGCACATTTGATTTCAATGATAATATATCGAGCAGTGGGCGGGTGTGTGGGCGTTCTTTCCGTTGGTAGAAATGATTGAGAAATCAACAAAAATTCTGATCTCAGCATCCCGACTGTGCTAGGGCTTTCTATGTCATACCTACACCAGGCGTTATTCCGAATGTAATGATGAAAATAGTCTGGATAAGGGCTGAGTTTAGCGTCTGGTATTAAATTTGGAGTTTGGGAGGAGTAATGTCTTGTACTGATATGACCAAGACCTGTCACGGAAAATCAGTATCATCAAAAACATGACAGGAGCGTCAGGTATAATTATGTTGGGTGGGGGTCGACATGAATGTGCACGACGTACGATTGCCTTACGTTGGGTTTGCAAATCATTGATAATTGAGTACACTAAAAGGATTGGTTGAAATATAAAAATTTGGGTTGAAAGAATAATAAATGTCACCGGATATTGACACGGTTCAGCTTAACAATTAATAATAATTATTTATTTTAAATCAATATTAATTGGACAATTTGCTTCATTCAGTACTACAGACTTACTTGCTAACAAGGAAACAAATTGCTCAACTTGTATTGTCAGTTCATGTGAGAGCTTTATCGTGACCTTATCATGATACATGTGTCAGTTCGTATAATTAATGGTCAAGATTGTGCAGACATAACGACCGTGAGTAAGATGGGAAAGTAACAGATGGAGGCTGTATCTGACCTCTCCAACTGACATTAACACTTGAATAATGCCAATATTATGCTGACAGTTATCGTTGTACAGTTTCCAATGCTTCTGATTAGTTGAACAGAGAGAGCGGTATTTAGCCTAAAAGATTTTTAGATTGAACACGGGCCAGCCATAATCCCAGCATTCACCATCAGTGCTGGTATGGACTATCGTAAAAATTTATTACTATACCATCAGTCGGGATAACGGAGTGTGGAATTAATGAATGACATAGCTGAAGTGCTGATACACCATCCTTACTTTCGTAGCACAGCAATTAATGGATCTAATAATTTACTTTAGCCTAATGGCACTCTTTTAAATTTGTAAGCAGAATAGACCCTGAAACTTTTGTATTTGTCGTGGTTTATTTTCTTGTGATCTTTCAAAATTTTGGTTGTCAAAATTCATTTTTTGGGGCGCGTGTGTATGTTGGGGGAAGGGGTGGGGGTAAAACTAAAACTAAAAAAAAATAAAATTTGCCTTTAACTTTTGAAGCTGAAGAAAGGAAATGAAATAAAATTTTTATTATTTTTTTTTTTGAAACAAAAATTTAACCTTAACCTTCGAAACTCAATTTCTAATTTTTTAATGGGTCCAGAGAATTTCTATACTCTTCCATAAAAGGGCTGATCTTTAAAATACGCTGTAACCAGTTAAGTGTGCGTGAACATAATATTCGGAGACATAAATCTTGAATTCGTCGTCTCAGATGTTTGTATTATCCAATGGCAAACGGGTGAAAAGAAAAATAAGGAGGGGAGGGGGTGACACGGGTGGACTTTGGTCCCAGCGAACGAATAGTCAAGTCAGTAAAAGATACCGCTGGATAGTTCGGCTGCCAGAGTCTCTCTCTCTTTTTTTTATTTTTTATGGAGAGACGGAGTGGCCGAAAGGTAAAGCGACTTGTTTCTTCTTCCTGGCTAAGACGGTTGGTGCCGTGGCAGAGGTCTCGGGTTCGATTCCCATCTTGATCACCTGCCTTTCTTCTCCCTTTGACTCCCACTTTGCTTTTCTAGGCACTAACTAGGCATTACAAGACTAATTCGCCTCACATTTTCCCTGAGCTATTACCTTGGTGCTCTGTCTCCCCCAAGCTTCTGCTTACCTTTATTAGATTCTTAATTGCAGCAGTTTCCACGGAGACAATCCCCCCCCCCCACCCCACCACCGCCTCCGACTAATCCACTTGTCACTAAGTGATGTGGACAGTCTCGGCCTAATGCAGAAGGCAAGCGCCTTATTCCAAGGGCCAGAACTCTGGATAGTCAATAATTTCTTGCCTAACAGCAAAGATACCGGAAACAATAAGACAGAACAGTCCCTTCTTCCGGCCTCTTAAAATAACGTTTATATCGGGTCACGGGCACCGTCCACTCTCGGCGCGCAGAGCCAGCGCTTCGCACAATGGATCTGCACAGAAAATAAACCACAAACTGGATTAGTTTCGCTTCCAGAGGCAATTTCACCTTCAAAATATTTTTAAAATATGCAATATCTAATTAATAATGAGTTTACCCATAAAGCAATGTATAAAAAAGGCGGCAAGAGGATGGAGTAAGAAAGAGAAACAGATTTTTCAAGAAATGGCATAGGCCTAGATTTCCTAATCATTGCGTGCGGCTTCCCGGGCCCTTCTCGTGACGAGTTATTTTTAGCCTACCGGTAGCGCTTGAAGGTCTGCTGGTAGTAGAGTGTTAGAACTGCTATGAGTCTCTGATGCACCGCTTGATGTGTTAATCGATGGTGGTGTGTTTGTGTGTGTGTGTGTGTGTGTGTGTGTGTTAATATGGAGAAGAGAAAGAAGGCGAAGAAGAACGAGAAGAAGGAAAAACCAAGTTCAGTCTGTTATTGTCCAAGGAAGGTTCTTGAACGCCGTCAAATCCTTCATGGTTCCCGCTATTGTTTACTTTCTTATTTACATTTGCCGCTTAGAGATTGGCCCCGCGAGTTACGTCATGAACCGAAAAACCCACTTCAGTCCCATCCTATTATTACACTAGATCTATCTTCGGTAAGATGGTAAATTAACAAAACGATTGTGATATTACTACCACATTTGAAAAGAAAAATAAAATAGCTAGAGGCTTCCTACAACGAATTAAGTAATCACACACAGTTTTTTGCTGGGGGGGGGGGGGGGAGGGAGAGATACCCCCGAGTGTGTGGGATGCAACCGCCACCTATCAATAAAACACATTTTAACTGAATGTGTGGACTTCATGCATAATTATCCAAAGAAGGTACTATGCCTGAGAATTATTTTCTGACATGGCCCCGCAACGCATCTTGCTCTTTCTGGGAGAGACTAAGATCTACAACTTGATTTTAAAAACTTTCATACTCACTGACAAAACTTTTCAGATCACACAAAACAAATTTTGAGAATTTTTCCAATGTGATAAAATTATATGAATGTATTGATTTCTATTGTTAAACTTAGAAGCTCTGAATTCGAAACGTAAATAAAGAATGTGTACCCAAATAGACCGCGAAGGCGCAAAGTGGCCGTTATCGTGCCAACACGCCAAAGATCCCAAACTCAAACTCAAAGTAAGCTACTTCTTGTACGGTCTAAGAAATTCAATAGGATTATGGCTGAACAGTGAGCAAAAACTCAGCATTTTCTCTGTTCAGTGTTGTAAAAAAATGCCATTGTTTACATCTCCCAAGCTATGGCTGCCGAGTGGCGCTGTGAAACCTGTGAACGCAAATCTGCCGAGCTGTCCAATCCTAATATTTCTCGTATCTTTGATAATAGTGATATCAAGGTCTAGTCACGGATATTTGTGTGAGTGGGGGGGGGGGGGGGTTGAAGTCGAGAATATGAAAAGCGTACCACCAGGTTGGGAGACCAGAAATCCCCAAAGTTGAGTGTACTTACTTTTCTCGCAAGAATCAGGATTTTGTTGAGTTAAATAACTGCTTTACATACAGAAAGAGACTATTTCTTCAAAGTCCAACCCAGAGAAATCACAATAATTTGCCGATTTTGTTCTTTGATCAGCGCTAGATGCATCTCTATGGTCTCCTAATTGATCAAAGAAATAAAAGATATTTACCACAGCAAAGTAGATCTAGCCAAAGGATTTTCTTGTGATTGTTTTGATTAGACAATGATTGATTTTTTGCCTGGGTTTTGCCTATCTCATGTGTTATGTGGTGATAACAGACACAGAGAAGTCAGTTGTAGCCGGGAAGATAGGCAACTCTATTCTGGTAATATTTACAGGTCATTAGTTATATACAGTATCGCAGTAGATGTACATAATAATGCATAGAGTAATGAGGGTCACCAAATATCAATAAAGATAAAGTCATTCACACACTTTCATACTTTAGAATAGGTGACCTAATGTATTACCAACTCACTGGGAGTAATGCAACATGAAAAGTAATGTAAGTAAAGTGGTGGTGTTAATTAATCACACAATGAATAAGAGGTAAATTATTTCCCTTACTACGTAATTAAGTGTAGGTCTAACCAAGGGCAGTAACTAAGTAATTACATGTATGCGTAATTTCCCTTGATTACATATGGATATATAACATCATGAATGGGATGTAAGAGGATTATTGATGGAACATTAATAACTCAGAAGCTACCATCTGTAACTGAAAGACAGACTTAACTGCCTGAAGCAACGGTGAGAATAGAGACAGTTTGAAGAAGAGATTAATTTTTTTGTCTACATTTCAAATCGTGTTGCTTTGACGGAAAACACTTCAGGAATACGAATGGGTCTCCTCGAATCATAGGTATATCATTTAATGGTGTAATACTAACAGTAATACGTGATGGCTCGTTCACGTGTAGCATAGCCAAAGAAATGAGTTGTCTTTAGTGATATTCTGGCTAAGCGATACAGCGGAATATTGCCTAACTCAGTGTTTCTCAACCTTTTTTTGTCCCAAGCCCCATTTCAAGTTAAAAAAAACAACAACAAACATATGCACCATCATGATTGGACCAGATTAGCACACAGTATAATATACAAAGACAAGTACAGTTCATGGGACACCTGAATCGACACAAAGGTCTTAAACACTTTGCTCTAACTGGGAAAATAGAGGGCAAAAAAAGCAGAGGTAGACAAAGAATAATATAATATCTAGGGAGTTTGAACAGTTGGGCGACAGGGAAAAACCAGAACAATATGGGCTTTTTGAGGGCATCCGAGCGGAAGAATGAATGGCGAACCATGATCGTGGATATCTGTTCCAGATCCGGCACTTGAAGAAGATAATAATACAAAAATATTTTAAAAAACATATTTATATATTCAGCCTATAGACATTCAAATGAAGTTTTAATTAAAACTGTATCTGCATCTGTTAAGTTCGATGTTTTAATCCGAGTTAAACAAGGAAAGACCAACAGGACATAAACAAAAACCAGTTTATCTATATAGTGATATCTATGAAAAATCGCCGCGTCCCATTCTGAAGTCCCATTCCCAACCAAAATATTGCCAAGCCCCCACTTTGAGAAACACTGATCTCACCTCTTCCTATCCCCATTTCTGCGACATGTCCAACAAGCTTATTTATCCAAAGCTTTATGTAGTGGGTAATTATCTAGTCTTTTCTATGGGTGGATTAAGTTCATGTGTACACTAATGCTTTCGTAGAGCACGTTTTGGTCATCGATTTATCTTGATCGTTTGCATGCAGTTCAATGATATTTTCGCTTACCATTGAATAGAGATTTTATATATGGGATATTAGTATAATATAGTATAGCCTAGTATAGTATAGTATAGCGTAGCGTAACATAGCATAGCACAGCATAGCATAGCACAGCACAGCATAGCATAGCATAGCATAGCATAGCATAGCATAGCATAGCATAGCATAGCATAGCATAGCATAGTATAGTATAGTATAGTATAGTATAGTATAGTATAGTATAGTATAGTATAGTTTTGGATGTTTGGATTAAACAGCGACATTATTTTAAAATTGTATAATTGTTTAAAATCCGTTGATGAAGATTTATTTGGTTTATTCGTCAAGCATTTCTTGGGATTGTCTGTGTCAATAATCAGAAATACTGGAAAGCCTAATGTCCTGGGTGCTGAAGGGAAATTAGTAAGGCAATTTTATATCAAGATTTCCCCCCGTATGATATCATAACGGAATTAGTAATATTGAGAAAGGTTCATTTCAGGCGGTGGCTGTAGAATGGCTGATAGCAATTAGCATTGTTGTAGAGGCACAATCCAGCTGATCTTGGTGGGCGGACCAGTTGGATGGTGATGACACAACACTGAGTTTCAATGAGACCAAACAAGCCGGCTGGTGCACGATGTTTCATTGAAATGCAATACCGTGACGTTGGCTGATGAAAATCGGCTGTGAGCGCCGGGCCTTATCGTGTTATGAAAAACCCGGCGTGTTGGAAGTGTTAGCAAACATACTGAAATTGATAAGATGAAACAGACAATGCTTTTAGCGTGCACACATTTCGCACCGTCACCTAGCGGCAAACGCGCGGAAGTCATGAAAAATGCCGTAGTTTACAAAGCCAAATAGGGAAAATATTGAATTTTGTTCATTGTTCAGCTATCGCTTTAGGCCCTTGATTTACGTCACTTATTGTGAAATTATAACATCAATCGCTGTGGGGAAAACTGTCTATTTTTTCTTTTTTTTTTTCGGCCGCAGTAGCACTGTCACAATTTTGCATCATAAATTTACCATTATATCAAGCATTCTTTACATCTAATCGCGTGGGCCCGCCCCCGATCAGAGCGCAGATTGTGTGCACGTGCGAAGAAGACAGTGTTTAAATCTTATCGTTTCTAGTATCTTTGGTGTTAGCACGGCCAACCGTTGCGACGCTATGTGTGGCGATGTTTGAATTAACCTCTCAATTAATTAATATACGACACTTTTTTTTTCGATTAAATGTTGTAGCCGTCGTGCGTCTACTCAATGAAATCTTTCACGACACAATACATATATCGTGAATCAGTTGTTGTTTATTCTATCTCCATTTTCTGAAAAACTGGAGATCTTTTAGTATGTAGAAGAGACAACAAATGCACACTTCGACACTTGTTTAAAATGAGTTGTGGCACTTATGAAGCTGTTTCAGATTTCCGATCTATCCTAGCTCTTCATCATGATAACTAAAGCCGCAAACGTTTAATGTCGAATTTCTCAGTTGTGCAAAAAATATGGTTGGAACAAACAAGAACAAAGGTCGCGATATTACATACTGTATAGAAGGATTCCAGCGTCTTTAACTTCTTTGTTTTTCTGAAAAAGGATCTTGTGAATGATAACATATCGAATGCGCCATGAGAAGGGATTTGTGATATTACTGCGACAATTGCCATTATTTTCTGTTAATGTCACTTCATTTTCAAATTTTAAGAAAAAAAAAAGAAGTAATTGCGCACGGAGGGTAACAGGGGAGTAATAGGAGTCCTTGATATCGTCATGAATTCCATGGTAACCTCCCTTAGTCTAGGACGTCATTTCCCCAATTTGGGCCCATCAACTTCGATTCTCTGCAAATAAACTACTTTTTATTTCATGCTTCAATCTGTGGTTGTCCATGAATATGATAATGAAGATCACAACAATATTTAATAATAATAATGATATAAGTAGAAGAGAATGATTTACGTCGTTTGGACTATTAAATGAACAGAACTGATTGCAAGGGGTAATATTCGTTAATAACCATCTCTTGATAGCAGTGGTGGGTTCCAAAATGTCAGAATTTTACTTCTTTGCTGTATGATCAGTTTGAAAGTTACCTCCCACCCGACATTAATTTTAGTACTTCCATGTAAATTTATTTACGTTTTTTTTTTCAACCTCTGAACGTGTACTCGAACACATGATTAAATCTTGAGTGTTTTGCTTTATACTCCATATATTTAAATGTTAAAGTAGTTTCGGTAATAAATTATATGAGTTTAATGTATGTATTTTACAGCGGGACGGTAATGATATTGCATATAACACGGTTCTGTTGACAAGCGACATTCCCTAGAGTGTGAATCTGGTCAGGTTTAGGTTTTTGTAAGATACGTAGAACGAGGAACGCTTGGAGCACATCAAGAAGTTCGCTTTCCAAAACATTACTCGTTCCATAATAATCCTAGTAAGTTTTCTTAATGAATACCTTGGTTCTACCTCCTACATGAATGAAATTTTGCCAGGTCTGTGTAAACTTAACAGTATAATATTTTTGGGCATTTTTCACTAAAGAAATACGTTTTTTTTTTCTTCCAAGCTTCATGTAAACTAGCCGACCTGAGCAAGATAAATCTTGTTTTTGTATTTTTTTTTTCTATTTTCTCGGTTTAAGTCACATTGATAATGACACCTGGCTTCGATACAATGACTAATAGAACTTGCTGTCACACAACAATTCTTTGCAGAGAACATAGATGTTATAAAGTTTAATTTCGACCAGCAATGTTTAAAGAGAGGCGAAAAACGAAGATTCCGATCATATTTTTCGATTTTACTCAACGAAAATGTGCCTTTTTTTGTAACTGAAAAAAAAAAAATCCTACATAAATAATCTTAAAGACTGAATCTTGTTCGAAATGGATGTATCCACGCAATTTATCGCCAAAGATTGAGGCAACACGCGAAGTTTTCAAATTTTTGGCCTCATAGTCACGCAGTTTTAGGTGCTTAAATGTTCCAGTACAGTGAGATATCAATAACTGGTTAAAACTGCAACTCATGGGCTGCTTACACTAATAAGAGGTTATCAATTTTTTCCCGCAACATAATTATATTCCCTTGAACGCATGCCACTGTCTGTTCTTTGGCTTCCACAGCTCTCAGTTGAACCTTTTAATCGCAAATCCATGTTCATTTAATTGCAGACTTACATTATCATGTATCAACATGATTGAGTCTGAGATGCCAATACACAAACACACACATACACACACACACACAGAAATTTCGGGCGAAGAAAGCATTCGACTGAAGATAATGGCGAAGAGAAAAGGAGGGATAGACTGGAAAACTGAGAGACAATGAAACAGACGAGAAAGTGAAGAGAGAGAACGGGGGAGAAAGAGAGAAAGAGAGAGAGGGAGAAATAGAGAGAGAGAGAGAGAGAGGGAGAGGAATGTGTGTGTGTGTTTGTGTGTGAAAGAAAAAGAGGGGAGGGGGGATAACTTTAAATAGTAAACAGGGCAGATAATTAATGAGTACAAAACTGACACGTGTAGATGGCAGTTAAAAAAATATAAAGACTCTTTCTTTGTCTTTTCGCCATTCTCTTGGATCAAATTTTCTCTCCTCCCGACCTTGCTGTGTATCTGTGAGCGTGTGTGTCTGTCTACGTCTGTTTGTGTATCTGTGAGCGTGTGTGTCTGTCTACGTCTGTTTGTGTATATATATTGGCAAATAATAATGTAAACTTTGCAATTAAAGAATGCAGATTTGGTTTTAAGACGTTTAGTTGGAAGATGTGGAAGCCAGACATTAGTTGCATGAGCTTGGAGGAAAATATGTTGCAGGAGTTGTTTTTTTTTTTTTTACATCTTACAATTGCAGTTCTAACTAGTTATCAATATTTACACGAGATTTTGAACATAAAAAAGATATATTTCTCTCGTAAAAATGTAATTTTGTAAAAGCAAACTGGTTTATTTATTCCGCATGCAAGATTACAATTATTATTCAGGTGGAATCGTTTAAGAGATATTTAAGAAAAACTCGCGCAGATTAATTTGAAAATAGCTCTTAATATTTTTTCTTTCTTTTTTCTTTCAACTTACTCGAGAACGTCCAAAACTTATTCTCTTTTTCTCCGAACTCTCTCTCTCTCTCTTTTCCGCACTCACTTTTGCTAATTTTCCAGTTCTCGTGATCTCTACCGCGCGTTTCTTCAGTAATGGTAATCCTTCCTCCCAAGCGCTGCACCTGAAATGGGAAGAACAGTGAACACACTAGGCCGCGAGAGTGCTAAACACTCACAGTTACAAACATGACCAGCCGCAGATAGAAATCAATTTTTCATGGGTACTTTCCTTGATGCCAGCACTACGTCATACAGTGTCTTATGCATTCACAGAATGATGAGTGCAGTGGCGGACCTACATTTTTGGGACCCGGAAGATTGAACTGTTATGGGGCCCTTTAGCAACTAGGAACAATAGTGCAACATCCAAAATTCACCCATGAAAAAAAGTTTCTTCAGGGCCCCTGCGGGATCAGGGGCCGTGAAGCTTAAGCTTCATTAGTTTCATAGAAGCTCCGCCACTGAATGGGTGCATTGCATTTTGGCATGGGGTACCGTTAGTAAAGATGTATACGAAATGCATTATTACTGCAATCTCTCTTTTCTGGAGCAGCACCGGAATGAGAAGATCTGCTACCCTTGGCCCTGGGCGGAAGGCTGAATCGCAGTCAGTTCATCCATATTCATACGATCCAAATGACACGTCCCCCATTGTCCAGGCTATTGATCCTCTCTCTGTCTGTTCACCTTACTAGCCCATTCTCAGAAATCTCTCTCAAAAATGTGTCGCTTTGGGGGAAAAGTAAAAACATGAATATGGTAATAACCAGCACTAGATTTTAACTAGTGCGGGGCCTGTCTTGTACTAACGTATATAATGTTATAAAGAGAGCTTATTATATAAATGAAAACCACGTAAAAATTAAACTACCTTAACTTTTAACTAACAAAACAAAGTATTTACAACTCTTTACTGGATGCACAGACAGACAATGCGATAAAATATGTATAACATTTCTGTACTACAAGAATTTGGGGTGTGATTACCACAATTGGCAGTTTTGTAAAAAATTTTTTATTTTGGTCTGAAATGATCAAACTCTCTCTCTCTCCCTCTCTCTCTCTCTCATCCACCCTCTCTTTCTCTTTCTCCCTGAAGGAGCTCATTTTACAGGGTCTACCATTTCTAGAATATGAGCAGTAATCAAAATCTTACTTTCTTTTTCGTTCATTCCACAGATACCTCACATCCTCTGGATTTCCAGTGTTCATCTTATGGAATATGTTCTGTTCATTCCTTTAAAATGTAAAGCATGGGTAGAAAAGAGCTCTCCACGCATTTGATATTTCTACATAAATAAAGAGTGATATGTCACAACAGTGAAAGCATTCCCAACCGCTCACACTAAACTAGTCAGCTGTTCGACACGTACATATTGTGAAGAACAACAACAGATGGGAAACAGGTAATAGCTCCACAAAACCAAAAGAAAAGACCGAGGCTGAAGCCAGTGTCAGAGATGCTTGTAGAAACGGAAGTTCCACGATGTCAGTGATGTTTGTAGAGCCAGCCAATCGGCGACAAAGAATAGATTCCACAGAACAGTTGTTAGGGGTCGGCCTGGCGACGAATCACGAAGATCAAGATCGGGCATTCCCGCATGGCGCCGACAACAGTGCGGCCGAGCTGACGGCAGAGAGTGAGCGGTGCGCTTCCTGTTCCAGCCCCAACCATGCACGCAGCACCCAGACACGCGCGCGTTCCACGAGCGACGAAAAATCTTCCTCTCCTGCTAGTGGTAGCACCGTGGATCGATCTGTTTACTCTGCTTCAAACTACCCGCTGTTCAAGTCGCTTGCAGGCACGGCGGAGTACAGTAAGTCAGAGGACGGCGGCGATAATGCCAGCAGCATCATTGCTGACGAGAGTGACATCCACGCCAACGTCATCAACATTACTGATAACGACAATACCAAGACAGCCAGAGGTTGTCATGAGTCGAACAGACCCATATCAGGAGACTGCGAGTATGACATGGACACGCATGAAGGGGGCGTACCGGATGTGAGTTTACCTGAGTTTTCAATTCCTGTGTTACCTGGACGTCAAAGTAATGAACAAGACGAGGCGGGTGAAGAGAGTCACACCTCTCTCAACAATACAGTCATCAATAGCAGCAACATTGTTAGCAGCCAACGCAGGAACATCTACATCAACAATAACACCAGCAGCAACAACAACACAAACAATAGCACAGCCAACAGCAACAACAGCAGTTTAGACACCAACGATGGTCGTGTCAACAAAGGATATACATCTCCCGATATCGAACTCCAGAACTACGCTTTTCATTCTGAACCACACGTGCAGGGCAGCGCATTACAGAGGCCTCACCAGCGACTTAAAATTGGAGGCTCAGAGAGTGACCCCACACGCCGAGCTCAACTGTTTAAAGGTCAATTGCCAGAAAGCTCCATGTCCAACACACTCGGCAAATGGAAGCTCAGGAACATGGGGCCCAGTTATGAACTGGCTTCGACAAGCTCAGAACCTGTACCTACCTTTAATGTTGTATCAAAGTCTGAGCTGAACTTACGGGCACCCAATTCTATGCGATCAGGGGGTCGTTCACCTTTTTTTCATTCTCAGAAAGACAAAGCCCGAGCCAATAGTGAAGAGGACTCTGGGCGGGCATATAGTGATGACGGAGGAAAACACAATCAACATTTATCTGACATTGGGGCGGATTATATGCGCGTCAATGGCGCCATCGGGTCTTTTAAGCAGCTACAGAAACCCACCTCAATGCAGTCCTTGCCAACGTCATCAAAACTCAGTTACACAGAAGAAGCAGGACTGGCTCTTGTTGGAGGTTCAGACTTTCAAAAGTTTACAGATGAACGTTTACATCAACATAAGTCTCGTCAGAAACCTAGCGTGGGATACCGGCTAGGTAAACGAAGGGCACTTTACCAGAAAAGGAAAAAGATCTCGGACTATTGCCTGGTCTTTGGAATGTTCGGGATCGTAGCTATGGTGCTAGAAACAGAGCTCAGCATGGCTGGAGTATATAGTAAGGTAAGGATAAACTCTGAAAACATTGTATTTATTCCTATTTGTGACAAAGAGCATGTAAACTGACAAGCTGCAATCAATTTTTGTAGCCGAAACGTGTCACTCTTGCTGAGTATTTTAGTTCCATCACTGCTCAGTCTCCAAGAGTATCTCAGAACACAACGTACACATAATTTTAAGTATTTTCACGTTATGACTTTATTGCACACCGCGCCCAAAGCTTTGGTGTTAACGTTGATAAGAACGTCACTCCAACATCGTGATATCATTTTGAAATGTCAAAAAATGTTTGCAGATTTCATTTTTCGAAAAAAAAAAACAGCCAGATGTTTTTCCGTTGATTGAAAGCAAACAATTTGTTTCCGTTAGTGGACAGCCCGTAGTTCTGGTCTATGTTTATAATCAAGCTGTCACAGATTCTCTCGTTCTATTTTCAAAGTACGTACGTTTTCCTTTGTCTGTTCTGTATTTAATAACACTTATTAAGTTTGTCACGGACATAATTTAACTTCTTTATTCAGCGGATGAACGATTCGTTCAATTAGTTATCACCATTAAACAAAATAGTCCTCAAATTATTCTTGACTTTTAAAACATTTTAATGGATACGATAAAATGAATCAGATCTACTGGTTCCCCATTCTTTTACATACCAGCCTGTTTCTCACTAGTTTTTCACCGAAGGTGCGGACAAGTTTTGTCTATTTTATGTCTGTCGATGTTTATTTTTAACTTCTGTCTGCATTTCGCATGTAAGGTGGTCGCTATTTATAAACTGCGAAAAACAGGTTGTCGCTCGGAAGTTTTTTCTTTTCCACTTTAGTTTTTGTTCGTGTTTTGAACGTTTCTGTGTCTGTGATTTGACATTCTTCTAAATTTTACTCAGTAATTATATTTTTATATTTTAGACCTGAAAATGTTACATGCACGTTACGTAAGAGAGTAATATTGTTATATATAATAAACGTTTTAGGATGTCCAAACACGCACAACCTCGCATTAAAAGATACGAGATGGTGACTTCATATTGCTGTTAAAATATTGTTTACATTACATTTTGCTGCTTAAGTTCCATTCTGTGACTGCACGAGTAGGCCTATGTGTTTCCATGTAGTTCACGAGTTCACGCCACAAAACCACAATAACACACACACTGGATACACAAAAACAACTGGTGGTACTTTTCATACTTGGGGAAGATCTTTTATAGTAGTCTACCAGTACCAGGGCATTCTTACAAATAATTCTCTATTAAGCAGAGGTAGGGGGTGAGGGTGGAAGAGGGGATATTCAAACTCGTCTGGCTAGCTGAATTGCAATGCTTACCAATGCCACTTTTTCTTTGCATGTTTTTACAGATCGACCGACACTTTCTACTGCGATTTAGGTCTGTGGCTTGTGTCAGTTTGCTTATTCCTGAAAATATTCGAATAGATAGTCTGGGAAATGGCATTCTTGACCTGGATGTGTTCAGATTCTTTATTGTTTCTTGTCAAAACAACAGGGGGTAAAGCGATTACCTGAAAAAGGTTGAGAATCACGAGGATAAACAAAAGAACAGTAGAAGGAATAATGTTCCATCGGCGAATTTTGTTTTCACTGTAGTTGGTATATTTACTGATATCTGTAACACTGGAGACTAAAACTGAAGACGATTAATGCCCTATGGGTCATCTCTTCCTTGCTATCCATATACGAGAAAATGTTACTGAATTGAAGAAATTGTATTGTCTTTCCGAATACCAATAATTTTGTTGACGAAAATGGTTTTTACTGGTCCACAAAGATGAGGTTAGGACACCGAATGCTGTGTCAGCACTACTTGTATTAAAAATACGATTAACGCAAGCACAGAGATATATTATATTACCGGAAGAAGACGAAACAGACAATGTAACATGAAAGCTTGGGATCGAGAGAGAGAGAGAGAGAGAGCGAGAGAGAGAGAAGAATGTGGGAGAATGAGAAAAATCATCTGTCGGCACTGAAAGAAGACAGGCATTTCAAGGTAAACACAGCCATCAAAACATGCCCAATAATGACTCTCCCGTGTTCGCTGTTTGGAGTGCACGTGTGTATTTTGTTTCCACGAGCTGGCACATCCAACCTTCACATAACTGGGTCTAGAGCAGGTGTGTGACGAAAGCCATAGGCATACAGTTCAAAGTTTGAAGGGCGCATGGGAAGAAAGCAGGTCAGTTATATATTTGACTGGGTGGCGCTGTAAATTCACAGTCCGTTACTGTGAATCCCCCCCCCCCCAACCACAACAAAAGAAAAACAACAACCAAACAACCTCAGCTTCAAATGAATGGAAAGATGTCCTTATACGCCAGTACTGATTACACATTTTGTAAAGAAATCGTAGGCCTAATGATAGAATGTTTTGTTCATAAAGGCAAAGTATTAGCTACAGAATAATGCAGATGTAGATGAGATGTTGCATTTTGTGAAGGTGGAATGACAAATGGAGAGAGAGAGAGAGAGAGAGAGAGAGAGAGAGAGATAGAGATCGAGAGAGAGAGAGAGAGAGAGAGAGAGAGACACACACACACACACACACACACACAGAGTATACTTTATAGACTGGAACGGTGAGCATTGTCTAAGCATAATAATTCTATGTAAGGCATCATGAAAAGTTCAGAATAAGGAAACAGAAGGTACACAGGAATATGCCACATCTGTCATTACCAACAAGCCCTGGAGAGTGTGACTTTTGGGGGTAGGGGAGGGGGTGGGGGCAAAAAATGCTAATCACCTACTTTCACTCTCACTTTTGAAATAAATACTAGGTGCAGCGTACTAGGGCTTTGGCCTTTATTGTTTGATACCTGTGATACAACCAAACAGAATGAGATCGTGTTTCTCGTGTTGTGGACTTGTGGGGATACTCTGAAGCCGTGGGATTAACGTCTATCACATTAATGACTTCACAGATAGATAGATAGATAGATAGATAGATAGATAGATAGATAGATAGATAGATAGATAGATAGATAGATAGATAGATAGATAGACATATGCCTCCACTATCCTCCCCATGCCCGGAGTTCATTTTTTATTCATTCAACTCCACCTATTGTTCACACTATGTCATAGAAAGTTGTCATTTTCAATTCACAGTGGTATTTGCAGGGACTCCAGATTCACTAATATGGTCAGACACTTATCACTGTCTGAACATAATTTGTCCAATATTTCCTCCTCAACTGTGAAAGGTTTTCTGATATTTGAAACGAAGTCGTTTCTGCGAAGGTCTATGAACTATCTCATGTCTGTTTATCTATTCATCGGCCCTATATTTATCATTTGCTGGAGTTATTATAAATAATTTCTGTGCTTTCCAAATTCTGAATGGAAACATTGTCAGAAAATGATGTTGCTAGCTGCTACATTCATTTAAGTGAGTTTTGTTCAGTTAGATTAAAAGGGTTATGTTATTAAGGCCGCTAACACGATGAACACCCAAAAGGTTCCTTGCAGCGCTGCCAGTTCGACCTGGTGCTAATGTCCTATTGTTCAGTGTTAATTGGTGGCTGTCATGTTAGCGGAAAATAGCTCCATGTTGCGGTGAAATGTGGTGACCTGTACCAAATCAATATTGGTTGTTAGCAATCGATCATCCGGATCGTTTGATTGTCGCACAAAACCTGGCTTATATTAACGGCATTAACGTCATGCAGTCAGAGAAACAGGAACTCCAGACTTTTTCTAAATTACAGGTGCGACCAACCAAAAGATGTTGGCAATACACCGACAAAATAATATTCACACAAATCTACAGTTACCGTACGTTTGATTTTACACGGTACAACAATCACTGAGATCCACAGCCAGAATCGTGTAACTCAATGTTTTATAAAAACTGAGTGTGTCGCATTTTTTTAAAAGCATTTTCTTTCATGCCACTGAACGGCTTGTTACCAAACAAACAAGCAAACAAAAAAAACCTGTATTTTTCAGAATGATTTTAACGTTGGAAACTGGAGATTGTTTGGAATAACAGACGCCGAGCACAAAGAAGGCTTTTTTTTTTTTTCAAAACAAATTTCACACGAGTTGCTCGTTTTGTTAAGGGACCCGCCAGGCGCAGGTGGCGTTCCGAATGCGTAGTTTAATGAATAATATCAAATGAGTTATGAAATTGTAAATTTTTTCCTGTCACTATTTGTCTAATGTTTTGACCAATTAGTTTTCATAGTGTCATAACAACACATCACACACAAAAAAAAATGTCATAAAAATAGCCATGAAATTGTCAGGCGCCTCCTTTCATCATCGTATTTGGATTGTCTTAATGAACCATAGCATTATCATTAATAATCTCTTCCACGTTGCCACATTTGAGGCGACTACTGTTTTCATCACGGATGTTTTCCTGGAGCTCTGATAAATTTTCATGGAAAAACAGTGTATCTGGTGAACAGACATTACACAGTATAATGCAGTGTGTAATAAATAAAATTAATGTAATTTTTAGTAACTTGACTCATTACTCTCTCTTGGTGGTATACACATGCTACCATCCTGACCAATCTAGACAGCTCTTTTTTCCTACCGTTAACGCAACCATTTAAACATTTTTAATTCCCCTACTCTCCTTTATATTTTTGGCGACAATTTTGCATTCATTTCTTTGTGCATACGTTCATTTTGTTATCATTCGAATGATATTTTAAACCATTAGTCATTTATAGATAGAAAATAGTTGAATTTTGCCAAAAAACATACACACACGCCACAGACACAAACACACAGGGAAAAAGAGGAGAAAAACGTTCATTGAATGAGTGTTACGGCCTCTTTCAGTTATGTCGTATTACTTTTCTCCAATACTTAATCATAGACTGGTTCTTAACCTGAAGAGTCCCTTTGGAAGACTTGTCTTCACTGTATTCACCAGGAACGGCATTTCTCTTCCTTTAATAGTTAAAAATACAAGCGCCAAGACTGTGTTTCAGCCACTTGTGTCATCGAACTTTTTTTTTTTTTTTTACAGTTGCGAACGTTGCGTGACTATCAATCTATATAGGTATTTTCAATAAAAAAAAAAAAATGAAATTTTAACATAAGATTCAAAATAAATTGTTATCTACAATTCAATGCAAAATTCATTATCAGTGCCACATAAATAGAATCTCAGGCCACCATTAGTGAATATGTTCTTTGGACCCACATAGTTTAATTTATGATCAAACAATGCACCTTGTTATTGGACGTCGTCATTAGCTCCAAATCCACGGGTAGTATTTTCTGCTCACTAAGCTGAGATTTTTAGCAGTTAAAACCACGTGGAAGATTATGTAAAGCGCCTCGTTTTTAACTTCAAACCTGTTATAATCACGCGATCGATAGGATTTTCTTTTGAGTATGCCTTCTATACTGTTTAAAGAAGACTGCATTGTCATAAGAAACGGCTTTATCAACACAATATTTGTTTTGCAATAACCATTTCTCTTGATAATTATGTAAAATAATCGGCCCTGTCAATTATATTTCGGATCTGAACCTGGCCATGTTTTGAGAGAGAGAGAGAGAGAGAGAGAGAGAGAGAGAGAGAGCGAGAGAGAGAGCGAGAGAGAGAGAGAGAGTGAGAGAGAGAGAGAGAGAGAGAGAGAGAGAGAAAGAGAGAGAGAGAGAGAGAGAGAGAGAGAGAGAGAGAGAGAGAGAGAGAGAGAATCGCTGCAGGCATCAATAAAGGACACAGCGTTGTGTTGTAATGTCTGGTGATAACGTGCGAGGTCGGGATAAGGTAAATTCCATTAAAATTTTTTTTTCTGTGTTGTAAAAATATTTAAATTATTATTACGTCCTGTTTTTTTCCACCTTGTGACCTTCGTGCACAATGTTTCCTCCTCATATAATGTACTCCTCTATATCACTTCAATCATAAAACACGCACGAAGAAATGAAACGACGTAAACATAAGTCTTCGAGTACAGATTTAATATGTGTGACAGTGGCTAATTTTTGACTTAACAAGGACAAAAGTTGAAAATACAATCAGTGTACAGCCTTCAAAAACTAAACTGTGAGTTAGGTGTAGAAACAGAACCGATTTCATTTCATGAAAAAGTTACTTTATCAAAGAAAATGTTGCCGGTATGTGCAGGTATATACTTACAGATGACAGTATGACTGAAACTGTAAATAGAGTAAAGCTCGCTAGCGGGAGATGGTTCAGCTTATTTGAAGGGAAGGTCGTAAAACATCACGAATGGAAATATTTTTCTTCCCTGAACCAAGTGCTTCATCTATTTTTGGCAATACGATGATAGATATGTTAAATATAAAGGCAGATTATGTACAATGAGAGAGGTGAATGTGTTATATTTACGCTTTATATCTCTCGTTTTCAACTGGCATGTGCCCACTGCTGAGTGATCTGCCGCAGCAAGCACACAGATGATACACACATACACACGTAGGCCAGCAGGAAGATGGTGGAGGGCGTTTGTTTTACCACATTCACCGTACCAAACCTCAGCCCAGAAAATCTTGTTCTGTTGGAAAAAGATAGAGCACATGTATTAATTGTCTTGTTTCAAGCAATTCTGCTTAACCTACCTTTTGATATTGCGAAAACTATGGCCCAACATTATGTTCTCATACAGTATGGGAAACGAATTCACGATGGGGCTATCATTTAATAGGATGAATGAAGTTCAGCGATATGGTTTGCCAACAGGCCTGAAGACACAGTTTTTGTCCTTTACAGATCCATAGACGGAGCAAAACCATGATGACTTAATAGTACAAGAAATTTTCTTGAGAGTAAAATAGATTGTGCAGCCTTGATGTCTACCATCATTAAAATAAAAATAAAAATCATATTGTTGTGAAAGTTTAAAGTTCAGCAGCCATTATTACAATTGCAATAATTTAGCAGTTTCGTGAGATTTATAATTTAACTACATGAAGTCTCAGGTCTGATGTAAAAAATGTAAAGACATCGAAGCAACTTTAGATGATCATAAACTGGCTATTGGAAACTCAGAATCCTCAAGTTCTTTGTCAAGAAGGAGAAGAAGAAAAGAAGAAGAAGTGATAAAGGATGGTAAGAATAAAGAATGAAAAATTTGTAATGTGAAGAATTTTAATACATGTACTCAGACACTCCATTTCACTAACTTTCCTCCGGCTACTGAGCAGTCCCCTCAAACTAATGGGTACGAAGAGTAGGCGATCACCGTTACACAGCAGTAATTGCAATGAAGTGGATGTTATCCAACGCCTAGGTAATTCCAATCAGTCATCGTCAAGGGAGGTAGAGCCAGACTAAGTACGGGATCGCTGAGACCTGAAGAAGAATGGCATTGGTCTTACAGACATTATCCGCGACGGCGGCCGGAAAGACCATCTCACGTCATCCTTGAACATTTGACGTACGAGGCTCTGGAGGAAAGGCGACGGGAGTACTAATTGCTTGAGACACAGAAAGGAGGACAGGGTGGAAATGAAAGTGGCGGAACAAGTTGGAAAACGGACCAGAGATGGAAGAAGACTGCAATATCGGATAGATAACATTAACAGTAGCATCGGGAGTATTTTCAGTGCTAAAGACAAAGCGCCAGAAATGGTAGGAGTCGTGCTAAAGCACAATATGTCATGGGAATTTAAGGCTGCAGGAAAAAAGGATGTGGGACGAAAGAAATGCGCTCCCTGTTCATGTGTGGAGCGGCGCAGCTGCAGATCACAGTGTTACAGTCAGAGTGGGGTTTCCTTGACCCCCAAGACACAAGACCGAATCTGAAGCAGAATGTTTCTTACAGAATCATTAAGACCATAATCAGATAAAATGAAAAGACCATACATTACCGCAAGGTATTCTCATCATACATTGACTCATACTCAATAATCTGATTAGATAAAGGATAAAGTGTCTGAACAGCTCTAGGACAGCATCACAGAAGTCCAAACGAAGGGCTACGTTGTCATGGCTGATTACGAAGACGCCTAGGGAAGAAGAGGACCTCATGGATTTCACACATTGATCCTTGCTGTAACACCTGCATAGAGTGCGATTTAATGAGCAACAACAATTGGTCAGAGCATGACTTGTCAATGATCTATTTAAAACGAAGGGTTCCTTTTGCCGTCGGCTCTTCCAAAATATGTACACTTATAAACCATACAATGGGATGGCATTAGCACAGCTTTTTATAGATAGATATCACGCTGCCCAGGACATGAAAGAGAAACAACATAGTAAATACTATGTGATACCAAACGCAGGGCTGGTCACTGACCATCAGTCAGCTTTAATGTGGGCAAATGGTGTGGAAAGAGCACCAACTGCAAGAAGAGCAGATTACAACCAATTTGAGTAAATTGCAGGAACCAGGTGTTCAGGAACACATCCAGGCAACTGACACGGGGGAATTTGAACGCACAGACACAAGCAAAATGACAATGGGAGAGAACTGTGGAAGGTTTTGGAAGTGCCTGTCACTGTCAGATGAAAGTGGGAGAACAAGAGGTGCGGAAGAGGACAGAATGGCAGGGCATGGTGGAATTATACTGAATGCGTTCATCAAAGAAAGCGAACAAGCAGTCTAAGTTGTGACTTGAATCTCGGCTAGACGACGACTACATGAAATGCAGATTTACAGGAAAACACTGCAAGGGAGTTGCTGAGGCAATAAAGGAGGCATCTTGGAGACCCCATGGCGAAGAATAAAGAGGACTTTAAAATACTCAACGAGATAGCACTGCAAGAGCATGAAAACGAAGCGGATCAGAAGCAAACCATGTAGTTTTACCTCTAGAGATCAAAGACAGAAATTTCGTGTACATGTGATGATTACTTAAGACTGAATAAAGCTGCTGGGGTTTTTAGTCTTGCTCCATCATAACACTTCACCAGGGAAAGCAATATCATATTGATACAAGGATAATTTCTTTCCCGAACTTTAAATTAGATGTAAGAGGAAAGATGAACAACCTTACAGAAAGAAAACTCCGTTAGTTTAATTTCACAGTCACTATCACTACAGCCATGGTTCCTGGTTGTTCAAACAAAAAAAAAGTAAAAGTGGCTTAGTTCTGATCTCAGAGGGATACAAATTAGTATTCAAGTTGAAACACCTTATTTTTGTTGTATACTATTTTACCGCTCAATGCTGCTTCCAAACACAACCCTTTCTATTTTCTCTGTTATATATACGCAAGAACAACTTGTTTCAGGTAACACTCACTTCCCAATAATAGATACGTCAGTTACTTCACTTTGATAAAGTCAAATGACCATTATAATGAGTTGTTAGGTGATAACACCTTGCATGTAAACAAGCCAGGCTGAACTCAGTGTGTATTTTCTGGGATGTGTACGTAGTCCTTTTCTTGAAAATGTTACCTACATAAAAACCATAATTAAAACACAGGTGGACAAACATATCTATTATATATTTCAGTAACTTGCAACCATTGGCATGACTAACTGACCAAACTATATACTCTTCAGGCCTTAAATTTGGCAGGAAGGTGGCAATTGAGATAAGGAAGATGATGGCTATAATTAAAAGTTGTTTACTTTAAGCATGTATTTAAAAAAAAAACAACAATGTTTATTGCTATGTAACATCTGTATATTTGCATGTTTGTTTCGTAATATAATAGTGCCGTGCATGTCATAATAAGTAACCGTACCAAGAGTTCAGTTTGGTGCGTAATGTTGTGGTGCGCATGAGTTCTGAAGCAAGACTGTAGTTTATTACTTTTATTATACTGGGGGGGGGGGGCACATGATTGTTTATTCTGGGCAATGCCCGGTAGCTCATCTAGTGTAATATAATTCCTATGTGTTTGGGAGGCACACGACGTCTTAACAGGAGCACATTTTCTCCTCACTCGAGCTCACAGACTAATAAATTATAAATTTAGTCTGTGCTCGAGCTATAGTTTCACACCGTGCTCTACGCACCTGTTTATTTAATTAAACTGAAAACAGTTTAATGAACAATGAAGCAAAGTCAGAGAAATGCCAGTTATGACGGTATGTTAACGAGACGAAATACACTCTGAAAACATTGGGCGAGGCTGCAGGACTATCATGGCATTTGGTAGTTTCACAGATGGCACTGACTCCAGGTTTGAGTGTGAGTCTGAGTTTGGATTTTACGGCGCTTTGACTCCAGGTGAATGTCTCTCTACCTTTGCAAGAAAGAGTTAGGCCCACAGAATAATGTCTGGCGGATAGAAGCTGCTTAAGATATTTGATTTTGTCCAGATTCACTTCTGGCTTATTTACATGCAAGCTGTAATCACTTGACAGATCATCAAAATGATCGTTTTACTTGATCAAAGTGAAGTAATTGACGTGTCTATGGTCGAGGAAGTGAGTGTTACATAATGCAAGTTGTTCTTATGTATGTATTATGGAGAAAATAGAAAGGTTTATGTTTGGAAATAAGATGCCTTCCCTACATCCAAATATTATTTGACTGATACGAATACTTGGGAATCGTGCGATTATATAATATTATGTTTTTATGTTGTGACGTATGAGAAATCAACAACGATATAAAATTAACTTCATCATAGCGTCAACAACAGCCGGGACCAAGAGGAGAGGCAGCAACTTGATCAGTGAAAGAAGCGCATTGCGAACACCGGCGATCTCGTCAGCGCGGCCTGGCAGGCTTTCGCAGTGACGTCACGATGAGTCGAGCAAAACTACGTGCCAGCCTTGAACTCTGCTGCAAAGTCAGCATAGCTTGAGCCGTTTTCTTTCCCTGTTTTCTTTGTGTATCTCTTCTTCCCGCAGCATCGTCCTCCCTTCATCACGTATTGCTCGTGCCATTTTTTTTTTTTGCTTAGCGCAGGAATTTCTTTTTCTTCTACCGTCGTCCGCCATAGTGGACGTAAACAGCAAGAAACAAGATCTGTTGTGCTGGGGTCTGCTGACTGCGAGCTGTGATTGGGAAAGTTGACCGTTAATACAATATTACAATTATATTTTTTCAACATTTTATTTGGCGACATGCTTCTTTTATTTGACTTTTCAGGAGAATGCAGACCTACGTGGTGATCATGAATGGTGATTAAACTGAAATTACGTTCTAGAATTTGGGTGTTTGTGCCAATGCAAGGGTTTTGCTAAACAAGTTGAAGGAACACAATAAAATGAAAGAAATAGCTTACGCCCAGAACAACGACACAAATGCTATCGTGATATGATTTTAAGTTTGTTAATTACCCACGCACTTTGTTGTGTGTCACTTTTCCTACTGTAAAACGACTTATTTCGATAGTTATGTATTATGAGGAGAGTTGATTTGTTTTTTTTCACAGAAATGTGAGCCACTCCTGGAGCAATTGTATTGATGTGGCAATTGTGTTATATATAGTACTGAAGCAGATCCTAGAAAATTGGATGGCATGATCGAAGGCAAAACTTCCCAGTCGTAGGGACCCGTGTCAGAAAGCATGGGAACCATTACAGAAAACGATTTTCCTGAAATGGCAGCCGTTGAAAATGGCACCGTATCCAAACTGTGTAATGGCCATTCTGTTTTCACTCATATTTATGGTACATTTTTCACCAAGGCGTTTTCAAGACTGGTCTGTTAGAGTGTCACTTGCTTGCAATGATCAAAACGCTGGCATTTAGAGCTTCTTGACGCGGCCTTCCATTACAGACTGACACTCTCCTGGTCCAGCAATCGGACAGTTCCATCTCTCTATATTCCCTTGGGCCTTAATCTCATCACTAGTAATCTCATTAGAGATCGTCAAGCCATTTATCACACGCCAAGTACAGCGGTCTTAATGGATTGGTCCAACATAGTGCGACACTAATTGTTACCTTTTGTTATGGGTATTGGTTACATGACCTTCCTTACCAGGCAATCCATGCAAAGACAAGAATTTGCTCGGAAAATAGGGCCTTCACCTTTTTTTTTTTCTCTTTTTATTTAAACAAGCTCATAGAAATTTTGTTCAGTGATATGAAGTGATTTAAACCGAAATAGTACCGATGTTAATTCAAATAAACTAACTTGTTTTTTGTGAATGTCCTACATGCTCAAGGTGGGACTCACAACATGATACACCAGACTGCAGTGAAAACTACATTAAATTCATTAATCGTGTTAGGTTTCTACAAATCAATATTATCAGAGTACTTTTCAGATCTCACACAAATGAATATGCGAAGGAGGCAAGACTTACGCCGGTTGAAAAGGAAAGTGTAATGTCATTTTCTTTTCCCCTCTCTCATTTGCGAACTGAGACCTGAGAAACGATTTTGCAAGTTCAAACAAAAATAACAATAAAAACAAAACTTCATGAACAAACTAGGTGCGATAATTCATTTCTATGTTTTCCCTATGCCCTTTACGAAATGATAAAGCAAAATAAATTGCCCGTTAGTATTTTTCTGTGCATTAAGTTGCCTCTGTTTTATGTATCAAACAGCGCACTCACACGTGTCATGATACATTTATACATGTCTGGAAATGTTTTAGTCTGAGCTATAATATTTTCACCGTCGACTATGCAATTCGAAATTCGAAGTGGAACAGTGCACCATTTTTTTTTTCAGATATACGCTCGTAAAACCAATACTTACCCAGGTAGCTACGTTTACTTAGTTGCTCATTTGAAGCTGCCATGAACGCTGCCCCGATAAACGTGTCAGTGTGACACTAATTCCCTAAACTTTAACCAAACTGGATGGAATACATTGCCGGACTACTTGGATCATGAAATCACTCTAAAAGGTGCTCGTCCATGGCAGTCATACGTAACAAATCAGCGGAGATGTTTTAGCAGTGTATGCATGCATGAAACCAGTTACTTAACATATGTTTTTCTTCTGCAAATGCATGTTTCATGTACAGCTGGGGAGATTTAACAGAAGGACTGCTGTGCAGCCAGAAACGGGCACTTTTGAAAGTGTAGTAGAAAATAAATACTACCAGTGCAAATGTGTATCCTGTTCGTACCTGGCGTTAACTCAGTACAGTTTAGCTGTGAATCACCAGTTTATTCACCAGATGCTTTTGCACTCATATAAGACATACTGAATGTAGAACATCCTGGTTACATGAGCACTGTCTTGCTGTGCCTTACCACCATAGAGTGATGTGTGTGCACACAATACAAACAAGCTATATACTCGAAAGAGTACAAATGACAAAACCAGTAGCTGTTATCATGGAAGCGCAAATATACAAATTGTGTAAGTTTTGTGTTTTTTGTCCATCGACAGGGGACCAAGTTCTGTTTTTGAGATCTAAAGAGACTATTTCAGGATCATTCTTTTTTATCATTCATGATATAGCGTTCATGCTGGATACTCGAAAACCCGTTATACCACGCAGAACTTAAACTAAGTCAGCTATTAGCAAACTCGTATGTTCTAGTTAGATCACGGAGCTTCTCTGCTTTTCAAATTGTAAAACGATTATAATGCCATCCGTTATTTTTTCCACATAAAATGCTTTGCCACTGCCCCATACGGTACATGTACCTCAATTGCCTTCTTCACACATAGGCAGGGCTTTGGTTAGTTTTGAAGTTGAATAGACGAAACAGTTGCCCATGTCTTAGTTCGAAATACCCCTGTAAGCTTTGAACAGACAGCACTTGGGACATTGTCCTCTTCCCTGACAGTTTATTAGTTTGTTTTATTAATAGTGGGAAGAAAACAACGGATAGTTGGAAATGTGAGCACTATTCAATGATAAGGTAAACAACCACAAGAAGAACAATCATGACCCTGGACTGAAGTGCTAACCGTGTTCTTGCCGAGCTTAGGTGCGAACCAAGCGGAATTACCTAGGCATTTCTGTAGTTTTGGGCACAAAAAAACGAAAGAAGATAGAGGACGGTAGAAGAAGAGATCGCAATAGAGAACAGAAAGGGCAGACAGACACACTACTGTAAGCTGTGAAATCTGAGCAGCAACCTAAGACACCTGCAACATGCAGCTAGCAGCAAGTCGGACTACAGGCAGTCTGGGTACTGGTACTAGTAAACACGTCAGCACACAACCATCTTGCCTGGTCATGGGCGCCGGGAAATGAAATTCCCGACGTAATCATAATCACACACAGGAAATTAGCATCACCAACAACTGTACTGTGCCATGATATCCTCCTATTCGTTCTCTCCAGCTTCCTGTCTAAAAATAGCCTGGAACCAGTGTTCGCTTTAGTTACTACACATATCTAGTCAAGGGTGGTCTTACACTTACAGAAGTCAGTTCAGATGTGAGCAGAGAGAGATTCATGATCGTTTTACCCGGGGTAATGGGAACAGGAATATCAAGAGAGTAATATTCAGTTTTCATGGCAATACTTATTATTCTGTAGTTCCATGATTTTGCCATATTTTAGAGATAGCTGGCACATTTTCATCAAATATAGGCACACATTGGCTTTCTTTGGCATACACGATTGTGGAAACTGGAATTGCGTTCCTCCCAAAAGCCTCATATTTCTAGTAAGTTGAGGACATGGAGATAGCCAGCACACTGTACTTTAGCTTGAAGAAGATGATGTACGACCGTTTCTTAGATTTTCATGTTTGCTAAGAGGTTATATTACGACATCGGTAAGAAATGGATGTAGATCGATTGGGGAAGGGGTAAAAGGCGACTTTTTATAGCTGATGAAATATCTGAATACCAGCGATAAGCTGACGGTATAAAATGGGACAAAAAAATAAAAAAGAAAAAATAAACAACGCCGTGTCCCTTTTCTTGAAAGAGTGTTCTTGGCGAGTTAGTGAACAGTTAAATGAGCAGAATAAAACAAAGTGACATGACGTGCAAACACTAATCATGATGGTTCCTTGTTATGGCACATTGCCATAACTGCACATTTTCATAATAAGGGATGTATAAAGCATCCCTGTCGTTATTGATGTCTAGATCAAATTTTCGATAAATCATCGTATTTCCATTATCGTGAATAGTCGATGTTCACACCATATTGGGAAATGAAAGTTTAGTTTATTAAAGCACATTTCTCCGAACTCTCATGTTATCATCGCTCATGTAATGTAGGTATATAATATGTCTTTCGTCGTCTTTTAGCAAATATATTATGGGATTGCGTGAATCCTTTTGGGATTTAGAACCCTTTCTTTCCGATTTTCAAAAAACATTTCTCTTTTCTATCACGATATTTCTCCATTCTCAGTTTCTCTCCCTCGTTGGATGCAAACAAGTTCATTTCCTCCGCCTCCATCCCACACCCCGACCCAGCGGATCCCGGAAGGAAATAATCATTCTTAGAATGATTTCTTATCACGAATCTGAAGACTGTCCGATTCAGCATTCAGTATAATATTTCCATGCTGATTCAAAATCGGACATGTTTGGTTTACCACACCGGTGCCATTCGATACAATAATCCAGCTATCATTGCTGTCAGTTATTCTACACCACTTATTACCAAGTTATCATGGATAGAGAGCAGGATTATACTACTATTGGGGTTACTGGTTAAAGCTAAAGAACTGACATATCATTTGTGATGCCGGTTGATTTTCCTATTGAATCAAAATGCATGAGTTTGGCACCAATATTTTTCTCTCTGCATATCCAACAAGGACAACATAATCGTATGTTTTGTCCGTGTTCATAATCGACGATCGATATCATTTTTATAGGGGGGGGGGGGGAGGGGGATGGATATACGTTCTTTTTAAATCTGCATAATTAACGATAATAAACTTTGCCACGAAATCAACATGAAGGAGCTGCTGTATATGGCGGAATGCACTTTCTCTACGTTTATTTCTTCATCTTCCCCGCTTCTCTCTTTCTCCAACTCCCTTTCTTGTTGCTTTCTTTTCTCCGTCTTATTCACGCTTCTATTTCCCATCTCTTGTCATCCAAATATCCTTTTCAATTGTATTACCTCCTTTGCTAATGTAATGCAGTTAAATGTACCACTGTTTGTGGTTTTTATTTAGCACTTCATACTTGGTCGTTTATTTCCATTATGATTATTGTTAACAGACAGCAAAAGAAGCCACAAAAAACTCTGTTTTATTGGCAGTGTTATTCCAAATATAATTATGTGACAAAAATCCCGGATTCATGTAGCGATCTGAAGGGCAGTTTCAATTTACATTTATGAAATGACGATTTTAGGGATTTTGTATTTTTCTTGTCCAAGTATGCATACTGGAACATGGAGCTTAACCATTCTTGAACTTGATATGAAACATTTCTGTAATGGTTACTATACTCTATCACCCCCATCTAGCATGATATCTCTTTCGACATGGGCATACTTTTCATAAATGACTGAATGACTCATCGGTGAAAATCTGTACGGTGCAGAAAGTACACAATAAAAACACAAAAATACCCGCAGGTTAGTTTATTCTGTCCAAACTAGATTTTTGCCAAACGCTGGCCATAAACCTGACGTATACGCATTCTTTGGGAAAGGAGGGAGGTTCATGGAGCAATGCAAGAACGTTACGCAAGGATGAATGGTTAAATACGTCTGTAGTTTCAATAATTATTATTATTTGTATATTGTTATTGTAAAACACCTTAATTACAGCATGCGACGATAACTACTTGTACTATTTTATGCTCCAGCTGGCGAATGCACAATCATATTATTATAATGACAGGCCGAAAAACTAGGAAAATGACCAAGAAGTCACGTAGTAACGGTTTTTCTCCACAGCGGCATAACAGCTGCAAAACTCAGCTTATTTGCATTACTAGATTTAGCCATGTTGAGACAGCACTCTGCTGATAAAATTAATAGGATGTAGGCCACAAGGCGACTCCTCAGGAGCCGGTAACTAATTGCAGGTGGGTCATATTAGGCCTAAAGAATACCGGCTTTCCCTGGTGCCTGAACTTACATACCATGCCATGCATACACTGAACAACCATGGCGTGTTTGTACTGATGCCCCCCCCCCCCCCCGAAACCACCGTAAGAAAATAATGTCGAATGTCGTATTCCATTTGTATACATTAATTTATACATCAGTTTCATTGTCCAACTATTTCTGATACTTTCTTCACAACTGTAGAACACCAGTTCTGAAGTACTTTGGTTGAATTGTTCATCTGTTATATTACGGTAAACAACCAGGATTACATCACTGACACAAAATATCACACCGTTTCGACTCTTTTGGTATGTGCAATCATTACGAAGAGGCGGACTTCTTTCGAATATAAAACTTCTTATAATCCAGCTTGTCTTGGGCATCCTTTCGTCCATCAACACATAATATACGAGCACATTATTTAGATGCTGAGCAGTACTCTCTTTTGTAAAGTGTTTAAAATAAAGCAAAAACGTACAAACCAAAAAGACCACTTGAAATAAGTCCACTTGACATTGTCAGGCCAAGAAACGTTGAGACGAATTAAAGGAGAAGATCTGTTAGAGGGCCCCATGCCATGTTTTTCGTGTCTCATTAGTGTTACTGGAAGAAATATATTCTATTGATTGGAAAAGTCCTTTCAGCACCAGTTTTGTTCGATGCATCGAATGGCCAACAACTGATTCGAGCCTCGTATTAACACACGGAATTGGCTTTTCAACAAAGAAACTTTTTTTTCCCTTTCATTTCATTATATTGTGTGGGAGATGCAAGGAAACAAAGGGGAAAGATTACTATGAATCATTTATGGTGGCAATACTAGAATGCACAGAGTGTGTGGCGACATCCTGATGTTAGGGAGGTGGAATAAAACTTACAAACATTCTTTCGTTGAATGAACGTCAGGAAATTTTATAGATATATCGCACAGTATTCTAATGACTGGTGTACAAAAGGAAGGAGAAAAGTAATAGATGTACTTTTCTGTTGTTTAAAAGGGAGTGGTTATATATTCCCCTAAATGCGTTGTGAGTGTAAACTGCGAAACTGCCCATTTATGGCATACTGCACTGCATTATATTTTTTACAACATCCTTAACTATAGTGAGCATATTTTTTCAAAACAGTTTGCTTTCGTTAATTTGCCAAAGCGAAAAACAAATGTGAATATTTCATCCAACTTTTTAATTCATGCTTTTTCTCAGTCCTTCCTGTTTCTACAGTAGTTCACTGACCAGTGGTGTCAACAGAGGACACTAGAACTGCTGACACCGTGAATTCTATTTTGCAATAATCTGTGACGTAATCACTAATTCTGCGGCGTTGTACATACAGTTGCAGGTACTGCATAGTCATTTCCAGGATCGTCTGCCAGCTATCATTGAGGATATGCCAACAGGATTTCTACCATTTCAAAAACCCGAGGTCTTTACCATGTCATCTAGTATTTCTGTTTGGCATTCACAGCCGTACGTAATCTCCGGCATAATTATGCTAGTGTCAGGACATGTGTATTGTGCTTCTAATAAAACGGACACGTGTCGGCTCTCGCACTCAACGCCTGCATGGAATTTGTACTCGTGACTCAGCGTGCATTCAGTTACCAGCAGGGAGAATGCGACATGTAGGCCTAAATGAACATGAACGGAAATGTATTTATCATATATAGTTCTTTACGGTTGTTCTCTCTGCTGTTTACCCACAACTATAAAGTTTGTATTAAAGAACAAAACAATAACAAACATGCCGGTAGGGAATTGTTAAACAATAGCCAAAGGTACACACGAAATATTTATATCA
This sequence comes from Onchidella celtica, assembly GCA_963931925.1. Classification (NCBI taxonomy): domain Eukaryota; kingdom Metazoa; phylum Mollusca; class Gastropoda; order Systellommatophora; family Onchidiidae; genus Onchidella; species Onchidella celtica. Next base: position 47,215,084 of record OZ007567.1, read on the forward strand.
TCTCAAGGCAGTTCTTGAAACATATGACCTTTAGATGTAGCCTAGCTCTGTAAAGTTGCCCCAAACGCGAGACTTTGCACTGCGAGATATTCTCAGCATAAAAGCTAGATGGATTTTTAAGTGGAAACCGAAGGACTTGCATGAATTTTTAATCTTCCAATTTCCGCCCATATTGATGACATGTGAAACAGGTTTATGGAAATAAAGCATTTGAGTGACATAGATCACAGTTTATAACTTCCTGGAAAGGAAAGCACAACACAATCGCTTGCACACAGAATCAGGTGGAGAGTAAAGGAAATTATTAAAAATTCCACCTCTGACGCTGACGCCAGATGAACTCCATATTTCTAGTTATAAGACATAATAAGATTTGTGTACTGAGCTTTATATTATCATGCTCAGCATCTAGCCCACAGCGTCTTATTGAGATTAAACACACAGATTTTGATGTGATCTTTAAACTTTGAGCATTGCTGCCTGATGAAATGCCCCCAAGGATGTTCTCGAGATCAATTTCTTGTCTTCTTCCCTTAGCAAGGATTAAGTAGATAAGAATGGGACAAAAAGAGATATTTTTTTAATACAGACATAAAATATTAATTTGATAACTTTGTCATACGAGTATCAACTATTTGTTTTAATATGTTTTAACATGAAATGCAGATTCCGCCCTATGTACTTCTTATGCAGTTTCTTCTGTGTTTGAGCGCTGATATTACTATTGTCAATTCAACAATTTTATTTTGTCACTGATTACACTTTGACATCCACGTTTTACAAGCTGATTGAATAGCCCTTACATGAAACGGCAAAAAACTTCTTCCAATAGTAAAAAACAGTCTTGACTTTTTTTTTCTGCATTAGATCAAGATAGTCCGGTTGAAATACACTAATAGAAGGAACAGGGGAGGGAACACCGAAAACATACATTTTCTCCGCGTGTGTAAAGTTCGCTACGCCTCTGTTCATGGATTAAATAATATTGTATAGTTCATTATTTGATACGTATTGAAAATGATGCAAAATGAGAAGAAAAAAAAAGGCAGGGGGGGGGGTGGGATAAAAAGGGCGCAAATATCTCTGTTTTTGCCCCACATATCCGCCAATGACTTGATTGTATTAAAAAAAAAAAAGTCGACGGAAAACAACCCGAGTGCGATACTCAACTTTCGAGTACCTGATTACATCTGATGTTTATTGACTTTCTTAAGTTGCATTGCTAAATTCATTCAGTATTCATTGCATACATGGACACGCTCGAATCTCGCCTTTATCATCTACAGTATCTTAGTCTCTTAGTTTGAGATGATGCAACTCTGTGGCGCTATACATGTCAGTGAGCATTATTCAAGTAGAAAACCCTCATTGCCTTTCCAGAAAACGTTCAGGGCTATTAATAGCTACCGCAGAAATTTGATTTTTCCTTTTTTCGTTCTTCCCAACTTGCCAACGTGGGGGATTTATCATCGGCGAGGGAAAACCATCGTTCTACACAATTTGTCTGGTTTCCCCCACAGCTTTTCTGCTAGTCGTGTCCCCGTGGAATTTGTAAATTTGATTCTCGCCATTCTGAAACAGGGCACGCTTAAAAAGAATAATCAATAAGGTAAGGCTTGACAATATGCGAAAGGCGAGATAAGCCTCTTGCTTACTGATTCTCACAAATTCGCCCCAGTATCCTCATGAAATGGACAAAGAAAGTTTGATGCTGACAGCACACAGCAAAAAATACACTGGACCCCCACAATGACACACAGGAGGATTTCATGTAACATTGATCTTACTTGTAGTTTACCTCGATCAACGCGGTAACTATTTAACTACAGTTGTTGGAGCCTCACAATGACATGTGGAACGATTCCGCGTAACATTAAAAGCACTTCTATTTTGCCCCAATCAACGGAACTATCTAACTGTGATCTCCATAAAACATCCACGCAGGTCTAACTGGGTGCGTACTTTTCACACTTTGACAGGAACACACTTGGACTAAATAAGAAATGTCGGCTACAGAAAGCGGGGTTCCCAATTCACGTCAGCGTTGTGACAAATTGTTAATGGGATAATCACGTTTCGTGTCACAGTATAACGTGACCTGCCTATGGCTTATCGTATGTTTGGAAGAAATCTGAAGGATTAGATTTATTGCAAATCCTGCATACTTCTCGCTCGAATCAACAACAGATGTAACGCACATATAACATGTTGCAAATTACACAGGCTTGCAGCAAACCTCGCATTTATCACGCTCAAGACAACAGGGAAAGTAGTTCCATATTGCGGCAATGCTTTGCAGTTGGTTAGCTCACGGTATCAGCTCGACTTTGTTCTATTTCCAGAAGTAAAATTACATGCCAATATTTGTACGACTTGACTTTCTCTGTAATTAATTTAGTTCCATACGAGCCCAGAGTTACCACTAAAGAAAAGTATTATTTTGCCATCTTGCACTGTTAGGGTGAGCACTGCAAGCACAAAGAGTATATGAGTACAGATCTATCTATCTATCTATCTATCTATCTATCTATCTATCTATCTATCTATCTATCTATCTATCTATCTATCAATCTATCTATCTATCTATCTATCTGGACTTTTGTGACTGATATTTTATTAAGCTTCTTTGCGATGCGTCCATTCACTAAATCTCATCTGAAACCGAAATGATGACGCACGGCACGGTGGTAGTCATTAGAGAGACACTGGATCGCCGGGAGCAGTGAGATGAACAAAGGCAGTGAGTGAGAGATGTCAAAGCAACTCACCCAAAAATCGATAATGTCTTTTCATTTGCCAGAAAACCCGAAATAGCAGCAACAGCAAGGCGTACCGAGTGGACGTCAGTGGTGATGATAATAGTGAAAGCTGCAGTCTTGGCGGATGTCTGACTAGTGATAATAATGATAGAGAACAGTGGAGGTCTTGTGATCCTGAACATACCAATCTCTCATCTGGAGACAGAAAAAATTATCCCTTAGAATAATCAAACGTCATAAAGTAACAATGTTACAGAGCAATCTTACAGGGTAAAAATAACAACTAAATAAATGTGAGGAATGGCATAAAGTTCTCTCTCGCTTAGAAAGAGTGTAACACAGACAGCGTTATTCAGGCCAACTACTCATAATGATTAATTTGTATCTCATTAGTTATTTACGGGAGTTTCACATGTACGCCGGGGTTGCCTCTGGAGGAACAATGGAAAAAAAGCAGGGTGCTATATCACTAAGGACAGGTTTCCTAAACTAGTCATGAAATATTCTGTAGGTACGGACGACGGTATTGAGTGTTGATTCTGACTATAATGAATCCTCCTACAGTGCTTCCCACAGCATATTTTACTAGGTGTTAGCTGGTGACATAGCGCCATGCTGAAACTTGTATTATTATATTTCCGATGCTTCTGGTCGATTAGGAAGTCAAATTAAAAAAAAAAAGAGCGACTTTTCTAAATGCTAGTGAACAATTCTGTCATAAAGTTAAGGAATCGATGTAATATCAGTGTGCCACTAACACATCTTAAGATCTGACTTTACCTTTTAATTTAATTAACGCTCCCTGTTTTATGTATTTTTTGAAAAAAAAAATTAAACTGAAAAAGACGAAATGTATTCTAGCAAATCCTAAGACGCCTGCTTATAATATTGTTTCACGGCATATTTTATAAAGTAGTGTATATTTCGAACAAGTGGCTGTGAAGACTCCATGCTTACAACTACTTTTGTTTTGAAAATAATTTCCTTTCGTTTCCATCCTTTGCAAAGATAACGTGTTAGCAGCACACTGCGGGAACTTCCCGAAGTCAGTATTACATTGGGTAAATGGTGCTAACCTTTTGGCCTAAGTCAGAAAGTGCCAAGCCATTATCCTGAAAATAAAACTTTCTGTAAATGTAATGGCCTAATTATTCATAGACGTAGGCCATTTCGGTTCTGGGGTTGTTTCAACCACCGTGGATGATGGCCACTTTCACCTAGAGTCATTTTGGCCTAAGTCTGACTGCATTGCAAAAGAATTTAAATAAGTTTTTTGCCGTTTTCTCAGAAGTGCAAAAAATGACCTAGGCCAAAAGGTCAGCACCATGACAGTATAGATTTCAACAAGGATTCTACAACCACGTTTTAGTAAAATTGCAAATACTTTTTCAGAGTTTCACGAAAACAATATGAACACAACATGATAATATGACACTGAAGTTGCAGAGCTCCACCAAATGCCTTGTCCACAAAACTGACAACAAAATGCTAAGTGACTAAAATGCGCCGATTTTGATTTTCTGCGAAACCAGCCCTTTTAAAAAAACAAACAAAAAACAACACTTTATTATAATTTGACTCTCTGTAGTAAAATTTGTTCTTTCCAGTTCTGTTCATCTCTTAACTATTCTTGTCATCTTTTGTTTTCTTCGCCGGTTGTCTTGCACCCGAACTTACATACTTTTGAGTGTATGACATAAGTCACCTAGGAATAAGCCAGTGTTCAACCCTAGATGCTGCTGTGATGTTTATTCCACAGCTGAATCACGGCCTTTTCTTCATATATAATGCTGCCTTCGGCCAAAAACAGAATGCACGAGTATTTAATATTAATTTAAATGTTAACAATACTATCCTCTGCCTGAGATTATTTTAGCCAGGCCATAACCATGTTGGAATAATAACGTTGGGAAAAACCAAAGCAGCAGTAAGAAAAAAAATGTTTGCAAGAAAGCTCCTCTCACTGTGTTTGTAATAACATCATATTTACAATAATAACGCTGAGATTCTATGAGAAGCCGGGCGTGGTGCCAACGGTAGATAAACTGCTACAGCATGAGCTGAAATTTTGTTTTTCTGGTGCACGTTTCATACTTCGATATTAGCAATTAAAACTTGTAATGAATCATGCGATGTATATATATCTATAGAATTCAGAGAGGCACCAGGTACCAGGTAAACGTCTGGACAGGAATATTGCGTACAGCAAACCAAATACTGTCATGCCCAATAGAATTATAAATTTGTGCATTTTAAATCCATTTTAAAGAATGATGACCTCATAATCATGTTCAGCATTACTGTTGTGATCTCGTGTGATTTAGGGAACAAATTCTGCCGGAAATGAGTGAAACTGAAGTGAGGACAGAAGCTGAGGTGTACTTTTACGTAAGAGTAAGAATTTAACGGGTTTAGAATGAGTTGTCATTGCAATTGCAACTTTGTCTCGGCACAAGAGATCTTGACGGATTTCAACCCCGTTAATCATACCGGGTTTTTGATGTTAAGTTTTATTTTAAAGAAAATGGGCGAACCAGTACAGTATTTACAGCTTTTAATATTGTACTGGCAAGGCAGTCCAGTGGAGAGACTCGAAGGAAAGAAAGGAAGGAGCATGACGAAAAGATGGGCTATGAAGAGAAGTCAAGATAAAGTTCGATGGCTGTAAAAGTAATTGCAATATTGTTTGGGAAAGAAATTAATCACAGAACTGTGGAAATTGTTAAAAAAAAAAAATGCATTGCAAAAGAAATAAGCCATCGAAAACAACAACAACAACAACAACAACAAGATGTAAAAATATAGAGTTGCTGATCCAATGTTGGATAGAGTAAAGGGAAATCCTAGCTGAGAACAAAAAAGAAGGAACTTCTGTCACGAACGGCACTGACATAGATTTTGGCACCAAAAACTTAGGAGGGGGCGAGGGTGGGGGGGGGGGGCAACTTTCGCCAAACAGTAAACCAAAGAGCCAACTCTGTGTGAATGTGTAGTGGACAGGTTGGATGGATGGGGGTTATGCGGAGGGGGGGGGGGGGTTAAAAGGCTCACAAATATTGGCCCACGCACATTATTGGCCAGGTCTCATCGCTTATGCAGCAGCTGCTTTTAACCGGGACATCTGCCAACGACCATGGGCAATAGCCAGGAGTGTCGGGTACAAGGTGGATGGGCTATGGAAAGCATATTCCATCATAATTTGCATTATCAGTTTCCGCTTTGCCCTATTGTTCTCTTGTAGGCTGTTGGTGTTGTCCGGTATTTATCAGTAACATCTATAACTGATCGAAAGACATAGAATTCTTTTATGCAAACTCTACAAATCTAGTACTTTAGAGTAGTAAAAATACAATAACTGTACCATATTATAGAGAGACACATGCACATGACATGCCCTGACACACAATGTGGAGGGTGTTTCCCATGAGAAGAGACACAGTGCACTTTAAACAGCTTGACCACAGTGCCCAAAGTTAAACAGACAGTTTACATTACATCACCGCGGTTGACTAACTTACTAGGCTTTGGTTTGCAGGAAATGGCGTTTGTGAACTTCTATCAAAATTGTACTATTAAGTATCAGGTCACAAAAAATCAGTCTATAACTAACTAACTAACTAACTAACTAACTAACTAACTAACTAACTAACTAACTAACTAACTAACTAACTAACTAACTAACTAACTAACTAACTAACTAACTAACTAACTAACTAACTAACTAACTAACTAACTAACTAACTAAATAAATAACCAACCAACCAACCAACCAACCAACCAACCAACCAACTAACCAACCAACCAATCAACCAACCAACCAACCAACGAACCAACCAACCAACCAACCAACCAACCAACCAACCAACCAACCAACCAACCAACCAACCAACCAACCAACTAACTAACTAACTAACTAACTAACTAACTAACTAACTAACTACCTATTGACACAGATAATTAATTTATCAGTTCAACTCACTGTTATCTGTGTTACGTAATCGATATGTTATAAATGATGGGAGATCAAATTCTATTTGCAAATAAATCCACTAAGAAAAGATTTTTTTTTTTTTTGCATATCTATCTTTAGTATCGTTCATATTGATTCTGCAATTACATCAAAGAATTTATATCACGGATTTCTTACTAGGCATGGCTACGGTTACGGCAGCCGGTGAACACAACTCATCATTTTTCTTTGTTCGGCTTTACTCCCGTTCGTACAGCAGGGCTTTCTTTCTTTGTTTTTTTCTATTGGGATATGAGCATAATCTGCCGTAAACCTAGCCACTGCCTTCTTACTAATAAAGAGATCATTATTCTGGCCGCTTGAGCAGTAAAAATAGGAAAATTCAATTTGGACTTTGTACTTGTGTGTGTGTAACTGTAAATCAGTTATTCTGTTTTCAAATGACATTGTTCTGTCTATCTCCTCCACCACATTCCCCTCTTTTCTTTGTCTCCCTGTGTATGTGTGAGTGTGTGTGTGTGTATATGTGTGAGAGACCCTCCCTCTTTTCCCTTTTTACTTCTCTGCCATCTTACACTGAATAACATGACAGGCTCATCTTGCTGCTGTGCTGTCGTCATGCTTAAGACGCAACCGACGTTCAACTCCCCTTCAAATGCTGACTAATATATCAAGTCGCAGATTAGTTCATTCCTAATTGGCCTGATTCTACTAATGATTTTTAAATGTAATTGATAAATGGCTGATTTAGCACTAGGGCATGGTGTATGATTCCATTAGATGGGTTAGATGATAATATTGGCATCAGGGACAAAAAGTGCCATGGAAAGCTTCATGGAAAAAAACACATTTTCATTGTTCGAGCGTCATACAACATACAAAAACGAGTGGAATGCTTTATTTGTCAGTAAAGTGACACAGCAACTGAAAATACGTGAGATGAATGGAGGTATTATAAAACTGGTTTAAACAGCATCAGGTTTCACAGAGAACTGCACTAAATTAGCTTTCAGCCACAATAAACAATTTTATTGCTTTTTCTCCCTGACTTGCATTAGGATCATATCATTTCATAGAGCCAATCAAAGTGACGACAACATAATTTTTATTCCATTGCCCCTTATTTTTTTCCGTTTTCATCTTCATCATTAAATTGTTTCCTCCTTTTCCTCTTTTATTATCCCTGGCAAACACTCAGATCTTTATTTTTCTCAACCGGATTTGATCTCGTTTCTCTGCTTTTTTCTCTTCTCTTGTTTAATCTTCATCACGGGCCAGATCGCCTTTTTCTGTTGTAACAACGGAGACAGCATTTCCGCAGTCAGATGATTTGTTTTCATGCCATCACTGTGGACGATTGCACACTGACCTGACATGTGAATCTGAAGACACAAGAGCTTAGATACGCTATTCTTTACTCTCAGTGGACACTAAGGCCATGGTGTTAAGCTGTAAGAAGATAGTGAGTAGATCGAAGAGAGGGATGGAGATAGAAAAGATGTTAAGAAGACATCAGATTTCATTTCATAATCTTTGATACACGACGGGTTTTTCTCTCAGAATGTCAGCAAACCTGAGCATCTAAATTCTGACATATAGCAAGATTTGCCGACACGTCATTTTAACACTCTGTCCAGCAAAGGATTACGAATGAAAAATATTGCGAATTTCTTCTCGCTGAATAAACTCACTTGGCTGTTAGTTCCATATATTTTACTGGGAATGATCTAAAGATTATCGTTGACAGCACATTTTAAAATATAGAGCAGCATGAATGATAGTTTTGTTTGCAGGAAAATTGCATTAGAGACAGTTTGGCAATAAGATTTTATTCATGTCCTTTGGCAAATTTTCACATTTTTTTCTTGGTGGCAGAGACTAGATCGAAACAATTCTGAAGATTTCTGATCGAAACAATTCTGAAGATTTCTGAATCTCAGCAAACCTGTCTCGATAGGGAAATCACACACCAGCTAGTAAATAACATTGTTCTAAGATGTATCAATAGGCCCATCGCGCGTATCCGTCATCTTTCAGGTAAGGACGCATCACCATGGCGATTGTGGTATTGATTTTGATTCGTTAGCTGATTTGCACTTCGAGAACTTTAGGCTTCGCGAACCAATCGGCGGCGAGCTAGAAGTAGTTCACTGCAGTAAACAATGACACGTATGTACATGCACATGGGAGACGTTCGGTCATTTCTTTCACTTCCTTTCCATTGTTTACACGGATGGTAGGGAATCTGACCAGGTTGGATTCATCCTTTCCACCCCTGTCGCTTAGACATATCCCGAAGTTACGCTCATCACCTGATCCACTGGCCATCTTGGGTGTCGGAAGAACAAAACAAAAACACTTAGTGACGTCATTCGCAATAGGCCTATTGACGTTGCTCGTCAAAGCGGTTTCCTTAACCATTTCTCCACGTTATCTCAATGGTAATTTATTCTTCAAATTCCAGCGATGACAAAGTAATGAATATCTGTTCGACGTGTTCACTTTCTCCCGAAGTCTCCTACCGTAATTTCCAATAGATTTTCAACTTGATAAAGTGAGGATCTGATAAAAGACAAAAATTCTGAACTGCTGTTGGGAAAACAAATCTTTCAAATGTTGCGATGAACAAAACTATGGTAAAACCAGAGTTGATGAAATTTATATTGATCCGCACAGACAGAGCATCACTGCTTTTTATTCGAACTAGTAACTGCCCCATTCTTCGAATGGTAAAAAACAAAGCTCACCACTCCAGACTGAAAGGAATCAGCACAAAGACATTGATGTCGAGACACTTTGGGTCATCGACATAAAATCGGCGATCAATAGATAGATCTAGATAGGATAGTATTACAGTAGTACACAGTGCACAGTAGTGCGCACCAAGCATTTTTCATGGGCTCATGTGTTCGTAAAAAATGATCTAAATATTTACGCACAGTTTTCTTGGTATAAATGAATGGCACTCACCTCATCTGTATAACACTATACTCGGTATCACTATCAAAGTTTTCTTACCGTGGCTGGATCGTGAACTCTAGTTTAACATTTCCGGTAAGAGGCGGAAATGACGAAATTGACGGAAATACATTATCACGTCGTATTCGCAATCATGAATTGATAACTGATAATTATAACTGAATTTCTGGGAAAAGTAAAGAGTTTCGGGAAAAAATGAGCTCGACATGTACAGGCTTAATAAATTTTACATACATGTGCCAAGTTTCATTTCTCTACGTTGCGTAGTAAAAAAGCCTTTGCGAGAACAAAGTTGGGCCCAAGCTCCATTATTATATGATGCTTAGATGAAATGTAAACAAGAACCAATTCAGAGAGGATTTTATCGTTGTAAAAATGAACACTTTTCTTTCCTTAAATGATTTTCTGATTAATTTTTCTGAAAAATAGGAAAGCACCAACATTCCCTATTGCATAAGCAATGTAGGAGAGGTCTCCTGGCCTTAGCAAGCACAGACTTATCCATTATTTATAGCTTTCCTCTTAAAGTATTGGCAGAAATCTAATCTCTCTCGCAAAAACGGCCACATTCTGTTAAACAGCCACACGAAATGGAATGCACGTTGTATTTTCGATTTTCTAATTTTATTTTGCCTCAGTTTGTGCACCCCCGCAAGTTGGTTTAAATACGACCCAACATTTGAGTTGAGCGTTGAAATCAAATTAGTTACCTCAGCAAGGGGCGCTGCCGGAGACATCTCTTGAAATTCAAGACATGCTCCCTTTGGACATTTTGGCTGCCGCTTTCGTTTTTCTGCCCATTTTCTTTTCTGTTGCCCGAGCATCTTTCTTTTGCTTTTGCCCTGTTACCTCAGCAACTCCTGCACCACGAAACTTTGCAAGTGTATGGATATATTTCACGTGCCATTAGGACTGTCGGAAACACGGTATCGAAATCTTAGTCCCATTGGGTATCAGTCAGAGACAAGACAAATCATTGATATGAATTCATGAAACTGGCGAAAGTTCACAAGCTTTTATTTCATGGGTTTCATCTGAACTGTCTCTTTGTATTTCCGCGGACGTCGACAAGCGGTTCCCTCACGGCTCAGAGGTTTCGGATTTGTTCTCAGTTATTAATAATTCTACTGACCTGAAATCATCGTATCGGTTTGCTGATTGCCAAAAGGAGTGTTATGGACGTTCTCGAAGCAAATGATATCTGAACAAATTCAGCTCTCATAAAAATACCACAATTTTTACGTCTCCACCGAAAGAGACTAATATCTCTTCTTTCACCAAAAAAATTTTCACCCTCTTTGCCTCTATTAACATGCTCTAACATTCTCCCCTCTCTCTGTCTCTACACCAACACAATCTTCATTCGATCTGTACTAACACATTAATGTTTCTCTCTACTCTCTTCCAGAGAATGTATCATGAATAGTTTAGTAAAACATTAAATTGTAGCCCTCTCGAATGATGTTGCGTTGAGAGAAAAAGAAACACCAATCCAAAACAATCACGAATTTTCTCAATCTTGCAATGCTTGTAGCGTGTGCCATTTCCCAGAATCTCGGCTAGTTTTCGCACAACATCAAGTGGCCACGTTTTTGACGTATTGGGATATTTTACAAGCTTACTTGCTCCAATGGGTTATTCTTTATTTGTGGTGCAACAAATTCATATCGATCTTTTTTCATTCCACATTACTGACCATGTCAAAATGTTGTGGGAAAGAAAATGGAGTGTCCTGTTTCATCCTCCACAGAACTTGGCCATGGATTGTCATAATCTCACTTTAATTTGCATTTGCGCCGCGAGTTTATGCATGACTGGGGTGGTATCGTTGAGTTCTTATTATTTGGATAAAATGTTGGATCTAATTAATGTTTGTGTGTGTTGGATAAGGCATGCATTTTTAATAATTTCTAAATTGTCAGTCCGCAATTTTTAGGAGGTGATCTGTGGCCAGGAGAAATTTTGTTTCTACAAGTATTTCACAACAGGAAAGATTCAGAAAACTAGGCGTTCTCCATCATTTTATTCAGTGAGCAGACTGTGAATCCCACAGACAGGACATACATATTGTAACAATGGCCACAAATACATTAGATTTACTACGCAAACTCAATTATGCGTGTTGCACGCTTATAGAAGTGGTGCTAGGAAGAGCGTTTATGGTCAATTTGTAGCTTTCATCACATAGTCGTTGATCGGTTTTTGTTGCTGGCATTTTCTTTCTCTGGTATGTGCTGAGAGGACAGGTATTCGTATTTAAGGCTAAACTAGGAGATGGCAACAATACACGCACTTTCAGTGTCTCTGCCAGAGTCCACGCATTACTTTATACAGTTGCATACTGAGAACATGCCCTTTAAATCTTTCCCATGTGATGAAAACGTATGTCTGACCTTCCATACAAGACGAATCCAGAATAATAATCTATTTGTCAACAACTCTGTGTCACATGAGGATATTAGTGTCAGTGCTGACCGATTGTCAATAATCTCTTCGCCTCCCTTGCATATCTTGTCTTTAGCCGTATGACTGTAAAAGATACAGGTCATGCAGAAGCCCGGCTGTATGTCGTGAGGTTTCCCTCTCCTTTTCCTGCAGGTCTTGGCTGTCATCATCCTACCCCCTCGTTTCCCGAGCGCATGCTTGTTTGTTTGATTTTGCTAGTTAAGGGACCTAGTCAGCCCACACATGGACATTTTTTTTTTCAGCAATAACTCCAGCACGTTGTATTTCTGGCCGGCATGCGGGTTCAAGGATAATTAGCACTGCCCTTTGTCACGGCAAATGGAGCAGACCTTACAAGGATATTAACCGTAGACAAATTGTCAGCGAAAGCCTAGCCACAGAAAAAAAAAAAAAAAAAGGGGGGGGGGGTGGGGGGATTTCAGCAGCGACAAAATTACTAGTGTAGATTCACTTTTGGTCACGCCTTTATAACAGAAGAACGGCGGGGTTGTATGGATCGATGGAAGGATGACTGGCTGGCTAAGTTGTTGAAGTAACCCTGTGCTTGTGCGTCCACTTGACTTAGGGATAGGTGGATTCTTGAGAATCAGAGAAGAAAAGGATGTTTGTGTCTGTCATCTGGACGTTTTCCCCGTAGTCACTTGGTCCACATTCCACCTATTCATCTGCGGTATCGTATGGTCTCCCTCTGGGTTCATGAACATGAGCTCCTTCCCAAATCAGTTTTTAAATTAATAAAAATTCTCATCCAAGAATTCCGCTTTTTGTCACCGTTTATGATATGTCAAAACTTTATAAAGCAGCCTTTAATCAGTTTGAAACAAATTCTCGAATTTTCACTTGTGCCAGACATGTCTATATATGGTCCCTATTCTGTGATATTGACAGACATTCCATCCAGCTTGGGATCTCAAATTTCTATCATGAATGCTCTTAGATCCCAGCGCGTGCCTGGCAATATTCACGATGATCATTATAGGCAAGCCTTGATCTTTCGTTGCAGTGCACTCGAGCTTTGTCGGATCAATGCATTAATCTTGCCATTACCCTTTGCACTTAAAAAATCTGTACAGGGTTGGCCTGTACGCAGGTGCATATATATAGTAATTTAGATTCACAAAGCCATGGAAACTGATATGTTGCACATTATAGTCGATAACAATCAGATAGCAAGTAAATCCATGGACCACTCAAAAACACATGTGTTTAGTATAGTTCACACAGAGATCGAGTGTCTTTGAAATTAAAAAAACAACAACATAATGCTTGACTCCTGGACGTGAGAAAGGTGACATGGGAACGAATGTGTCCATTTATACTGAAGACAACAAAACACATTTTTTTGCCACAGAAGCATTGCGCACTGAAATGGACAGGCATGGCTTTATTTGTAAACAAAACATTATGCAGATACCTGAACCTGCAAAACCCCATGGACTGGAAGCTAAGGTCTACCCTGCTTCTGTTTATTTGTATCTATCCTTTGTCACTTTGAAAACCTCTGAAACCACTCCAATGCTAACGCACGTACAGTTTTTGCCAGAATGTCAGTAATAGTTGAGGACCAACAAAATTGAAACAGTAAAATTTCCACGATGATCAAGAAAGCAATAAATTATTCAAAAGAAACTACTTTTGATCAAACTAGAAATTATAGAAACCGCTGTAAGCAGCTAGCGGGAACAAACAACATTCTATAAATAATCGTGCTGTGTTCTCTCCTTGCAGATAACCAGCCCTGAGCAATATGATGATCGAAATTGTTTTGATATATGTTTGTGTGATTATTTCATTGACTGGAGTGTACTAGTCACTGACTTTGATGTTGATGTCCACACTGAGTAATTCCACTTTAAACGCGCTTTGCATCAATGACATGGGGTTAGGCTTGTGGAAAACGGAAGCCAGATTCATCAGTGACTACTAACTGTTGTGCCCCTGCTGATCCAACGTGTCCATTTCCCTGTCAAATAGCACTCCATACATTGGATACTGCGTGGTCGAGTCACACTGGTAAATGCCACCATAAAGCAGCTGGCATGATAAATGGAAAAGATGAATAATTCAAAAGAGGTACAACGACAGCATTTTGGCTGCCATGGGAGAACCTGTTCTACAAACAGGTTATCGGCAGTCATGGCAACCAAGCCGTACATTATTATACTGTCTAATTGATGCTGTCCATGATTCGGTATAATTTGTGTGAAACAATAATTGGTCTTATTTCCAAATTATTCGGAAAGCTGAAAAAAAAAATACAGGGACAGATAATGGTACAATGGTCTTGCTGCCACTTTCCGAATCTGTGTTGTTTGTTTGTATAATAGGGGAGTATCAGCAAAAGCATCGCTCATCCTTTTGTCTCTACCAGACATATTTCATTTTCATGGCGAAATAGTTTTTATGTCCCCACTTTCAGTCACATTGGAATAATTGTTCTGCACGCGACTGGGCAAGGAAGCGTGGGTGGAAACGGCCATGCTTGTGGGTGGGTTTGCAAATAAAAGAAACAGCTTGCACTCTTAAATTCTGTTTTACCGTCACTCAGAAATTGTTCTGTGAAGTTCGCACTATAATTATGTCTGCCACGTAAGACCATCATACATAACAACTCTAATTAATTTGAATAAGACCATTTAATTCAGATTTTTTAGTATGAACTGCACAGCACAACTGAAATTCCATTATTTGACCAGTTTGGCCAAGCAAAAACCGAAAAGCGCCTAAATGCTTAGAAAAAAATTATTTAAAATCTACCTTCTCTACACGTAATCTCTTCAGCCACACTCACCAAGACTATGGAGAATAGTTGCCTACTCCATGTGGTACGACAATTCCCGGTGATCGAACATACAATCATGTTATACTGAACATTTATATATATTATTAAACTTATCATCAGGCATTGGCATGTCTGCACCGGTGCTGAATAACGACTAAGTGATGTTTTTTTTTTTTTTTAGGGAAAAAATGCTATTCCATGCCAACAACGCTGAGAGTGCAGAGATATCAATGTTGGCTCTGCTGTTAGGGCATGATGGCTATGAAATGTTTGTTCTCGCTAAAAATGGCCACACATTGCAGCCCGTTGCCCCTCTACCTGGCTGAGGTATAATCGATAACTCAGGCTGCCTTATCGCACCACTGTTGTGGACGTCCATCGGATTTAAAGGCACCAAACGGTCTGAGTGAGGCCCGGGCGATTCCGTAGGGTATTGCCTGCAAGGAATTAAGCTGTGGTTATTCTTGTCAACTGTTATTGACTTTCGTCCAAAACAACAATAACCGAAAAAAAAAAATGCAAGAAACATCACATAGGCTATAGCTTACAGTGTAAACTATCAAGGTTCCACAACACCAGCCTAAACATTTAGCCACATTCCGCTCACAAATAATTTATAAAATTAGCGCTCAAAACCTCATTTTGAAATGGCATAAACGCAGGGGAAGCAGGCAGATCTAATCTGATAACTGAATCTATCTTCTATTTCACATTTCATGACAAGAATGAAAAACGACATTTAAATAAGCACGATTCTTTCATGTATTTTTTATTCCTGTGGCCCTTGTATAATTTATACGGTGTCGTCATGAAACCAGTTGTTAATTCCAAATTTCAATGACATAGCAATGGTGCGCAAGTATGCACATTTCAAAGACCGAGTCATAAACATTAGTTAGAACATGAAACAGCTGACAAAACTTAAGGTTACGACAATTTTAGTACAAGGTCCCATGATCATTATTAATACACCCAATTTAATATTATTATCATTATATTATTCTCATTATTATTACCCTATTATTATATCAATGGAGTTACAGTCCTGGCGTCTGATTCCTTTATGCGAGTCAAATATTTCATGTTTATGTTAACACCAGTTGCATCTGTTTCTTTCCCCACCAGGTTCCCCCTTTATCCTCTTCCCTCTTCCCTCTCCTTCTCTCACCCCATCTTTCTCCATCTCTTTCTTTCTCTCTCTCTCTGCATAACTCTTGAAAATATGTCAATCATTGGAGTATTCGAATATTCCTTTATCGCTGCAGTATGCCCATATCTCTTTCGATTCATGTTGTGGCTGACATGGGCTGGCTGATGAATGTCATGAAAAGGGCAGAGTTAATGGAAAAAAAAATTGGAGGAAGCGGAAGGTCCGAATAAGTAAATTTAGATGGTCACAATTGACATCGAATACTGAATTGTAAAGGATTAGAAAGAATGAACTACACAATATATAATTGGCAATTGATGGCACTAATCGTGATTTGGAATTTAATACAGAACAATGATGGTTAATTTGTCCTTTCGTGGCACTTAGTCCCCTCCTCCATCGCTTCTAGACCAGGACTTATCGCCTCCGCTGAGGCAGGCCAATCACTCACCTGTAGAAGGACATACATGTTGCAGTATGCTATTAGCAATAAGTAGTAACTACCGCTGGATTATTGTTATATTGGTAGCCACTGTTAAGGGACCCCAGTATTTTACATGGTAAACTATACAAGAGCAATAAACAGAAATGGGCGTTTTCTCTACTCGGTTTTGTAATTAGGCTACAGACATCTAACTACAGCCAGTTAGAACTTAGCTTAGCTATCTCAAAAATTCTTTAAAAGTCTACACACCATCTCGTTCACTAAGATCATCAAGTGACAAAACAATCTTAAGAATCCCATCTAAAAACTATAAAACTATAGGTCATAGATCCTTAAACTATTTTGGACCTTTTGTCTGGAACCAGATACCCTTGAACTTTCGTGAATCACCGAATCTTGAAAGCTTTAAGAAAAGCATAAAACTCACCTTTTCCACCGAAACTGTTAAATTTTCAAAATTCTATTCTGTACTTTGATGTTAAGATTGATTATATAACCTAGTGCTATATGACTAAGAGCGTCTATGTGTGTGAAACTGAAAGTTTGTATGGATGAGAGTGCATGTTTTAGTATTTGGAAAGTGTATTCATGAATCATTGATGCAATGTACAGGGCATTGAGTAATAATTTTATTAGAAATGCGCTATAGAAATTCTATTTATTATTATTATTATTAAGAACCGGCCATCGTAAAATCGAACGCCTGAATACAAAAAGATGCTTCATAACTCTCAAACATATAACAACAACAACAGCAACAAAAATTTCATAGTTGAGGAGAAAGAAGAGGAACGGTATGACAAGACACTAAAGATAGCGTGTTTCCACAGAAGAAGTTAAGCGGAAAGAATTTGACAAGAAATTGAATATATAAATATAACACTGGATAAATGGACGTTACGACAGAGGGGAAAAGGTGGGGTAGGAGTGGGGGTGAGGGACGGGTGTCGTGGACGTGAGAAATTGAAGAGAATCAGGAAGGAGACGAAATATCACTAAGACATTGAATCGTATTATACTAGTGAGACAATCCAATTGCAAGCGAAGTGCCTGTGTCGCATGCAGGATTCGTTCGGAGCCTGTATTTTGAACAGTTCCGGAAAGTCTCTACCTCTAGAGGTGGAACTGTGTTACATCTAAGCGTAACGCTGATCAAACCGGGGTCTCTGATCAAACTAAACATTTGACCAGTTCCAGAAGAGCTAAGAAACGTAACGCAAAGGGGCCGTGAACTGTCTCACTCATTTTAAAAGGCTGGATGTTCAGTGTACGTACACGGGCCTTGCTGAGAGAACGCGACAAAGACAGCACTGATTGCGTTGAGAAATATTTCAGCCAGGCCCGCTGTTGATGTAAAAGTAATGAGGCCGGAATATAACAAGGAAAAGAGAAGAATCGATAGGGAAAACGGACAAAAGCGGGAATAGATGGGAGTCTGAGGATTAAGGAAAACACAGATGAAAAAAAAATATCGGGCTAGATCTTTACATTGACAAGGAAAATACAGAAATTGGAGATGTGATGAAGGGTAACAAGAACGAGGCAAAGAAGGAGCGGAAACTTGAAATAAAAGGCCAAGAAATGAATTTTATACAGGACATTTTGAATGATGATTATGATGACGACGTCGACGATGGCATTGAATTGGAGAGAGAGAAAGAGAAAGAGAGAGAGAGAGAGAGAGAGAGAGAGAGAGAGAGAGAGAGAGAGAGAGAGAGAGAGAGAGAGAGAGAGAGAGAGAGAGAGAGAGAGAGAGAGAGAGAGAGAGAGAGAGAGAGATTTCTGCACACACTGCCTTTATGCTGGGTTTCAGTCGTCAGTTATTCCACAACTAATACACGACAGAAATGATGTCTTTCGTTAACTTTAAAAAAAATTTACAACAGAATATTATACTTTTTACATGAAAAGTACATGACTTTTTTGAGCACGTTGGCCAACTCAGAACATGAATTATATACATTCTTTGAAAAATACAGACCTCATACATTGTTCTTTGCATTAGTCTGGCGTCCTCTCAAAGCCCAGCCCCCCTGTGTCATACTAGTGTGAGAGAAATACTTAACTGCGTACAAGATATTACGATGTTGCCTTGGATGATTCCGATTCTGTAGCCCCTAGTTCTACTGAGTTCTTAGTAGATTTAATACAGAAATAAATGTTTGAATTACGAAAAAAGAAGTGAAAAAAAAGCACCGAACATCACTTTACTTGATAGCTTTTAGTGTGTGTTTGCTGTCATTATTATTATTATTAGATTTCAGTGCAACCTAAAAAAATCTAGAATTTTTGTTTCAAAAATTGATTCAAGGCGGACTATTTTCTCACCAAGAATACTTTGATTGAATTCATCCAACCACCCATCATCCACCCACTCACTCACCCACCCACCCTCCATCCATCCATCCAGCCAGCCGTCCATCCATCTGACAAAAATTATTTTTGGTTTCTTTCCACAGTCAAGTTTCTACTCTATAGCCCTCAAGTCCCTCATCTCAGTCTCAACGGTTATTTTACTTGGTCTCATACTAGCTTACCATGCCCTGGAAATTCAGGTAAGTAGATGACATGTGACAGTGTATTCGTAATGGTCGTACTCCGAAATAAGTCAAATAAATTACTATACAGTATGTCTCAGATAACAGGATTGTCCAAGCAGATTTGTTTTGACAGTTTCTTCATTTAATGTTAACACAATTAATTAACACAGTTAATTAATATTTAGTTTTAAAAAGAGAGATAAAAAAACATACAAGGATTCAGGAGTGTTCCTAAAAACAACTGGCTGACCCACTGTAACATTAAAACAAAACTATTGTAACATTTTGAGAGGCCAGTGAAGACGCAATTAATTTTCCCAGGGCCCGCATTAATAATGATTTACTGGGCAAACAAAATGATTTTCAAGTGCTCAAGATGATGAAGGTTTTTATTAAAGAGAAATATTCAGATCGTTATTAAGAATGATCCAGCCAGTATATCACCGACTGAGTGCTATTTTCTCTGGAAATATATGCGGTAATTAAATTCTTTTTTGTCCAACTTGAGGGTCTCCAACGCCAATAATAAGTTGTAATGCTGAAGAACACTTGATATTGATTTTCTCTTGATGAGATCATTTGTGACTTGAACTGCAAGCTGAAATAGGAATCAGAAAATGGCTGCGTGCTAGGGCAATGAAGAATGTGCATGTCTTCTGCCATGAAAATGAAAGGAAAAAAAACCCAGAAAAAAAAGAGGGGGTGGGGGGGGGGGAAGGGGGGGGGGGCTAGAGAGAAAGCTTTTACTTGAAAGTCAAAATTTGCGTTGGAAATGAAGAATAAATCCGTCACAATGTTATGCTATATCATTTGCATGTAAGAACAAACTACCCGGCAAACCACAAGCGGCACCTTTTCTTTTTTTGTTTGTTTTAATTGAAGGACAAAACTGTCGTCTTGGAAACTGCGAGCAATGTCGCATTATATGGTCCATTTATTTCATTCCCCCCTTTTTACAATGAAAAAAACAGAGAAAAAAATTAATTGCCATTTGATTCCGTTGCCCGTTAGGGAACAGTGGGAGGAAGTTCTGTTTTGTTTTTGTTTTTCTTGAAGTGCCATTCTATTACAATCTTCTTGCGTGACGCATTCGTGCTGTCAAATTGTCACACGCACAATTAAAGTTACATGAACATTGCTAACCTTAAAGTGAGCAACTTGCAGTTGCGTGAAACCATTCTTGCTGAATTTATAGTTAAAACAAATGCAAAAAAACAAAAAATAATAAATAGATTTTTTAAAATGGCAAGTTTATACATGAAACAATTTTTAGAGTTTGCATTCCAAGACAGTTTCCAGTCTCACAAAAAGGCAAAAATGGGTTGCCGCTGCAGCAGTAAATTCGTCTAGGCCTTAGTTGCTGGGTACTTTTTAAAAAAATTATCAAATGACGGAACCTAGAAAGCAAATTTAATATCATCAATACCCGGATTTATTGATTTTGGTTAAATAATGATTGGTCTGTAGACATGTTGACAAGTAGTGTGAATTACGACAGTGGTGAAGAAATGCCGGCAGTGAGACTCGATGAATTTAATTCATTCATTCATTCAGATAGACCTCATCTCGTATTATTGCCGATGAGCCAAAAATCAGGCCGTCTGTGTCATTACGACATGACTGGCCCGTCCACTATCACACTCTGGGGCTGTGTACTTTTTTTTTTCTTTTTCATCTGTGTATGTCCGCTGAAGATACCCATGCTCTTTTGGCATGGGTATCGACTTTGAGAGGAGAACACATCGTGGGTGGCTCCATTAAGACTTTCTCAGTTCGTAAATAACAATAAACAATTTAAAATTGTTCAGTTCTGAAATTTAATTATGTGGAACTGAAAATACAACCAGAAACAAAAATTCCACATGTTTATCACTGTTGATTAAAGTACAAATAATATGATAATGTATTGTGTCTCTGAAAAAAATAGTGATGTGAAAAAGTAAGCCAAGGAAAATTCCTGGAAATAAAGCTTTTACTTTTGCAGGATCAAGCTAAATGCTGCATTAATTGTTCTAGTTCCTATTGTTAATGTGTGTATATCGTACAAAGCAGTCTTGCAATTTATTATATCAAACCTTGGAAATTAATGACTGTGCAAAAAATAATATAATCTTAGGTTCCAGTACTGCTACTTCAATTTTCTGACTGTTATTTCATTTCTATCTAACCTCAACAAAAATATAATAGTGTTTAGAACAATTGTAAATGAGACTTGTGGTAAGCAGAAAAACAATTGACTTAGGCATTGGAGCTCTACATCAACCATATCCCTGTTTTATTGATTGATTGATTGACTGATGGTATAATTGTATTCCGGGGCCTTTATGTAGATTGTCTCCAACTCATGACTCTCCAATATCGTTTGTCGTTTGAAGAGATCTTAATACTATTATGAATTTATTATAGATCTAGGAGTACGTACCTAGCGCTCTGGTCACAATAAGGGCTTTTTTGAGTCCTTTACTTTTTTTTAAATCCATTTGCAGCAGATTTTGCAGGTAGTTTGCTTTAATCTATTATCGTCCTGGCTGTGTAGTCTTTAGATCTGCTGAGCTCATGCTTTGAATTTGCTATGACAGTGTTTTTCCTCCAGAAAACATTATACCTTCGTCAAACAGTCCTGACCTTAAAAGCCTCTCAGCGTCCTCAAGATCTGTTGACACCACTCTGCTGTCATAACGTCTTTCCAGCTTGTCAAACCAATGACAAACATCAATTTTATGCGACATGTTCTAGAGTGCCAGAGGAGAAGTAGCTGCCCTTGACGAGGCAGATTATTTTTTGTTGTGATTTTATTTTTATAGCTAAACTGGATTCGAAGTAGAAAAAGAGCCCATTTCTGGCTCTCTTTCTCTGTCTCCCCTTTTTTTTCCTTTCATCTTTCTTATAGCGACATTCAGTACGTTGCCTAAATGTTTTGTTGTTTTTTTAAACTCTAGGACTGGGGTGGACATTACCAAGTAGAGTAGGTCAGTCCCAATCAGGTCAGAAAAACTAAGCAGGAGTACCTATTTTAACAATGGCTCCATTTGCAAGCACGTCTTCAAAGAGTTCCGTGAATGTAGACCTTAGTGATGAAAACTACTTCAGGAAGACGCTGAGCTTTGTTTCCCAGCCGTTAACTCGAAGAGCATAGCTGCATAAATTATAATGATTGCAATGCTTTACCCGAGAGATTCTCAAGTGACGTCCTGAGTATCTAAACCAAGTACCATAAAATCAAATTTATGCCAGTGGCCAGTTGTTTGGCGGACCAGGATGCTTAATACAATTGGCATTGGCATTGAAAGCGTCATTGTTCTATGTTTTATGAGCTGGTGGAGGATACCGTTGAAATGAGTGTAATGACCGGCAGAATGGTAACAATACGTTAATGATAGGCTGTATTGTTCGGCTTGTCAGTTGAAGGGAACAATGGACAATGAAAAACAGGATTGGACTTTAAATAGACAGGCATTAGATGTACATGCAAGCTACGCCATGGCTGGCTGTTGGATAATGTCAAGAGAGACCCACGAATTCGAAAATTTGGAGGGATTGGAGGGGGCGGGGAACATGATTTGACTATCTCTCCACCACATGTCTCGCAGTAACAGCATGGTGTCTGTCAGGATGCTATTTCTGTCGATAAATTGTATGATTGATGTTGTTTTCTGGACGTCAAAGAAAATAGCATGATGTCACTTGGCGCTCATAGATCTGATGCAACTGAGCTGCAAATTAATCTAAAGTTGGCGCACTGACTAAGTGAATTAAACGCATACAGAATAATCTTATTGTGCAGTAGTTTCATGGAAATAGGAAAAGAAATAAACCTGTGCAATATTTAGTTAACCATTTACATCTTAAACAACATTTTGCAGCTGTGGATACAGCGTAATGATTATTATAGTTTTTATATGACACTGATATCTGAGCCCATGCTTCAGATTTTAATATGTATAAAAAAACAAAACAAACATGACACCGCTCAAAACAAAAGAACAAACCAAGTAGGCCAAGTAAATGTCTTTTATGTTCACCGATTTGTTTTCCCGTGTAGATGAAATCGTCTTTGGTAGTTTGCCATTTCCGCTCAAACAGCAGATGCTGGGAATGAAACAACACAGCAGTCTGGCGGTAATACATTTTGTAGGTTTTTAAGCAACAACAAACATATTACCCGTGCAGTCCTATAACAAATTAATCACTCTTTCGTCAAATTTTCCAAACTGTTTAATTTATTGGCATTTTTGAATGTTCCTGCTCCTTGTCATGTACATCATGTCATGTGTGTGACAGAAGTTATATAATGCAGAATTTGTGAAATATTTGAGCAAAAAGATTTTTCTTACAAACTAATCGAAAGGAACAAAGCAACGTCTAGATGGGATTTGATGACTATCTGGTTGGAGTACCTAAGTAATGCTTTTACTTTTATATGTGAAGACAAGAAGCAAGGCGTGCAATTCGGTGTCTGTTAATCTATGGAATTACTCACAAGGGGTGTAGTTTTAATTCAAACTCGCTGCTGAAAAGAAATAATACGAAGTGAAAGACTGAATGTAAATAGCTTCATGCATGCAGCGTATGTCCTTACTGATGAGACAACGCAGGCATATTGAAATAAAGTGCTATAGATGATACGAAGAAGTTTACCATGACGTATGCTGTCGAATAACTAAGATCCTGTTATGGAAATGAAAATATCACATTTACACGTATTATTATGGAATTCGTGGGTAGAATTAAAAAGTAGGCTGGAAGTTGCTTGCATGATCAATAGAACAGTGTTCCATCAGCAAGTCGTGGGTTCATAGCGCATAAAAATAACCTTTAAATACTGTATGTACTTATTCATATTATCACGACAAGAGTGCTTGTTATGGGAGTAAGCACTTTAGAATCCACTAGTTCCTGCGTAAATAGAACTAGTTCATGAAAATATAACCATACCCGAGAGGCGAGTTTGCGATTCTAAAAGTGAATCAAGAGCCCTTTCATTGAAGGTTATCAGTGCGTGGGTTTGAATGAAATCTATGTTTGACATATCATAGCCCCTGCCATATCTGTCTGCTTCATCATGCCCAGAGTGGGTGTTGCACCATGAGCTAGCTTTTAATTATAGCTTAAAAAAAATATGTGGTTGCTATCCGGTGTTATTGAAGGATGAGACAGAAACTTTCGTCTTCATTTGAATTTCATACAATGTTCCCCAAACATAATTCTATGAAAATCATAAATATTTTGTTTTAATCTGTGTTTAAAATGATGAACCGATGAAAATTGCTCATTTAGACGATTTTGATGCTGCATTATAATGCCACAGTTTCTTAGTTTAAATGATGTTTGAAACAGGAATTCACCCTTTGTGGCGTGGCTGGTAGGCTTGTAATGTAAAGCTTGAATTAGGTTTCTAATCTTCCAAGTCCGCTTTACATTAATTTTGAATACGAGTAACTGCCCACCCTCAGCGTATAAATTCTTGACATCCCAGTATTCAGAAGGAGGAGGAGGGCAAGATATGTCTAGATATCTTTTATATCACAAGAATTATATAATATTCATTAAATGCTAGTGTAAAACCCAAATTCGCCTGCGTCATTAGTTGACAATCTGGTTGTGGATGTCACATGTGAATGGCTATTGTGAGGTGTTTCGCGAGCAAAATTTTAATACGCAAAGACCTACCAATTCTTGTTTAACAAAAGAAGCGCAAAGCAATGAAGAAGCAGAATAGGGCAATGGGCCACAGAGTTAAAAATTATTTGGTTTCTCATTTTGCAGTAAAGGCAATCATTTTATATTAAACCTACCCTTTTTTTTGTTAATGACACTAGAGATTAACCATCTGAAACACTTTGTCAGACAATTATTTACAAACCGTGACTTTGATCAGTCAGATAATTAAATTATATATAGATTCTTAATAAGCTGCTTTGCACAACAGAACTTAACACATGGTATTAGTAGTAGGCTATTTATGTTTTTATTATTTTTTTATTGCACTATACGTAAATCAGTTATGCGGGAGATCCAGGGTATCAAAGGTTAGCAATATGTGCCGGGTCTTGAAAACATAAAGCCGGATAAGTTAAAGTATAACTTGAAAATCAAATTAATGCCACGACCGGACAACGGGGAAATTGATATCCAACCAACCGGCAGCGTCGATATTTATTCATGGATAAGATGGATGTTTTGTGCCAAGTTTACAAAATGATCGAACCACCTCGGTGCACGCACTCGGTGCATGCAATTTCCGCACCCACAGTAAGTTATTTTAAACGTGTGTTGCCCAGGGTCCCATGTGACATTTCAAACTTGGTTAATCACTTTGTTTCCCCATGTGGTGCTCTAATACTTTAATGAATGTGCTATCAGAAACGACTCATGTACAAGGCCAGCAGCAGAATGTACATGCACTCGAGAAAAAGAGAGAGCTCCATTTGACCCATTTAAGGGAAGGTGGCTTTCCGTCCTAACCGATGACTACAGTCGACGAAAGGAGAATAAGAAAAACTGTTTCTGAAATGCTTATTGCTGTGTACATAAAAGTTGTAACTTTTCTGTGTGAATTATGTGGCAGTTCCAAATTCATGAGTATCATCACTGAGTCATTTATCGGTCTCACTGACGTCTATAATTGTCTGGGTCACGAGTGTGGAAGACTCAATCTTATCGTGTTCAGCATTTGTCCAGTTCATGGAGTAGCGAGCAAATTCTATTTTAAAACACAATATAGTCAATTTCTTTCAAAGGTAAAAATAATATATGAATTTACCTATGTTTTTATGAAGTAATTGTCATAGAAACGCTGTCGTTGTCTAGTAATAGGAGCTGTAGTTGTTTTATTCTCTGGCGTGTTAAAAGATGCAAAAAGTAAAAACTGTAGCATTTGGTTTTAACAGTGCCTGGAGTTCGTGTTCAGTCTATTTCAGGACATGCTGTGCAAATAAACATTTAAATTGAAAGTAGTGACTGCAGTATTGGCATCATTATCTTTCAGTAGACGATCATTTAAATTACGAGGACGACTGTGAACTGCAATCGCTACATTGTTTAAATGAAGGGAGTGAGGTGAATACAATATTATTAATCATGTATGTATTGAAGTATTAGTGTTTACCAGATCATATGTTTGCTAAACTCCCTGTCTTTCAGTATTGAGTATTCCCATGAGCTAAAGTTTTGTCTCACTAAATTGTATCTGGACATTTATGACCACTTCCAGTAGTCAATAAAACTTCCGTATTGTACGTAATGAAGAAACATGTGTCTGTCCTCTCGGGTCAGCGACTGTCGACATTAAATGATTGATGAAAATAGTTTTCATCTGATTCTGTCAACGATGTGTGAGCATGTGTGTGGTTGTCGGTGGCGTTAATCAAACGTGTTTTGTTGTGTTTGCCAGCAGGAGACGATCGATTATCCTGAGGAGCGGAATCATGTCAGTCAAGAGTTCGCAGTCTCAGCCTGTGGCTACCCTTTGAACACATTTTCTGTTAATCATGCACAGCAGCACCTCTGATTCTCTCTCGTTTTTTTTTTTTTGTAGATTTACAATTTGTTTATGGCCACGAGTGATTTTTTTTCCCACCGTTTTTAATGCTCACTGCTACTTCGTTCAGTTTAGCCTTAAATCTTAATATTAAAATGATTGCATGCCCACGACATAACCATTTGATATTATAACAGACAAAATTAACGAGGAACCAGTTGAATTAGTACTTTTCCATTGCATTGGTAAATAGCATTCGTTGGAAGAACAAGAACAGACGAACTTCTGAAAGTTAAAGTAGAAAATGAAGAAATAAATTCATTTCTACCTGCACTTCAGTAGCATGTAACGTCCTGTGCTTTTAGCAAATTAACTATTAAAACTAAAGACGAAACTGAAAACCCCCCCAAAAAAAAAATCCTTTAGCGCTGGTATCTTTTAATTTTGTGATAATGTTGTTTTTGGCAAACAGAAGAGCAGCTCAGCATTAGTTTCCCTGAAGAATTGTGAGATCCTTGCAATTATTTCTTGTTGCGCGTGCTTAATTTTATCACTAAGTTCTCCATTTTTAATGATGTCTGCTAAGAGAGCTCAAAACATAATGTGATAGAGTTTTAAATGATGTGTCTATTATTAAAGATAAAGTTTGAAGAAACGCGCTTTAATTTACAGCCCTCTCAACATTGCAAGTTACCAATGTGTCTGATCAACAGAAGCGAGAAAAAGAGAAGCACAAAATGTTGGTCATTCACGGGAGATGAAGGATTAGTCAAGGCTGAGGGAAGGCTAATTTATACCTAACATTCACAATTCTTTAATTGAGAAAAAAGAAATCGCTATCCGCGCGTGAGCACTTAAAATGTTGTGTGCGTGTGTTTGTGTGTGTGTGTGTGTGCGTTATTGCTTTTAAAAATTTTTTTTAGTCTTGAATCTGCAATCACAAGTATTTCACAGAGTTGATCCGTTTAAAATTTAACACTGTCTTGCTAAACCTACCCAAAAAACGTCTTGCTTAACTGATGCGTGAGCTTGTAAGCACTTTGCTATTATAGATAGGCCTAGCAGGACTTTTAGAGTTTGGAACTTTTGCTGTTAGACTGATTCTGTAACTTACCGTTTGGACAATCCTGTCTCACTCCAGAATGATCTCCTTCAAAGCTCAGGTCTGTCTGGAACTCAAGTCTCTATTTTTAACACAATATTCTTAGCCGACGGCCTCACAATGTTCTCTTCTTTTCTTCAATCTGTCTGTCCAGCCCTCGCCCCCCCCCCACCGCCATTTTTTGTTTGGTGCTTACTCTCTCCAGCACACTGGGGGGAGGAGGGGGGGGGGTGCCTTTAATGATATGAAACTAATCATGAATATCTGGGCATAGAGTTGTGTCAATATTTTAAGTGTTTTATGTAGATAACGATATTCAGATTCGACGTGTAGTTGCAAAAGTTGATTGCATGAAAATAAATGTTCAGTTTGCAGTTTTACTTTGAATTCAAAGAAAGAAAAAAATTACCATGCAAGAATTATGTAATGTCACATTCAAAAAGGCCAGTTTGGAACCGAAATAATTTGTTACTAACTTACTGGTTTATTTATTTATTTATTTATTTATTTATTTATTTATTTATTTATTTGTTTGTTTATTGAGTATATTTCAACTAGTTGCTGTGACTTTCAATCTTTGTTGTTTTTTTTTCTTGGCTGTATTCTCCGTAATGCATGCCCTAAAGCATGCATTTCCTATTATGCTCAAGGATTAGGAGTAGAGCTGCCAGCATGACCGAAATATTTTCTAAGATATTATCAGGTAATTTGTGGCTACCCTGTGCTGTGAGAGCAAATTATATTCCAGGTAATAGCTTGCAATTTTGATACTGTTTACAATGTCAGTCCGCTTTTTCAGTACATTACAAGAAATTAAAAAATTTTGTCTCCGATTGAACAGTAGCTGCTAAGTCTGTTACAGACATATACGTATGTACGAAGTGTACGAAGCAGTGGATACTTTTTTACAGCTCAGCAATCTTTTTTATTTTGTCTCATAATGACAACCATTGAAGTCTTATAGGGACAATTAAACCAGTACTGTATCTCACTATACTTCACAATTTGTAAGTCTGTGTGTCATCAGTTACAACCGAGACGAAAGAGACCACTCACTGTAATCAACTTTATTGTACCAGCATCATGCTCAGTGATCTTCTCAACTTGAAAAAACAATAAATAGCATGTCAAAGATAAAATTACACCAAATTCAGAAAAACTGGAACATTTTTCATATTGAAAATTGAGTTCATTGCAACATTTTTATGCTGACCTTTTGAGAATGGCTCCTATATGTATTTACTTATACCGCATTATCAGAAAAAATAAATGATGGGTATCACTGAATAATCAATGAGAAGTTGAGCATGAGATGTAAGTCGTTCGCAAGTGAAATAGAAGATACAGCTGTTTCAGTATTTTATCTGTCCAGTTGTAACAATACATTCCAAACCTAGCCAGATTAGCTGTCTTGGTTCTAAAGTCTTAACAGGTCTTTAGGGAAAGGGGTGTAATAAAGTTTGGCGTCATTTTAATGGTTTGCTATAAAAAGACCATAGATGTACAGACTTTACTCTCCACGAGCAGTTTAGGTTTACTCAAGAGCTTTGCACGATTGTGATCACAATTTTGCTCATCACTTCCATTTCAGTATATTCAAACAGGGTATTAAACTACCCATGTGTTCCACAAAAAATATTCCTCTGGCATTTCAACAAAAATGGATGGTAGCAATTCCTATGTTCATGAAGAATGATAATGTTATGTAATGCTCAAATGCTTAGATGTTTTTTTTTTTTAATATGAACATTTAAAAAAAAAAAAATAAACGCGAATGTTTATTAAAACAAAATGAGTCACAGGCCAACTTTGAATGTGAAGCTTACCTGACTAATTGTGTTTTCTGTGACTGATAACAGACGTCACAAAATGCATTTCATTGTTAGGCTAATGAGCAATCCCCTCTGTAAAAGGTTTGTTGATTAATCAGTGGACCATTGATTTATCGTGCCACAAGTCATTGTGCCCACAGAAAGCAAAGAACACTTAAATGAGAAAGAAGAAAGAACAGTAACACTTTGTTTTTTTAAATTCCCATTTGCTATTAGGATGTATGGTCATATGAGTAGAAAGTGCGGGCAGGTTGAAATGAAACATTCTGGCTTATTGTACATTGTCGGAAGAAACAAACAATGTAATTTTCTGGTCATAAAGGTGCATATGTTTTGATGTTTTAGAATTAGGGAGAAAAGAAAAAAGATTTAGTTAGAACAAGAAAATGACCAAATCTGAACTACTGAAATAGTCTTCGGGGTCTGCGTGTGAGAATGTTTTAATCAACTTTAAAAAAAGATAAATTTTTCACTATCTTAAGTGATGCCAAATTCACGTTTTTTGTCTTTGCTCACAATTAGAAGAAGGGAAACATGCCACATTGATGATATGTCTTGTGTGCGACCAAAATATTACCAGGAGCAACTCGTTCAGTTCAATAGAATGTTTTCAGATGTAGATCGATGTTCTGAATAGATGTAAATAACACGTCCCACTGGTATTGATAATGATCATTGCCTCCTATACAAGTAACAACGTTTATAAACAACTTCTCGTGTCCTCAAATACCTTATCAGATCGTTGACCTTACATGGCAATAAGAGAGTTTATTATAAGTGGATACATTTTAATTCATTATGTATGCCCATAAAAGCTTAATAATCATTTGTACAAAGCATACTAAGGAAAGTATTAATATTAAAATTTGTCCTCTTTATTTCTCTCGTGAAGAATTCCACACTTTCATTGTATAACAGAAGGGTGTACTATTTTAATGTCAAGAAATACTCTGTCGCTATCATCATAATATTATGTAACTTTAGCAAGTACCGTGATTTTTTTTTGTTTTTATAGATACGTCTCCTTTCTAGGATGCAAATTATTCACTCTTTTAAACTCCTTGGGGTTGTCTAAACCACACCACCCTATTGGTGGCCACCCAAATCACATGGGTTAAGATATTTTATCATGAAAATTTATAAACATAATTTACTTTGTTTATTTTAAGTATGTAAACGTTGAAAGGTGGTATTAATGTATCACAATAATTGAGATAAAGGAAATGTTCTATATTTATTGAATCATGATTCTGTTTTACGCCAGTTTATCTTCGATTTTTTACTGTTTTCCATTAATGACTTTCCAACTATACTCGTTGTTTGGAATTATATTTTCTGTGCTTGTAGAGTTAGGAGTAAGCTATAAATTTTCCTATTTTGCCTGTGCTTTATTCTTTATCTCTTTTTGTTTTGCAGCTTTTTGCTATCGACAACTGTATAGAAGACTGGAGGATCGCTATTTCCTGGCGGCGAGCACTCCAGCTTGTCGTGGAGTTCTTAATCTGCGCCATTCATCCAATCCCAGGTGATTTCAGATTCATCTGGTCTGGCACGATGGCCGAAGATAATGTACCATTCCATAACGAGGTGTCCATAGACGTGGTGC
Source organism: Onchidella celtica (assembly GCA_963931925.1). NCBI lineage: Eukaryota > Metazoa > Mollusca > Gastropoda > Systellommatophora > Onchidiidae > Onchidella > Onchidella celtica. The sequence goes on from OZ007567.1 coordinate 47,246,195, forward strand.
TGTCTGTGCCCATGTTCTTAAGACTCTATCTCATATGTCGGGTCATGCTGTTGCACAGTAAGCTGTTCACGGACGCCTCCTCTCGGAGCATTGGCGCTCTGAATCGCATTCATTTCGACACCAAATTTGTGTTAAAGACGCTCATGACAATATGTCCTGGGACAGTGTTACTTGTTTTTATGCTCACATTGTGGATTATCGCAGGCTGGCTGGTCCGGGCATGTGAAAGGTAAGACTCTTATTATGAATATTCACGACATAATCTCATGCCAGTTGAAGTGCAAATGTCAAATCGTCATTGCTCTGCGATAATGGTTTATGTCAGATTTATGCCAAAAGGCAACTGACGGTTCATTGCATTCATTGCCTGAGGGATATCGGACAACATTATAGAAAAAGAAATGGGAAAATGTAATAATCCAATAGACTCATAATGGCGTAAGTCACTAAATGACAGGAAAAGAAACAGTTTTTCTCTTGATATCTCAAAAGTGTCAAAAATGACATATGCCATATCGTAGAGCAGTGACGAAAAATTTTGATGTGCATGTGGGCTGCCGCTATTGTATTTTTAAGAAGCCAAAACAGCTACAGCAACAAACAGAAGGAAAAGAAGACCAGAAAGCCAGGCAGAAATGAGAAAACAAATAACGAAAAAGAAGAAAGAAAAATTATAAACACCATTCCCTACAGCGAACTCCAACATTGTTTTTCCTCCACTGTTAGCATGTTGTGTTAATTTTTATGAAGTTTATCTGAAAATACCACCCGTTATGTCCAGCTTAACCCCTCAGCGTCCACTGGCCCACATTTGCAACACGTAACATAACCTAGATTTTTTATTTTTTTTTATACAATTTTTAATTTATCAGTAACGGAGTTTTCGTGATTTATTTTGATAATTAGACTAGTATAAAATAGATTTGCCTGCGTCACAAGCTTTGGATAAGGCTTTCAAAGTCTTTATGTCGGAGGGTTAAGTGAATTAAAAGAGGCTATACTCATACTTATGAACCTCGATTTGATATTGGATTTAGATTCAAAGTATCTTCATGTCGTTGTTTTGCCATTTTACAGAAATTGTCCTGAAAACGAAAATAAGATTTCAGAAACCACAGACATGACCCTAATCAAATTCGTACTGTACCCTCGTATTATTGATTCTAACCCCGCATTCATACTAGAGATCTGCTTTCGTCAACTTTCGTGCCACCCACGAACGGTCGAGGTTAATCTTTACATCTCGCCTATTAGTGTTCCCATTTAACTCTCGTAAGTTTGGTGAGAACGCCAGTAGGCCAGATGGAAAGATTAACCTCGTCCGTTCGTGAGTGATACGAAAGTTATACGAAAGTTAACGACAGCAGATCTCTGGTGTAAACGCGGGTCCAGACGTTTGGGCTCAATTGCAACATGATACCGTTATGCATTTATGTCTTTCCCACCTCGTCCCGAAAGTTATTCATTATACATCACAGACAGTGGAGACAAACAGTTCTCTTTTCAATGATCACAAGAATGGGGGCCACTGAAGAGTGGGAGAGAAGGAAGATCAGTATGGCTCAAATTGCATTTTTGTATTATCTTCTTCTTCTTCTTCTCCTTTTTTAAATCGAATACTTGCCCAGTGTCATCCAATATTTACATTAGTCTGACCACAGCAGTTAAAGTGTTCCACCAGAATGTACGGTAACTGTAGAAATGTAAGCTGACAGTCTTTTTTTGTTTTTTTGAAAACCCATTCTGTCTTGAGATCATTTTGTAACACTAGTAACTGCCCCGTTCAAGGAACAGGAATGAATAAAGGAGTCCGCTCTATGGAGCAAATGAACAATGATCTAGTCTGCAAAATCCTAAATATTACACAGATTGATTCTTAACTGAGCACATCTAGGAAAAAACACTTTATGTGTGAGAAAAAAAATCCTCCCCGGTGAGGAATTGAATCTCGGTCTCCCACACGTCAGGCGAGAATACTTAACGACTACGCGACAGACGACATGCTGTGCAACGCTAAAAAAACATATTTGTTTTGCTGCTATGCTCTGTTCTCAGTTTTCTTCAATCTGCTACATTTGTCTTAATAACAGTTCCATTTTTCTCATGCATTTTATCGAAACGTCAACTGTTTGTTTATTGAACTGCACATCGGCTCAGAAAAGCACACGGAAAGAAATCCACCTGCAGGAAGGGATGACGTGACGGACCCATGAGTGGGGAAAAAATGGCTAGATCGGATGAAATCACGGATACCAAAAAAACGTCATAAATAAATTATTTTGGGATGTTGTTCACTGTCATTAGCATCGTGCAGCACATCGAATCCTTGCACAATTTACTAATGGAAAAAGCTTAATTAGTGAACCAGTTGTTTGTCCGGCAAGCTTGACAAAAGATAAAGCTTATTCCTTAATTCATAGCCATAGATTGACTTTTTTTTTTTTTTTGGACACAGGGTAAGCAGCTTTGCAGGTTTGAGAAAATCAATATTTAATTGTTTTTTTCAGTTTTTAGAACCGATTTATCATGCAAGAATATCGGATTTCAATTCCTTTTAGCAGTAGGTCAAAATAATATTCAGTGTAACTGTTTGAGACTTTTTGTGCTTTTTTTTTTGCCTGCCTTTCTGTTTTCCATACGGGCGCCCCTTTGCTAGTCTGCTAGTCTGACTTAATCCTCATCCTGTCTTCCAGCAGCGATGTGCCACTTTCTTTCTTCCTCTCTCGGTCTCCCAGCAACACCGTAGGACCCTTTTCCCCCGTGGGCTAATATTTCAAACGTAGAACGACATTTCCTCAAGATCGTTATGTTTCCCTCTCAGGAACCTGAGAGTGAGCCCTACCGACAACAGAGGCCTGCCCCTGCTCAACCCCATGAGCTTTATTAATATCATGAAAAGGAGTATTTGGGTTATCTCTGACACATAAATGAACGCGTGAGCCAACAAGATATCTTGTCCCAAGCAGTGAGTACTGCAATAATCAGTTTTACTCACTACCAGAATCTGATCAGGAGCCAAATCTCAAAGATCATTTTCCGAAACATTGCTCCATTGGGGGTTCATTTTTCACGTTTTATTTTTGTTCTTTGAGGGAAAGTTTTATCTTTGTCTCCGGTATTAACTCTGTTAGTTTCAGTGACAAATGAATGGATTCACTCAAATAATATGGTAATGTCACATATTATCTGTCACTGAAAATGAACTACCTTGAAAGTAAAACATAAACTGGTTTAAAAAAATTACACATCGAGTCATTATAAAGAAGAACAGTTTGAATAAGGAACTGAAAAGATAATTTAAGATAAAATCAGCTTCAGCTTTCTGACAAAGGCCCTGTTGACCGTGTAATTTATGACAACTAGTATCGTCTTAAAGGGCACGCTAGTGGACTTCTTATATTCACTGCTTTCCTTCATGAGTCTGATTCCATTTGCGAGCAAAGTAACCAGGCCTTAACTGTTTTATTACTTTTTAATACCATGACCAGTATAGCTGTGTTCTATAACGATTAATATGACATGAGTATTAACCGCTAACTAGAGATTTTCGATACCTCTGGCTTTCATTGCTTTGTTATGAATAGAACTCCACAGCTTGAGTTCATTGTCAGGCATTGTTGGCAAACATTCAAATGGTTTCCAACCAAAAATGCCGTCAAGTAAGTTGGGTAAATGTAGGCGAACGTATAGCTGTTTGTTGGGAGTTTGTTTACCGTACAGACAAATTTCAGTATTTTTGTTGGTAACATCTGACATAATGAACATTTACTCACTGGGCCAAGACAATGATGTACATGTATTATTTAGTTGGCCATTATCTCACGTACATCAGTAATCTGTTTTCTCATAAAGTTTATCTCTACCCTCCCCTACGCTCCAGCACAACAACGAGACGGAATTATGTTGGAGAAGAAGGGAACTTTGGGAACATCCGTCATTTTAGCGCCTTTGGCAACTATCATTTCAAATACAGTTAATGTGTTCACTGCGACTTGCCGTTACCCAGTGAAAACCTTTATTTGTTTGTCTATCACAAGTTTACTATGTCATCCCTCTTTTTTTCATGTTTATAAAGAGTTTTATCACCAGCACCCACACCCTCACATGGGAACTGGAGACCAATCGATATTTGCCGACATACAATATGGAGTATCCACTATCCCAGATCTCATACACCCGCGCTATCTAAATCGATATTCTGAATGATGTTCGGTTTGGGTTTTTGTTTCCTTTTTGTCTTCCACTGTTTTTCTAAGTCTAGAAATCAGTCTACTGATTGCTTAGTTTAATAAATGGATGTTCGATGAGGAAACAAATAAATCTAAAGAAATGGAACTGTTGATCGAAGGATGTAGGATTAGAGTATAAGCAAACTAGGGAACACCACAGTAGTAGCGCTCGCAGGGAATAATTTATAACACTTCTAAGACAGATTTACAGGGTTTCCAAACAATACAGATGGACAATGTACATATAACTTGTACAATGTACAATGTTATTCTGAAAAATAATATATATTTTTATATGAGCCTACACGCCTAGAGGTAATGGAAGCCAATGACTCTTGCCAGTTTCAGATGTAAGTGCCTTGCAAAGGTAATAAGTCATCCTCCTGTTGAAAACAATCATTCACAACATCTCAGAAGTCTTGTATTAGACATTTTCCTCACGTTTGGAAATGATTTCAACTGCTTATTAGCCTCGTACAATAGGATGAAATTGACATTGACGTAGTATTTTAGAAAATTATGGTGCAGTTGGGCGAAGAGGGCTAGAAAGTGTAATTGTTATGTGATGGGCATTCTAGCTTTTCATTATTGGTTTGACTCCAATGCACATGTGAGCGCGCACACACGGCTTAAGCATACAGAAAAACGCAGATTTTAATGACAACGGTTAAAAAAAAAAGACTCTCATTAGACTCGATAATGTAAATGCCACTAGAGAGCACAAATTTGCCAGAAATGTTTATTTTTTATTTTTTATTTTTGTTTCTTTGGTTTGCCTAAACTTGGGAATTCTCAAACTCGATCTCCGACATGTCTACTCCCTACTTACACCCCCATGGATACAGCAGCATCTTGATCCCATTCCGTCTGACACAGCATTAATTCCAGCCTGGTCGCTACTTCATACTCAAGATTTTGGCCAGAGTCTGTACGTGATGCAGTATTGATCCGCTGTGATCAGTTGTAGAATCTTGTCACAAATCAAATCGGATGAGATCTTAATTTTCTCCCACAAGTTGTGAGGCTTGTATGTATTTGTCCATGCGTTTAATCCCCCCCCCCCCACCATTAAATGGCATTGTGGAAAGTTCCAGTTCCATGGTTATATACTGTCACTAATTTACCACAGAATGGGTGCGAGAATTCTTTCAAAATTTAATAGCTCAGACAAAACCGTTTCATGAAATGACAGCTGCATAATTATGCTCTTTCTCCCTCTCTCTATCTCTCCGACTCACTCTCTCTCTCTCTCTCTCTCTCTCTCTCTCCCTCAGTCTGTCTCTTTCTCACTCTCTCTCTCTCACTGTCTCTTTCTCTCTGTCTGTCTGTCTCTCTCTCTCTCTAAGTAAATGTGATTGTCGCTGTCTAAACCGTACGCTTAAGTCTGCTTCTCCAATCAAAATGTTACTTAGATTCCTGTTGACATTTCCGCACTCTTTGTATCGAAGCTCCATGACCGTGTGATGAGTGGCTATTCTGAGAGTAGCAACTGCCTTTTAAATGCAGTAGTCACTATTTGTAGAAAATAGGCAGATAGAGTGAACTCGAATGACAATGCTGATATGGTTTTGCGAAGATCCAGACAGATTTAAGATAACGCGCAACATCCCATCCCATCGCCGATGCATACACAGCTAAGCTTGCGTCTGAGATGAACACTTTCTTTGCTTACAAGCCTACAGAAGTGCAGTGCCAAACATCACTAAACGGCGTGATCCACATTGGCTCTTAAACGGCATTCCTCATGGCAAAATGCCTCCGAGAGTGCTCCAGCGTTTCACACCTTTGTGTGGGTGTGTGTGCTTTCTTTCATCAGGTTTTCTGTTTTTCCTCTATATTTTCCTCTTAGATCTGTGGCCCACTAATATACGCTTTCTCTCGTTCTTGGTTACTGACAAATTTGGTTTTTGTTTCAGCAAAATAATTATGTCAGGTTGTTTTGTGTGTGTGTATGAATGTGTCTTTTTTATGTTTACACATTAGTTCGTTGTTTTTGTTTGTTTTGATTTGCTGTATGATGATGATGTCTTGCAAGTCACAAACTTGAAACATACTAACAGTTACCCTATTTACAGCCTTGCCACCCCTCATTAATTTGTCTTGCTGCTGGTGGAACTGTATCTCAAAGAAAAGTAGTAATTTTTGTCAGGCGTCATTACCGGTTTTCTCCGTGACCGCGGGCATTGAACACTCACAAAAGGCAGCTGTATTGAAAGTTCTGTCCTCTTCGGCCAATAACCATTAATTCCGACCATCGTAATGGACTAAACCCGGTTGTGGTTTAGAATGCAGTAAGAACTCTTCAGCTGTCTTTGTAGTCCGAAGAAAATGGCATTTATGGTTCCAGTGTGTAGTTAAGTGGTTTTAAAAGCTACATTTTTATTGACACGATCAGAAGAAATACAAAGTCGAGAATGGTTCCCCCTAAGACCACCATAACCAAGACTTCTTTATTTGTTTCGGTACTTCCATGTTAGGTATTTTATTTTACATTATAATAGTACTGAGTGACCAGTTTTGGCATGCTGGGATTGGAGAGCAAATGAGCAAAGAAGAGAAGGCAACAGATACACAAAAGTATAAAGTTGCCAGAAAAAAAATTTGATATATTTTTAAGCTTCCAAAATTAGCTCCTAACCTGAAATTTAGTGATCAAATGAAGAGAGAGCAACCAAAAAAAAAAAAAAAATCAAACCTGTGTAGAAATTTCATATTATTAATAAAATTTTGACATTTGCAGCCAACTTGTGCTCTCTTAAATTGCGGAACATTTAATTTCATTACAACAATTACAGTTCTCTTTGCTAACCGTGATGTCAAACACCGCCAGATTTATCTCTGTATTTGAAAACATAACACACTCATATTTGTTTTCTTGGTGAAGGTGGTTAGAACTGATCTGAAGAAATTGAACAGACGTGTTTGATTATTAAATTTGGGATTTGTGCTGTTTTGATATACAATAGCAAACCCGACACGGACTTTGCGCAGTTGAGCACATACACACTTGTCATCCCGTCCAGCTTCTGGATATTAACACTTGTTTGGAGATTTGAGTGCACAGCATAGTCCGTAGAGCGAATGGGCTGGAAACAGGGCTGGTAGTAGGGATAACATGGTACCAGTAACTGAACTAGGCCTAGGCTTGCCACCACAGCTTGTATTGACGGTTTGGAAGAGTAGCGTTCACCCCCACATTGTTTACTTCCATCATGTATTTTGGCAACTGTTCATGGAATGTTTTCTTTTTATCGTAGCCACATGTAGACAGCGTTTGCTTACCTTCCGTGACATCAGAGTGTGTTTTGGGCTGGCCGTGAGGAGTTACTTTGGCTCTTTCTTCTCCAGTACTAAGAACCACGAACATTTTCATCACGTTTATCGCACAACAGTGGAATGGATACTTGGGTAGAGTAAACTTCACAAAAAAGTATTCCATTGCATAGCTTTCATGCAAAATAAGAATCTTGAAGTCAAGTCGGCCTATGGAATGCACATTGATTTTCATGATTATATTTATTACCACAGTTGTATTTGCGCTTTTGTTTTTCTACAAGTGATGTATGTAGAAGATGGAAAGTCATTGTGGAATGTGTCCTCTGAGTAGAGCGATTCAAACGTTCGAAAGTCCCTCATGAAGTGTCAATAATTTTGAGCAGGAAATTTTTCAGGTTCAGTACCACTTTTCACAGTTCAGAAATAGAACAAAATGTTTTTCTCACGACTTTTGTTCTTTGTTTACTTGTTGCCCTCTCTTCCCTGCTCATTCGCTTTCACAGCCCAACATAAGAGAAATGGCCACTTAGCTCCCCGAGACATGAATTCGAGAACACCAAAGTCATTAAATATTAGATGTATTTTAAGTTTGGAAAATGTCAAATTTAATGCTATGTCGGGGGAATGTGGCTCTGAGATAAACTCATTACATGTGTGAATTGTAAACATAAGAAAGCGAGCTGATCTGGTGTTACGTCTTATCTATTTCTCCAATAATTTGAACTGCAATTCTATGGACATGACAAAAGCAGTAAATTTAAACGAACAAACATTTGCATTACACAAAACCTTTTGAGCGCCTCTCCTTTGTAACAAATCCCAGACTGGGAAATGTAATAATTATGACAGGACAACAATCACGAACGAACGAGTATAACACTTAACAGAACAACCAAACAGACTCACACATTTATTATACATAAAAATAAAGAGATACGTACATTACATTATTCAATTCAAATACCATACAATGGTCAGCACTCCCGACATTCATTCCTCTACGGGTCCACAACCCGATAATACTTTCTAAAATATGCTCTGGCCTCAGCCTCACATCTATATATATATTACTTGCTGGCCTCTCTTATTGGCTCCTGCTCAACCTAATCTCCGTATCTCAATCTCCCCTCGAGGTCTTAATAGCACATTACTATTTCAATAGCACATTATATTCTCAATGGCACATTAACATCGTAATAGCACATTAACAGTTGAATAGCAATAAGGACAATAACAACGTCCCTGTCTGTGGCCAGACTGCCACGACTCATGTGCTCCCGCTGTCCTGCACGACAGCTTCACTCCGGCGGCCTGTGGGTAGCCTTCTGCCCAACCCCAGCACAACTCCGCTCACCGCGGGTGGCTTCTCTGCCCGACCCCGGCACCTATAAGAATAACATTACATCTGTAATACACCACACAATTACTATCCACTTCACCACTCATTACGAACCATCAAGCGTACTCACAATAGTCCACATTTCACTCACCACACATCTTACGGTAACACACCTCCACCGTGTTACACCGTACTCAGACTCGCTACGAATCCATGATCCTAACTTACATCTATCGCTCATTGCGCACATCTCTGTACACAGTAATCAATGACTTTCACAGTCCTCACATATAACTTATTTACATCATGGTCATAGGAGAATCTAGTACATCAATCATCATAATTATCAATCACAGTTCAACCTACCAGTCATCACTGGAAAACACACAATCTCCCGACTGCCTCTGATCTCACGTCTGTCCCCTTGGACTTCTTAACTTGCAGTGATCTGACTATTCAGATTTTGCCTCTACTACGCCTCAACTTCACTCACAACATGCACGCTTTAACGTTAACTAACAGAAGTCAATACAGGTGAGCAGCCTCACTATCCCGTGAGTCAATCCTACACTTCCATGCCCCCGTAATAGTTGAATCTCGCTCACTCCATTCGTGACATCATCCCCCACCCCAAAAAAATTAATGCAATTAATTTCCAAATCGCATCAAGATAAATGTCAACGAGTGAGCGTGAGCGATATTTACGTAAAAATGACCTACTCATGCCCATAGCACATATGATACCTAAATCAGAGGAAAACCTGGCGATCAATTTGCCCTGCACTATGCATATATATATCACATCATCAATACCTAACTAAAACATAATACCTAATACAGAATCAAAATCACTCAACCTATCAACCATTCCTCATATAATATTTACAATGTCAATATTTTAAGATCGAAGAAACGTTCACACAGATCACTGTCAATGTTCATATGTTTCCCAATTTCTGCTGACATACGTGTCCAATTGTGCACAATCTGCGACTCTTCGTTGTTCTGTCTGTCGAATGTTCCCGTCCTCCGATGTGTAAGCTACTGAAATCTTCACCTAGGCTCGACTAAGGTAGTCGGCGATATGATTGCTGGTTCCTGGAATCGGTTGAATGACGAACGTATACGGCTGTAAAGCCAATGCCCATCTAGATAAGCGAGGGCTGGATGAACGATTCTTAGACAAAAACGTTAGTGGCTTGTGGTCTGTCTGGATGTAGAATTCTCGTCCCATCAGATAACGTCCTAATTTTTGGACTGACCACACAATGGCAAGACACTCCTTCTCTATTACAGAATACTTCCTTTCTCTCTGCAATAACTTTCGACTGACATAAACATACAGGATGGAAACATTCGTTCTTCTCCTGTAGAAGACAAGCGCCGATATCAGAGTCCGATGCATCTGTTCTGAGGATAAATTTAGATCGAAAATCTGGAAATATCAGAATGGGTGACGATGATAATGCTGCCACCAATTTATCAAATGCTGTCTGACAATCACACGTCCACTGGACCTTATCGGGCTGGCCCTTCTTAGTAAGGTCAGTAAGAGGAGATGACGAGGAGGAAAAGTTCGGAATGAACTTCCTGTAATAATTTAAAATTCCCACTAAGCTTCTGACTTGTTTCTTTGTCTTAGGGATTTGCAACCCTACTAATTTCTCAATTTTTGTCATTTCAGGTCTCTGAATACCTCTACCCACGAGATGTCCTAAGAATACTATTTCTGGACATGCCAAATCCATCTTTGCGGGTTTAGCAGTTAACCCAAAATGACGCATTCGTTTAAAAATTACTGTTAGTGTCTGAATATGTTCAGACCCTGACGACGTATGACACGCTCCACTGGTTTCGTCTGAGCACACAGATACTCTGGTCTCTCATAAAATGTTTGCAGCATATCAACATGGAAAACCCTAACCGATCCATCAATCTGAATAGCATAATCTACCTTCGAAACGACTCGCTCAATAGTATACGGACCTTTCCATGTCATTAATAACTTATTATGATCCGTAGGCAATAACAACAAAACCTTGTCTCCTTGCTTAAAAATTCGCAGTTTGGACCCTCTATCTTTATAGTTTTTTGCTCTTTTTGAAGCGATACTAGAAGCTTCTTCCGCAATAGTGCGCGCTGAAGATAATCTCTCTCTTAAATCAACAAGGTACTGAAACACTGAAACTTGCTCATCGTCTCTCGATGATGGCGACGTCATCATGTCCCGAAGAACATCAGTTGGACCCCTAGGACTACGACCATACAACATCTCAAACGGAGAGAATCCTGTTGACTCCTGACGTACCTCCCTATACGCAAATAATACCGCAGGGATATATCTATCCCAATCTTTAGGGCGATCAGCAGCTACCTTACGCAACATCGACTTTAGCGTCGAGTTTAGTCTCTCGCACATGCCATTAGCCTGTGGATGATATGGGTTGGTAGTGATGGGCTGTATGCTAAATAAGCGAAACAATTCCCTCATCATATCCGACGTAAATTGCGCGCCCCTATCAGACAATATCTGTTCCGGTATTCCTACTCTAGCGAAGATTCCAAACAACGCTTCCGCGACTGCTTCTGACGTTATGGTACGAAGTGGGACCGCCTCTGGCCATCTCGTAGCATTACAAATGACCGTTAAAAAAAATCGATTCCCCCTATCAGTAGCTGGGTGAATGGGGCCAACAAGGTCAATCGAGACCTTCTTAAAAGGCTCTGAAACCGTGGGGATACTTTGAAGAGGAGCCTGGGGTGTATGACCCTTGTGCGTCGTCTTTTGGCACGCACTGCACGTCTTACAGTACAACCGTACATATCTGTGGACTGATGGCCAATAAAAATTTTTGAGGACTCTGTCCTTGGTTCTAGCTATTCCCATATGACCCGCTAATGGGACATCATGGACCAACCGCAATACTGTTGCAATTAGCAACGCTGGCACAACGACCTGCTTTAGAACGGAAGCCACTGTGACATATTTATGGAACAGAATGCCCCCCTGGATAAGAAAGGAAGACGAACCGTTCTTATATTTCCTCGTTTTCTCTGTTCGCGCCTCCCCAAAACATGGACTCAATGATGGGTCCTCCTTTTGTAATTTCGCCAAGCGCTCTGGTGTGATATCTAGGTTGACCGCTGGCGTTGCCAAAGGTCTAACTTTACCCTTATCAGCTACCTGTCGACGTGTCTCGACTGCGGCACAAAAGTCAATACCTTTAGATTGTGCCCATGCTTGTACATGCTCCTCAGAAGGGGAAACTACCCGAGATACATTACCAATGATGAGCTGGGCGCCTGGGAAAAACCCAACGACTGCTTCGACTTCCCCGCTAAGAAAAGGTGTATCAATCACTATCTTTGCCATGGGTAATTTTTCAATGGCCCCTGAAAATTGAATGCATGGGACAGTCTCACCCGTAAGCTGTGACTCGTGAATGCAGTCTCTATGCACTCCTACAACGGTAGATCCTGTGTCACGCAAAACCGACACCGGTTCGTCCCCAACAAACCCCGGATAAACCTTAAGACCACCCCCTGTATGACATGAATTAATAACGGGAATCTTTCTCCCACAAGGTAAAACACCGGAAGATAATAATTTTTCACAACTGGGACACTTAGAATACTGTCCGCCTCCGTTGTCCGATGTAACACACGCGGCCGTATGGTGAAACTTACTAGGGGAACATTGAGTGGAGCTACTATGATTGCCATTCCCGTTCGCCGCTATCTACCTGCAGGGCAATTCACGCTAATGTGATCTGCTCTTCCGCAGTTCCAACATTTCGCGGCCCGACAATCCCGAGAAAAATGCCCTACGCGTCCGCAAGTCCAACACTCCGCTCCCTGTGCTCCGCTAGTCCTGGGTCCCCGTGACCCATCTCGACCGGAACTAAAGTCCCTCTGCCGTCGATCATCGGCAAAGGTTACGTAACGCCCTCGGCCATTACCGCGATCTCGCCCTCCTGCTCGGTCAAACTTACCGGCTCCATATGCCGGTGATTGGCAATACCCCTTACGTGGGACCTGGGCTTGGCCCTTAAAGCCACCACGCTGACGCGACCTGTCTCTATTATGTCCTGTCGGCGACCCCTCAACCACGGCGACGTAACCAGCATCCTGCACGTACGCCCTCGCCACTGGTTTGGACGGATGTGCTGTACGGTATGCTTCCGCCAACTTTGACGCTTCCTGCACCGTCGCGGGTTCGTTTTCCTTAAGAAAAGCCACTAGATCCTTACGGCACGACGCGTATAGCTGGTCACGGATCATTAGGTCCTTCAGTTTAACAAAATCTGTGCCAACGTGCGACAAGTCCAGCCAGTTCGCGAAATACTCCGTCAATCTGGCGACGAAGGCAGCAAACTCCTCCCTGGTATCCGCACGTGCTCGCCTAAACTTCTCCCGGAAATATTCCTCCGTACGCGCAAATCGGCGAAGCAACAAAGACTTCAGCTTATCGTAGTCGTGCACGTCTTCGCGCTGTAACTCTTTAAAGTAAGTTAACGCTCGACCCTGCAATAAGGACGCCAGGTAGGTGGACCATAATTTCTTATTCTCCCCCCATTGCAGTTGTGCATTTAGCTCGAACCTGTAGAGAAAGGCGTCTATATCGTCCTTCTGGTCGTCGAACGTAGGCAGCTTAATCCGAACACCACTCTTATTTTGTCCCTGCCGCTCAACTGTTTCTGTTGGCGCATTCTTCTTGATTTCCAATTCCGCGATTCTTATTCGCGCCTCTCTCTCCTGTTCCTTATCCCTAGCTTCTCTCTCATGCTCTTTATCCCTAGCTTCTCTCTCATGCTCTTTATCCCTAGCCTCTATCGCCTTTAACTTTAACTCCCTTTCCTGCTGCTGGGCCTCTCTTTCTCTCTCTCTTTCTCGCTCCCTATCTTTAGCTTCTCTCTCCCGCTCTTGAGCCTCTTTTTCTCGCTCTCTATCTTTAGCACGCTCATCGCGCAATTCCGCCTGCTGCTCCTTAATCCAGCTACGTAGCTCTACGCCTTCAAGGCCAAGTTCCGTACCCACTTTCATTAGTTGCTGGAGCTCCGCCATTTCACGGATTTATAATTATGTAATTGAAATATAATAACTGTCTGTGCAGCTATCATAAACGACGCGACCCGAGACCTGAAATTATGCCACTACAATAACAATCACTATTTTCAAATGCAATTCAGAAAAATACCTAACTGAACATTCTATAGCATACTCTCTAACTAATTCTATGTTCATAAAATGTATAGCACTATTAAGTAATAAAAGAGAATAGCAAAGACAAGAATGAGAAAATTCAGAAGAAGGACCACAAGGACATCAAGGACAACGAACCAGACTAGGACAAAGAATTTTTTTAAAAAAGGAAAAAAAAAAAATGCAATCTAACTACGCCGATTACACTACAAGGTACGAACAAGAACAGAGCCTGAAAAAAAGAACGTATCTACAGATAGGTAAGAGAAGGGACAAGAGAATACGTCTTCCTGCAGAACAGAGAAGATATCGACGCTACAACTAAACAATGACAAAGCCCTAAAGAACTGTTCACCGTGATGAACGAAGTTCCAAGTTTACCACACCTTTTTAAAAGGATAAACTAAGTTCAACACAGCAAACGAAAACAGCAAAAACAGAGAAAAAGACAGATTAAAGGAACAGCCCACAATCCAGGGCACAAAAATCTTGACTTTTACTTAACTTTCAACTTTTGACTCTTTACTCGACTTTTACGACTGCCGGAGCTCTGGCCCGCTTGACTCCTCAGGCTGGCACACACACTCACTGTCTCTCTGAAAAGTTTAAGTACACATTAGTACATATTTATAGCAATACATGCATCAATACATATTCATAAATATACATAAATCACATTCTCATGAAATTCCCATATATCCAACGAACAAAAGACAACAGCACAAATCCCTACCACAACAGAAATACAACTAGATATGACGAATACACAATGTCAAAATGACCACAGGTAACTGGACGAGCCCCCACTGTAACAAATCCCAGACTGGGAAATGTAATAATTATGACAGGACAACAATCACGAACGAACGAGTATAACACTTAACAGAACAACCAAACAGACTCACACATTTATTATACATAAAAATAAAGAGATACGTGCATTACATTATTCAACTCAAATACCATACAATGGTCAGCACTCCCGACATTCATTCCTCTACGGGTCCACAACCCGATAATACTTTCTAAAATATGCTCTGGCCTCAGCCTCACATCTATATATATATTACTTGCTGGCCTCTCTTATTGGCTCCTGCTCAACCTAATCTCCGTATCTCAATCTCCCCTCGAGGTCTTAATAGCACATTACTATTTCAATAGCACATTATGTTCTCAATGGCACATTAACATCGTAATAGCACATTAACAGTTGAATAGCAATAAGGACAATAACAACGTCCCTGTCTGTGGCCAGACTGCCACGACTCATGTGCTCCCGCTGTCCTGCACGACAGCTTCACTCCGGCGGTCTGTGGGTAGCCTTCTGCCCAACCCCGGCACAAGTCCGCTCACCTCGGGTGGCTTCTCTGCCCGACCCCGGCACCTATAAGAATAACATTACATCTGTAATACACCACACAATTACTATCCACTTCACCACTCATTACGAACCATCAAGCGTACTCACAATAGTCCACATTTCACTCACCACACATCTTACGGTAACACACCTCCACCGTGTTACACCGTACTCAGACTCGCTACGAATCCATGATCCTAACTTACATCTATCGCTCATTGCGCACATCTCTATACACAGTAATCAATGACTTTCACAGTCCTCACATATAACTTATTTACATCATGGTCATAGGAGAATCTAGTACATCAATCATCATAATTATCAATCACAGTTCAACCTACCAGTCATCACTGGAAAACACATAATCTCCCGACTGCCTCTGATCTCACGTCTGTCCCCTTGGACTTCTTAACTTGCAGTGATCTGACTATTCAGATTTTGCCTCTACTACGCCTCAACTTCACTCACAACATGCACGCTTTAACGTTAACTAACAGAAGTCAATACAGGTGAGCAGCCTCACTATCCCGTGAGTCAATCCTACACTTCCATGCCCCCGTAATAGTTGAATCTCGCTCACTCCACTCGTGACATCCTTGTCTGTTCTTGTCTGCTTGTGTCGATAACTGAAGATTTCTCTTTCCCATTAGAGCGCGTAAATGTAAAAACACCACATATCCCCGAGAATATCGCCCAGCGTACACTTTCACAACCTACCACTTTCTCCATCATAATTAGGGGTCCTTTGCTGAGAATGTCCTTACACTTCAACGTAATGAAACATTTCAGAGATGTCGTTGCCATGAGAGATCCTGAATCACGAGACAGTCTGCCCTGTCTTTGTGCGCACCGTTTAGGTGCCATAAGAGAGTATCTTATATTATATTATTTGTGTATATATTACATATTATTATATCGTATTGACTACGTCACAGTGAACTGAAATCACGTTGTCCATTTTGGATGAATGTTAGAACTGGTAGGCATGAAGATTGTGGGGTATATGGAAGATGCCACTGATACTAGGTGGAGAAAAATCGTCACATGTTGAAATAAAATAAACAACGAACTTGAGGAAACTCCTTCTCGAGTAAATAATGTAAATGTTGGGCCAATGTTGTTTTTTTTTCTGTCTATCTCAATGAGAAAAAGGAGAGAAACGGGTTGTTCCTTATTATCAGAGCTGATGATTTACAGGTGCAAACTACGCGCATGTCTCACGGACCGAACGATTTTACATTTTAATTATGAGATTTTAGAGAGCGTCAGTGCCTGTTTCTTGTGAATGTGAATCTGTCACAGCTGCACCATCTGATTTGTTAGCCTGATTGGCAATTAAAATAATAGTAATAGTAATAATAATAATAATAATAAATATATATAAAGAAACTCGCGTCATATGAAATTTCTATCTAGATGGCATAAATAATTATTTTATGAGACCTGATATCAGTTTTGCTTCAAAATGTACTGGAAGTTTTAACAAGCCTTCACTGAGAGTCAACCTGTAGCGATGCCAGTCAAAGTACTAGTTGGCTGAGCACCTTTCTTGCACAGCACATCAGATATTGCGGTCTGTTTTGTGGTCTTTGTTTTCGGAGGATGTCTGCCCTTGGCATTTGCACCTGAAGATGTTGCGAACTAAATTTGAATATAGTATTTAGCAGAGAACCAATATTGAGATGAATATTGTACATTCAAAAAGACGATATTTTGAACAAAACTAATTCAGCTAAAAGGCAAAATTTGTTTCATAGAAAAATAATGGCGTATAATATATATAATTATGTTGTATCAATCAGTGTGTGTGTTTCTTTACCGAATTGCTATAATTTGCACGTCTTCAAACTGTCGTTCTGCTCAATGCCAGTTATATTCATGTCATTTCCTTGCAACTAATGTGGGTGCAATTTTCAACATCTTATTCCTTCCTTGAGCATTACTGCACGTGGATAAATTATTATGTGTTTGCTCATCTCTGAACAAATTTTTGTGAAAATTTGTGCGAGAAAATTCCGCCAAATTGGATCGTCTTTTCACATTTCACACACAAAAGAACAGCCTGCTTGTATTGATT
This sequence comes from Onchidella celtica, assembly GCA_963931925.1. Lineage (NCBI taxonomy): Eukaryota > Metazoa > Mollusca > Gastropoda > Systellommatophora > Onchidiidae > Onchidella > Onchidella celtica. The sequence continues at coordinate 47,263,681 of OZ007567.1, forward strand.
TTTTGATAACCTGTTTGAGAAGGACCAATTTAAAAATGTGTGGACCCATTAGGGACCGTCTGGAAAACATGTAACAGCACTTTTTTTCCCTGGTGAATTTAATGGGTGACAAAATACTGAATGTCTGACGCCGTCAAAATCTGAAGCAGCGATGAACAGAGACAACATTATGTTTTAAGCATCACGTTTCTATCTATATGTTTCGTTATCAGTGGCAGCTGCTACGTGCATTGTGCATTGCTCTAAAGCAGTGCAAAGTATTTCACACACACACATACATACACGCACACACACACACACACAAAAATAAAAAAATAGCACCGTCAAAACCGCACTTTGCAGATAGAGATACACCCACGATAAATGGTACAGATATGTTTAATCATGTAGGTGTAGCTACGTCTTCGGTGCATATAACATATTAATATCATTTCCCCCTTAGCTCAGTCTCCGCTTCAATTTGTAAAGAATGTATGAATTTTGCAGATTAATCAGTCTGAGATTTCTTGGAACTGGAAATTGCTCCATTTTGATGTTTTTCATGAATTCATAGTTGTACTCGTAGTAACTGTGCTGTGCAGACCTATCAGAGCGGCCATTGGTGGCACACGTCGTGGTAGTAATTACAGTTTGAATAATAGAATTATGATTATAATATGTGAAGGAAGAGAATTTGTATGTTAAAAGTGTTAATTGTTGGGGACGGGATGTGGAAATAATTCCTTGATGTCACCGAGAATTGGTTGTTTTAGTTTTCGTTTTTAAATTGATGCCACTTGTCTCTCCTTGCTCTGCATATTTCAACTGCCTCTTGAGACAAAGATGGCTTTCTCCCACCCCATTTCACCTCGCCCACACGTTGACACCAACTTTTCAGACGGTGCAAATGTGTGAATTATTGTCCATTGTCCCAATTGGCGTCAATCATTAAGTTCCAGAACAATACGTCATGGGCATTGATATTTGTCACCTAACTAATTAGGCTTATGTTGACGTCAACATTACAAGAGGGCGTAAGCAGACAGGGATGGCGTCTTTTTGTTATTATCTTGCTATGCTGTGTAGAATGCTATGGCAATAGACAAAATGTTAATTCCAACAGGTTAGTCAAAAGAAGAGGAGAAGTGACTTGGAGAAAATGGCAATTACAAGTGAAGATCAGTGATGGCCCATGGCTATTTAAATACTAAGAGGGCAGATCGGATATGCTGATTGTATGGCCTGTTATGATGTATCATAATTCGGGTGTCACAGATAACAAAGTCGATTTCTGTCTGTGTTTTCATAGTTAATTTTCTGAGGTCACATTACTGGCTTTGCCCATCCCATAGTGTTCTTGTGTTCACTTAAGAGCGTGCACTTGTAATTTTCAGCTCTGGGAGCTCTTTGGTTTCACACACGCTGGCTAACCCGTGAGTTGTTTGATCCCTTTAACCTTGGTTATAGATTACGTCACGTTTTATCTTGTAATCATGGGCAAGCCCCTTCCCCCGCCATGTCTTTGCACAAAAGTATCTTGTCATCATGCTCAAATGTCACAAATCATGACCATTCCCATTATAGAAGTGTTTTCTCCGTTTATTGTTCAAGAGGTCAGATAGCAATGTGTTCATGCATTCAAGAAGATTACTCGGAGAGGTAGATGCAGTTTATTACTAAGATTCTGAGAATTTTTCTTTCACATTTATTCTATGTCTATCGGTCCTTTGGAGACTGGTGGTAAGCCAAGTAAATTCACTGTGATACTTACCAATCTCATTAGGTTTATTGCATAGTCTGAGCAGTTCTTTAAAATGAAAACCAACATTTCAGTCTCACACATTTATTACTTATCTGAGTTGATTAATTACCGAGACAATTTCATTAGCTTCTTGCCGGGCTAGACATCACTCGTTCACCTTTCTTTCCATCTTGCATCTCGTTTATGCATTTTCTATTTTCAGATCGTGCTTATTTTTCTCCCACCCTTTATGCATCTTCCATTTCATTTTCACCAGACAGTGTGTTCTCTCCATCTGCCATTTCACGCTTCATATACGTAACTTTTTTACTTCTCTGCCCCAGGTCTTTCTTTCCTTCGCCGTTTTTCAGCTTCTTCTGCTTCTCATTAACCAACTAATCCCCACTGTGTGCTCGTGAAACCGATATGAGAACGCTCTGGTATTGGAGTGTGTTCCATTTAATCACATTTCTTCCTTGCCAGCATACATAAAGCTCATTTTATTTCACTCTTTTTGCGGCTATTTCGATATGCACTTACTCGGAGCTTTCTCACATCTAAAATTGCCTCTTTCTTTCTTCTCTATATTTTCTCTCTCTCTCCCCCCCCCCCATACACACACATTAAAAAAAAAATTGTCCAGCTTGTTTGTTCTATCGGTTCTTGAAAATTTCTCAAATCTTTTTGTCTCCTTCTGCTGCCTGGCAATTGACTTCATACTCAAAGTTCGTTGTCCTTTCTGTTTTTCTTTTTGCTGTCTCTTAGCCTGCTTTTATCTGTTTCTTTCGCTTGTCACCTCTCTGCACTTTGTTCAGTTCCCCTTTTCTCTCTTTATCACTGTCCTATGGATGTTCCTTTCTTTTACTGAGTAGCCACTGATTGAACAGACGTGGCTAATTTCCTCAGAAGTCACCAGTTTGATCATGTTAATCTTTGAGTGTGGTGTCGGTGATAAAATTTAGTCACAGTCATGCTATTAACATGTTCATCGACGTACGTTTTTCATTGTTTCCAGAATGCTAAATGCGTTTAAAGGAGTTTATTTTGAGGGTATGACTGTTATTTAAATTTAAGTGCAATATTTTCTTGTCTGTGGTCCTGTTTTTAACCCCCTATGAGTGCAATTGTAGATAAAACATATTACATAAAACGTCCAACGGATTCAGTTGATGTGTTGGAATAATTATTTTAAAAAAAAGAAAGATTTTGTACGGCATAATACCATAATTGTCTGACTTGACAATTATATGCAGATGTAGCGGCAAGAGACCACCCAATTTAGCTGATAAAATTTCGACCCGTGAAGTAGGTAACGATTTATGATTGTTCACGTTAACAACTCACACAGTTCTGATCTGATGTGTGAGAGAAGTGTATGATACTGTTACACACAGGGCCAGATATGTTCCAGTAAGATGCGAGTTGTAAAATTGTTAGGGAATTGTTTCTAAGGAATGTTGCATTCATGAACTGGACAGAGATTAGTTGTGCTGGAACTGTATCTGGCTGCTTGTTCTCTTAATGTTAACTAAATTCAGAAATATCCACGATTTATTATTAAATGTACTAAGTGGCTAGGAGCTAGTGATTTGAGAGGTTTCATGCCACAAAAGCCTTAGAATAATCAAGGTATTCAGGAAATTAACAACAGCATAATGATTCACATTTCAAGTAAGTAATAATAATGTTATTTTTTTTAATGAGTTTATAGCTATTAAATGTTTTGTTTTGTTTTCAGACACCACGAGGCCCAGCATGCCAACATCCTCAACTCGATGTGGATGATAGCAATAACGTTCCTCTCCATTGGTTACGGAGATATTGTGCCTAATACTTACTGTGGCAGGGGTATTGCCATATTTGTGGGGTTAATGGTGAGTATAATTCTGTAATTGTATCTATAAGAGTGTTTGTATGTAACAATGAATGTGTATTTCCCTTTCAGCACTACACTCTGCCTCTGTCCCCTTTTATACTCTCACAGGCCCCTAGGTATTATAGTATTTATAAAGGAAATGAAAATCATTCCAGTTCACAAAAAAAAATAAAAAAATTTAAATAAGCAAATCAAAAACAAAAAAGGCACATGTATTTGATTACGAGGAACGGACAAATGTTGGTTGTGAGAAGAAAGAACGTCCACTGATAATATACTAGAAATTACAGAGTACATCAAGAATGTAAATACTTCAGGAAAACTCCTGTAGGTGGCAGTCATTGTACAATTGGACTCTTATACATTGATCACATGACAATCGGTATCAGGCTATAATATTTAATAACGACTGTTACAGCTGGACAAAACTCACATTTATTGCAGCCTTTCCCATCAGCGAAACCGACAAAATTGTTCAGTGATATATGCCAAAAATGAAAAAAAAATGTACTTGAGCTACTGCTAGATGCTATCTGTCACAAATCCCAGACTGGGAGATGTAATAAGTTATGACAGGACAACAATCACGAACAAACAAGTTAACACTTAACAGAACAATCCATCAGACTCACACATTTATTAAACATAATTATACATATAATAGCGCAATTACATATATTATATTATTGAAATGACTGCCGTACAACGGCCTTATTCTCACACACACGCTCCCTCGGATCCACAATCCGGTAGTTACTCCTAAAGGCACTTCGGCCTCGGCCTCTCCCCTCAGGGTCTTAATAGTACATTAATGATTCACTGGCACCGCAGTCTCTCAATATCACCTTCCTATTGTCATACACCTTAGCACTCCCCTAGCACCTCAGCAGGGCAATAACACATTAGTAATTCCATAGCCATCAACATGGCAACAACATAGTATCAGTTCACTAGCCTATCAACATGGCAACAATATAGTATCTCATTCACTCTCATCTCTACGTCCCTGTCCGTGGCCTGACTGCCACGACTTTATGTGCCTCTACTGTCCTGCACTGACAGCCTCACTTCTGGCCTATGTGCGGCCTCCGGCCCTATGCTGGCCTATCTCCTGTGCTCATCGAGGTGGCTCTGCGGCCCGTCCCCGACACCAGTCATAACTGGAAAGACTCTCACTAGTCTTCTCGACTGCTTCCCCTTTATGTCCGCCCGATGGGCTTTTATTCACAGGTCCGCTCCCTAGGACCTTCTAACTTGCAGTGATAGTAACACAGCCCTTTCGCCTCCTTCAGACCCCCCCACAACTCACAACAGCACGCTTAACTGACTTGCCTACCGTGAGCCCTTCTTACTCTACACCCGCTCTGTAGCAATCCCCTTAATTGCACTCACTCCACTCGTGACATCATCCCCCACCCCAAAAAAATTAATGCAATTAATTTCAAATCGCATCAAGATGACTGTCAACGAGTGAGCGTGAGCAATACCTACACTAGAAAAATGACCTAGCAGTTCCCCTAGTATATAAAATACCGAAATCAGGGGAAAATATGGGGATCAATATGGCCTGCAATATGCATATATGTGTCACATCATGAATAGCTAACTAAACACAATATCTAATACAGAATCAAAAACCACTCAACCTATCAACCATTCTTCATATCATATTTATAATGTCAATATTTTAAGGTCGACTCATTCACACAGATCCCGTCAATGTTCCTGTCCTCCGATGTATAAGCTCCTGAAATCTTCCCCTAGGCTCGACTAAGGTAGTCGGCGATATGATTGCTGGTTCCTGGAATTGGTTGAATAACGAAGGTGTACGGCTGTAAAGCCAATGCCCATCTAGACAAGCGTGGGCTGGACGAACGATTCTTCGACAAAAATGTCAGTGGCTTGTGGTCCGTCTGGATACAAAATTCTCGTCCCATGAGATAACGTCCTAGTTTCTGGACGGACCAGACAATGGCAAGACACTCACGCTCTATCACAGAATACTTTCTTTCTCTCTGCAATAACTTCCTACTGACATAACATACAGGATGGAGACATTCGTTCTTCTCCTGTAGAAGACAAGCGCCGACACCAGAGTCCGACGCATCCGTTCTGAGGATAAAATTAGATCGAAAATCGGGTAATATCAAAATGGGTGACGATGATAATGCTGTCACCAAATTATCAAATGATGTCTGACATTCAGACGTCCACTGGACCTTATCGGGTTGTCCCTTCTTAGTAAGGTCAGTAAGAGAAGATGACAAGGAGGAAAAATTTGGAATGAACTTTCTGTAATAATTTAAAATTCCCACTAAGCTTCTGACTTGTTTCTTTGTTTTAGGGATTTGCAACCCTACTAATTTGTCAATTTTTGTTCCTTCAGGCCTCTGAACACCTCTACCCACGATATGTCCTAAGAATACTATCTCTGGACATGCCAAATCCATCTTTGCGGGTTTAGCAGTTAACCCAAAATGACGTAATCGTTGAAAAATTACTGTTAGTGTCTGAATATGATCAGACCATGTCGACGTATGGCATGCTATATCATCAAAGAATGACACGACATTAGGTATGTCCTTCAACACCAATCTCATTAATCGTGCAAACGTCGCTGGTGCGTTTACCAACCCAAATGGCATGACCTTAAATTGGAATAATCCAATGGGCGTTTGGAACGCCGTGTATTGTTTAGACTCCTCAGTAAGCGGGATTTCCCAATACCCTTTCGTCAAATCTATCTTGGAAAACCACGTGGACCCGGCCAATGAAGCTATTAATTCCTCCTGAAACGGAATAGGCTCCCTATCGCCTACCGTAATAGTGTTCAATCTTCGAAAATCAATACAGAACCGCACCGATCCATCAAGTTTCTTCACGAGGACGATGGGTGATGAATACGGCGATGTTGATGGTTCTATCACATCTAACTTCAACATTGACTCAACTTCCTTTATGACCCTATCCCTCGAAGAAAAAGGCAACGGATACGGTCTAAGAAATACTGGCTTATCCGACGTCAACTTTATTTGGTGCTGGATCACCGTAGTGCGACCCGGCAAATCCGTAACAACATCCGGAAATGACGCTAACAGGGTCTCAAGTTCCCTACTCCTTGAACTTGTAAGGTCAGGGTTAATTTTTACGTCCCTGTAACCTTGTGTCGGAGTTAACTCCGGCAATTGAATTTGTAACTCTTCCTGCGCCTCGGTGTCGCTTACGTCACAGTCCAACTGGTCTACGACCCCCGTGCAAGCAGTAGAGAAGACAGTCTCCTCTGGTCTTGTCTGTGCACGCAGATACTGTGGTCTCTCATAAAATCTCTGTAGCATATTAACATGGAAAACCTTACTCGTTCCATCAATGTGGATAGCGTAATCTACCTTTGAAACAACTCGCTCAATAACATAAGGACCTTTCCATGTCATCAATAACTTATTATGGTCCGTAGGTAACAACAACAGAACCTTGTCTCCTGGCTTAAAAATTCTCAGTTTGGAACCTCTATCTTTATAGTCTTTTGCTCTTTTCGAAGCGATACCCGAAGCTTCTTCTGCTATAGTGCGCGCTGAAGATAGTCTTTCTCTTAAATCAACAAGGTACTGAAACCTTTTTAAACGGTTCCGAAACCGTGGGGATCTTTTGAAGAGGGGCCTGGGGTGTACGACCCTTATGCGTCGTCTTTTGGCACGCACTGCACGTCTTACAATATAACCGCACATCTCTATGTATCGATGGCCAATAAAAATCTTTCAGAACTCTCTCCTTGGTTCTAGCACTTCCCATATGACCCGCTAATGGAACATCATGGGCCAGACGCAATACTGTAGCAATTAACGACCGTGGCACGACGACCTGCTTTTGAACGGAAGCCACTGTGACGTACATACGGAACAGGATGCCCCCCTGGACAAAAAAAGAAGATGACCCGTTCTTATATCTCCTCGTTTTCTCGGTTCGCGCTTCCCCAAAACATGGGTTTAATGATGGGTCCTCCCTTTGTAATCCCGCCAAGCGCTCCGGCGTGATATCTAGGTTGACCGCTGGCGTAGCCAAAGGTCTAATCTTATCTTGATCAGCTACCCGTCGACGTGTTTCGACCGCGGCGCAAAAGTCAATACCTTTTGATTGCGACCATGCTTGCACGTTCTCATCGGAAGGGGAACCTACCCGGGATACATTCCCAATGATGAGCTGGGCGCCTGGAAAACAACCAACGACTGCTTCGACTTCCCCGCTAAGGAAAGGTGTATCTATCATTATTTTTGCCATGGGTAATTTCTCAATGGCCCCCGAAAATTGGATGCACGGGACAGTCTCACCTGTAAGCTGTGAATCCCGAATGCAGTCCCTATGCACTCCCACAACGGTAGATCCCGTATCTCGTAAAACCGAGACCGGTTCGTCCCCAACAAACCCCGGATAAACCCTAAGACCACCTCCTGTATGACATGAATTTATAACGGGGATCTTTCTCCCACAAGGTAAAATACCGGAAGATAATAACTTCTCACAACTGGGACACTTAGAATACTGTCCGCCTCCGTTGTCCGATGTAACACACGCAGCCGCATGATGAAATTTATTTGGGGAACATGGACTGGAGCTACTGTCCACGTTCGCGGCTATCCTACCTGCAGGGCAGTTCACGCTGATGTGATCTGCTCTTCCGCAGTTCCAACACTTCGCGGCCCTACACTCGCGCGAAAAGTGACCCACGCGTCCGCAAGTCCAACACTCCGCTCCCTGTGCTGCCCTAGGCCTGGGTCCCCGTGACCCCTCGCGACCGGAACTAGAGTCCCTATGCCGTCGGTCATCGGCAAAGGTCACAATTCGCCCCCGGCCATTACCGCGACCTAGCCCTCCTGCTCGGTCAAACTTACCGGATCCATATGCCGGTGATTGGTGATAGCCCCTACGCTGCCCTTGGGCTTGCCCACTATAGGCACCACGCTGACGCGACCTGTCCCTAAGTCCTGCCGGCGACCCCTCGACAACGGCGACGTACCCAGCATCTTGGACGTACGCCCTGGCGACTGGTTTGGACGGATGCGCCGTACGGTATGCCTCCGCCAACTTAGACGCCTCCTGCACCGTCGCGGGTTCGTTCTCTTTCAGGAAAGCCACCAGATCTTTGTGGCACGACGCGTACAGCTGGTCACGGATCATTAAGTCTTTCAGTTTAGCAAAATCCGCGCCCACATGCGCCAAGTCTACCCAGTTCGCGAAATATTCCGTTAGTCTCGCGACGAAGGCAGCAAAGTCCTCCCTGGTATCTGCACGTGCCCGCCTAAACTGCTCCCGGAAATATTCCTCGGTACGCGCAAATCGGCGAAGCAGCAAAGCCTTCAGCTTATCGTAATCTTGCACGTCTTCGCGCTGTAGCTCTTTAAAGTATGTTAACGCTCGCCCCTGCAATAGCGATGCCAGGTATGTGGCCCATAATTCCTTACTTTCCCCCCATTGCAATTGTGCGTTCAGTTCGAACCTGTAAAGGAAGGCGTCTATGTCGTCCTTCCGGTCGTCGAACGTAGGGAGCTTAATCCTAACGCCACCTTTATTGGGTACCTGCCGCTCAACTGTTTCTGTTGGCGCACTCTTTTTGCTTTCTAATTCTGCGATTCTTACTCGCGCGTCTGTCTCCCGCTCTTGAGCTTCTATCTCCTTTAACTTTAACTCCCTCTCCTGTTGCAACTCCTTTAACTTAAACTCTCTTTCCTCTTCCTTATCCTTAGCCTCTCTCTCCTGCTCCTGAGCCTTAGCCTCTTTTTCTCGCTCTCTATCCTTAGCACGCTCATCGCGCAAATCCGCCTGCTGTTCTTTGATCCAGCCGCGTAGCTCCTCTCCATCCAGGCCAAGTTCCTTACCCAACTTCATTAGCTGTTGGAGTTCCGCCATTTCACAGATTTATGGTTATGGTATGTATACTATGAAAACGGCTACCCTGTCGGTATGATCACTAGCAACACAACCAGAGACCTGAGATCACACCAGGTATAACAATACCCAATTGTCTCAAATACAATTCAGAAATTTACGTACTTCCCAACTAATTCTATATTTATAAAATGTATTGCCCTATTAACAATAAAAAAGAGTAGAAAAGACAATAATAAGGAAATTCAGTAGAAGGACCACAAGTACGTCAAGGACAACGAACCAGACTAGGACAAAGCTTCTACAAAAAAAAACTATAATGGAAAAAAAGAATGCAACCTAACTACGCCGATTACACAACAAGGTACGAACAAGAACAGAGTCTGAAAAAAAAGAACGTATCTATAGATAGGTAGAAAGAGGGACAAGAGAATACGTCTTCCTGCGGAACAGAGAAGATATCGACGCTACAACTAAACAATATTACAGGTCCCTACAGAACTGTTCACTGTGATGAACGAAGTTCCAAAGTTTACCACACCTTTTTAAAAGGATAAACTAAGTTCAACACAGCAAACCCGCGCCACCGCCCATATAATCAATTACAAAGAAAACAGCAAAAACAGGGAAACAGACAGATGAAGAGACAGCCCTTAATCCAGGGTACAAAATTTTTGACTTTTACTTAACTTTCAATTTTTGAAATTTTGAGTAAACTCCTCCCTTTAATCGGAGCTCTGGCTGCTCGTCTCCTCAGGCTGCACGCACACACACTGTCTCTCTGAAATTTAAGTACACATTAATACATATTCATCAAAATACATGCATCAATACATATTATTATTCATAAATATACATAAATCATATCATGAAATGTCCATTCATCCAACGAACAAGACAGCACAAATACCTACTAACTAACTACAACTAAATATTACGAAAATGGACGAGTCACAATGGACGAGCCCCCAATGTCACAACGGACGAGCCCCCAATGTCACAACGGACGAGCCCCCAATGTCACAAATCCCAGACTGGGAGATGTAATAAGTTATGACAGGACAACAATCACGAACAAACAAGTTAACACTTAACAGAACAATCCATCAGACTCACACATTTATTAAACATAATTATACATATAATAGCGCAATTACATATATTATATTATTGAAATGACTGCCGTACAACGGCCTTATTCTCACACACACGCTCCCTCGGATCCACAATCCGGTAGTTACTCCTAAAGGCACTTCGGCCTCGGCCTCTCCCCTCAGGGTCTTAATAGTACATTAATGATTCACTGGCACCGCAGTCTCTCAATATCACCTTCCTATTGTCATACACCTTAGCACTCCCCTAGCACCTCAGCAGGGCAATAACACATTAGTAATTCCATAGCCATCAACATGGCAACAACATAGTATCAGTTCACTAGCCTATCAACATGGCAACAATATAGTATCTCATTCACTCTCATCTCTACGTCCCTGTCCGTGGCCTGACTGCCACGACTTTATGTGCCTCTACTGTCCAGCACTGACAGCCTCACTTCTGGCCTATGTGCGGCCTCCGGCCCTATGCTGGCCTATCTCCTGTGCTCATCGAGGTGGCTCTGCGGCCCGTCCCCGACACCAGTCATAACTGGAAAGACTCTCACTAGTCTTCTCGACTGCTTCCCCTTTATGTCCGCCCGATGGGCTTTTATTCACAGGTCCGCTCCCTAGGACCTTCTAACTTGCAGTGATAGTAACACAGCCCTTTCGCCTCCTTCAGACCCCCCCACAACTCACAACAGCACGCTTAACTGACTTGCCTACCGTGAGCCCTTCTTACTCTACACCCGCTCTGTAGCAATCCCCTTAATTGCACTCACTCCACTCGTGACACTATCGAGCAGTATAGAGTATCTCAAAATTATTTTGGGTTATTGACTTATGCATTCTAGCGTACACTGCTATGGGTCATGCTAAGATACCGACACCTTGGTAGTACCATCTAGACAAGCGCTGGTATCGAACCGCGAGGGAGTTGTTATCAGAGAGGTTCGCTCACCCGTAGTCTCTCACAGGGCTCGGGCTAAAGATAGTCGGTTCGAGGAAACTAATACACAAATCTGTTTGATAGAATCTTTAATGCCATGATAGGAGAGAAGCAAGACAAACCACTCATCCACCTCTATCCTCAAGTTACATTTCTTCATCCTACCGAAGGGCATTAATTTTATACCTACTTCACGTAAAAAGATAAGAGGATTCGAAAGCGCCTTACCAAGATCGCTCATCGCCGAGAGGATATTAACTAGCTAGCGGTGCACTGTGATATTATGTGTGTGTGTGTTGGGTTTGAAGGCGGGCGGGCGGGCGGGCGGAGGATGACATTCAGAGCAGGGCTAAGCCAGTTTGGAGCCTGTACATTCATCAAACACGGGCCATTAAACAAACAACAACAACATAAATATAATGCAGTCGCAGGGCCTTCATTTTCAATTGCATTGTAAAGTACCGCATTCATAGTTTTTCCTTTGCTACCCAGCCAGATGGTAAGACAAATATGTAAGTTATTTTAATAACGTAATATCTATACTTAGGTGTCAGTTTCAAAAGACGAACGTAGCAATCTGAAATCGCCATTTTCTGGATTCAGCATGAACAAAAGGTGATATTGGAAACGTCTGTTTCACGTAAAATTTTATATACCTTGTAATTATATCTGATGCCTGACAATAATGTGAATTTAACTCTTATCGGGTTTAATTACATTTATAGTCCTGTTCTCAACAGAGCCTTTCAGAGTACGAAAATGTTTAACGTGTGTTGCCTCAGAGGAATAACGTTACCCACTTTTCTAGCCGAATGAAATCTTTGAACCTTTCTTTCTCCATAGTAGCCCAACCTCCATGTAACCGACCTTTCATGCACACTCACACATAATAACCTCAGCAAGACGCCGGGCTCACACCATGCTCCTGGAAACTCTGCCTCGATATTGATTCTAACACGTCCCCTTGCAAGCGACATCGGCCGTATCTAATGTCCTAAGGCCAACAGTCGTTGGCTAGCGAGACAGTAGTTGTCCAGCTAAATTAAGTTATCTGTGTCTTTAAATGGATTATCAGGTAAAATCCAGAATTGCAGTGCTTGGGATTTTTTTTCCCTTTCCCTCCACCTCTGCCTTCTTTCTCCCTTTATGTTTTAGCATTCGTCGAGAGACTGAATCTCAAGAGACGGCGAGGGATCCATCAGATCTTGCGTTATTAGAACGGAATATGCGAAAGTTTTGTGTGATAGAATTGAATGTCAAAAACCAGCATTCAGCTTCAGTATTGTCTGGTTCAAAGAAATATGTGCGGTACCCACTTAAATGAGAATGATGTGAAATATTGTCTGGCCAGAAAATGTATTCACAGATATTCCAGGTAAACAAGATTCAAAACGTTTAAACCCCTGCCACTTTCCTACGTCGAATGTAACAGAACAAGATTACATAGCATTAACTTTCGTCACTAGAAACCTTTATATATTATTATACAGAATAAGGTCTTTCCTTTGCATTTAGTGGCCAATAAGCAAACATGGAAGTAATAATTAGTAAGATGCCATTTCCATTCTTCATTACAAGGACATAAAATAGATTCTTACCCGCGCACCCCCCACCCCCAACACACACCCTCCAGGCGTAAGGTTTAAATTCATTCACTAAAAAGAACTAATCCGGTCCCTGTTTGGAGTCTCGAAATATCCTTTCTCCTTTACTCCTAAAGGAGGTGGTTGTAGGTTACTTATGCAGTCAGTCTTATGCTCACTCAGCTATAATCCCCATGACAGAATGGAACTTAGATAAAACAGCAGCACTTTTACTTTTTCATGTAAAAAAGATCTATTTAGACACAATAAATTATACTCAAATGTGCTTTAATCTGTGTTAGGTCACGTACTTTTGTCCTTGCACTGAGAGAACATGCCTCGAGAAAGGTCAACTCCATATTAAGATAACCTTTTTAATAAGTCCTCGTTATTAATCTATACTCAAATGTACTTTATTTCTGCCCTGAAGTCACGTAGGCTACTTCTGTCCTTGCACTGAGAGAATATGCCCCGAGAAAGGTCAATTGCATGTTAAGATAACCCATTTAATAAGCCCTTGTTATTAATCATCCCTTATCAGCCCTTCTTGTGTATAAACACACATATCCCAGCGTCTTTGTTTTGGAAATTGGTGAAACATGCAATCAAACCCCATCTGTACCATATGACGTTGACACCCCCCTCCCCTGGATTTATTTGCAATGCAAAATGCATAAAACAACTGGGTCATGGACAAACAGCAGGGATAACGATGTCAAATTATGATAAAAATGTTAATTCTTCTGTGGTTCTCGGGATGAATAACGGAATATTATGATTATTTTGTATTAGATTAAGAATCCGCAAAATTAAAAAAAAACAAGAATGCTGTCTGATTTTTGCTATCATAATGTGGTCAGTGTAGTAACATAGCCAGCACTGTCAGTGATTTTTATTTTTTTTTTTACAATTACTTTCCACTGTTAACAAAATAAATACAGCACATCACATCACATTTGAAATAATATAATAATAATGACATCATACTCTTAAAAAACCAAAGCATCTCAAAAACAGATTTATTTTTAAATATACCCTCTTTTTTTTCTTTTTAATCAAAGTCAAAATTGGGCAAAAAGAAAAAGTTGTATGTTGCGAAGCCCTGCATGAGAAATAAAACCCATAACGATACAAAGCAAACTAGAGAGAAGAGAGAAAATACACAAATTTTCTATGATATTTCGTTCGCTTTTTTTTTTTTTTTATCTGGTTCGAACAGAAATGCAACCGTATTATATTCATTTAATTTCAGAGTCACGTTTCGGGGGTGAGCGGGGAGGTGGGGTTGGGGGGGGGGGGCATGCAGGGAAAGTTTACTTGCTGTAAAAATAATAAAGATTGAAAAACTGGCCACGGCATTCCTATAGTCTGTCAGTTGAATGTGCATCTGTGAATTGTGCAGTTTGTGCTTTTCACTGTAACTCATCATAGACTATTACATTTTTCATTAGGGCCTACTTTGATATTCCAAAAATGGATGGAAAAAGAAAAACCTACATTTGCATCATAACATTTCACAGAAAAGTATTTCTGCAATGTAAAGATGATAATTGCTTTGCCTTAATATCATTATTTATGATTATTTTGTTGTTTCCATCGCGTGCAGGGAGCGGGTTGTACGGCTTTGGTTGTGGCTGTCATTGCCCGAAAGTTGGAACTTAGTAGGGCCGAGAAACACGTGCATTATTTTATGATGGATACGCAGCTCACAAAAAGGGTGAGTATTCGTCTTGTATACAGTGTTGTAACCTTTTTACCATCTTTGAAAGAGGGAGAAACATTAACGTCGACGCTTGGCGTCACAGAAAGAGCCAACATTCTGACTTGTTTACAGAAATCTCTTTTACTCGCTTGTGCAACCGGGGACCCCGAAATGGATGTTATTGACCAGTAATGGGCAGTCACGGACTCGTTAACAAAGAAAACTGATTGTACCAAACCTCTGCTAGCGCCGACTGTATTCACTCCGACTGGTACTAGTGAATCACGTAATTCCCCAAGTCTTTTACTATTGCTGCTCCTTCATACTACAGGGCACGTTGCCATCATTGGAACGCGTCCCACACACGATAATGTACAGAAAGATGCCGACGTGGACCTTGAACAGTAAAATTTTCAGACAAAACAGGGGCAACACTATTTTCAGTAGGCCTTTGACAATTTAGATAAATACTGGCTGGTGTTTTACCGACAACCTTCATTCGCCCACTAATTCTTTCATTCAAAAGGTAGTTTTGTTTCAGTGCACCGTATCTGTCAGGAGCGATTAATTTACTGGGATGGATGTTATCTGTTAGCTGAGATGAATTGGGTTCGCTAGCTCATATATATTCTATGGTAACATCTAATGTCCAGATTATTGAAAGCTATTAGGGAGAGGAGAGGAAATGCCTTCTGACAAATTTGCAGCGCCCAGTCTACCGCAACTAGTGTTTACAGCAAAGATGTTTCTGTGTAAGGAAAAAGGATTTTGGTAAAGAAGAAAACTAGACTTATTTTCTGATTTCCCCCCTTACTTTTTCTTCAGGACTTGGTTGATCTTACAGGTCATAATTTTTCCTGCAGATGCAGTCAGCGGAATAGCTAATCCTGACCTGCAAAGGCTATCATTACCATGTTGTTTATGTTGTTGTAGATTCAACTGGTCTTAGCTATTTTATATGTGACTGTGACTTTTATGAAAATGAAAAGAATGAAAATGAAAATATTCACTGTAAATTAATGTCCTTGTTGTTGGGTAGAAACCTCTTGGTTTTTAAAAAAAATAATTATTATTTCATCATTATACATTTTTCAGTTAAAAAATGCTGCAGCAAACGTCTTGCGAGAGACCTGGCTGATATATCGCTACACTAAGTTGGTCAAAAAGGTCAACGTTAGCAAAGTGAGAACACACCAAAGAAAATTTTTACAAGCCATTCACAGGTAAGTGAAACCAATTCTTTTGTTTATGCGAAACAGTTACTGTTCTAAAGTTACTAGATTCAGCTTTTTATAAGCAAGTGCTTTGAAACATAAAGTCGCTGTATACACAATTTCGAGACAAAATTTTTCCAAAGTTCCTTCCTGCTGACAGAAGCCATCAAGGCGACACAGTGTTTCTATGCTGATCGACTGCCTTTGTGAAACAACATTTTTAATCATCCGCTGGACATATTTTATCTTTCCTATTAGGGTGATATGAACCCTATCCCTATGAACACGGGATAAATTGTTTAGTTATGTGAAAAATGGAGTTTACCAAAACGAGCGGCTAATTCTTTTTTTTATTCCTCTACTACATATGGCCCAGAAAAAAAAAAACAACTTGTGGCACTGAGAATTCTGTTCAGCGAACACACATGCGGTTTCCTGTTCGTAACATGTCGCCCAAATGACAATACAGCAGTTTTAATAATTTGCAGAGTCGGCTGATAATTAAGTCAGAACAGTAATCAAGTTTTAAAAATGATGGCTTCATTAGTTCCTTCAGTTTAGTATAAGTTATTTATGAACTGGTGAAAGCTGAAGTTGGATGAACTTGAAGTTAGAAGAAATATATGAAAAATTATTTCTATTTCCAAATTGTCAGAGCTATAAAGCTGTCGTTGCTTCATGAAAGAAAGGCAAACTAAATAAATCCAGTTGAAGTATTTTGGAAACTGTTTTGAACATTCGGGGGCACAAAATGGCCATTGGTGTTAATTGTTAAAATTTCCCAGAGTTTTCTAGATTTTGGAAATGTGCGATAAAGATTCGACGAATTTATTCATAGATAACATATTTATAGACGGGGTGATGGATGGATGGGCACGGGATTAGAAAGAGAGGAAAAGACAAAACTGTGCTGACTGCATACATTTGGATTAGATCATTCAAATTCAGGAGATATTTCTTCATTTCTCCACAATTTGGTTTTCTGAGACCGGCTGAGATCTCTATGTCTCGGGGACTTTGGCCTAGTGCTAGGGTTCAAGGACAGCAAATGTCTAAAGTACATTTATAATTATGTGGTTAAAAAACAACTCAACTTATTTCCAGTGCGAGAAAGTTCCATACACTTACAAATTAATTATTACCCTGAGGGAGCAGTAAGATGTTTTCCTTCTTCATCAATTTCTAGCCTACGCCGAGTGAAGATGGATCAGAGAAAACTGACGGAAAACCAGAGCACATTGGTTGACATGGCTAAAGTAAGTTTGTGTTTTTGTTTATTCTTGACACAATTCTTTTAATTTAGCTTCTAACGTTTTTTTAAAGTTCGCCACGCAGTTTAAGTTATATCATTTTGAAAACACACGTGGAAAGGGCAACAAAGTTGGCTAGATCACAAACTTAACGGACAAGTACCAAATACCTTTTATACAACTAAATTTAGAAGCCGGAATCTGATCTTCTAATGTGACATATTCTTTTCACTTCATTGGCCAACTTTGTCTGCCATTGGTGATTTTACTCATAGACGTGAACGATTCAGTTCTTTCTTTTTAACACAAACTGCACACAAATATATTTTTCAAGATCATTTCTACACTTGACTTTTTCCTCTATGTCCTTTTCCCCACATGAAGTTGAAACACAATTTTTGTATTATGATAGTGATGATGGTAATGAATAGCTAATGTCTTAATTTAATACAGAATTCCATTGCTGTATATAAGTGGTGCGAACTTTGATTGATTGCGGTGGAATGAGAAAGACAATTATACCTGTCTCCAAGACGAAATAAATATCAATTTTAATTACTTAACATTTATCAGAGTTGCATTTCTCAGTTAATGAGCACTGATTTGTTTGAGGAGACCGGCTGAACTTCTATTCGATCAATGAACGATTGTTTACACGTGCTCCCAGTGTCTGTACTGAGACTGAATGAGGATCGAATGTAATTGAGACAGATACCAATCAAAATCTATCAACATTTTTTTTTCACTGAATACTCAGCCAGTCTATTGATGAGGATGCTTGTCTCAGTGAATTATCTGCATCAGAAATCAGTAACTGTAAACATTTTCTGCGATGAAATATTTACATGTAGTTGGTATTAGGTTACAGTGTGAATCTCAAAGCATTTTAAGTCCTATTTGGCAAATGGCAATGTTCTCATGTTTCCTTACACGGAACACAGACGAAATAGAGTTAACTATAGCCTGCCTGGTCTTCTCATAGTCCATTGGAAAATTCTATTGACATTAAAAATAACACAACTTAGATCGTTATTACTTTTCAGAAAAGAAAAAATAGAATTGAAATGTCAGTGCCTCTGGGAAGACCGTCATTATTATGTCTTCTACAGCAACATTTTGTTTCAGTTAATGGACTCATGGTACAAAATTTGTGTGTGTTTTGTTCTATGCCTATTATACTGGCGTTGCTGGGCCATTCTCGAAATGCAAATCAAATAACTATTTTGTTTGTAGATCAAATGACTTATTTATACGGATGACAAGCAAGACAATATATCAACTTCAGTCTCTGCAAACACATTGTATCACAGCACTATTTTTGAGTGACCTTTGATTGTTGTTTCAAATGTAATTTTACTCAATCATTATTGCCATCAAATAGTTGATCCCACTGCAATGCATTTCTCGCTTCCTTGTCTACAAGACACCATGTCTCTCTCGCTCGTAATCTTGCTTTCCATTGTCTTTTGCTATTTTGCACTTTTCTCATTTTCACTGCCTTTCTGCATCACTTCGTTTGCAGCCCTGTGTACCTTTCTCTCCTTAGCCCTGTACCCTTTCTTGCTCACTAGATCTTCTCTCTAGTTCCATCTCTCTTCCTGTCCATCTATCTATTCTTCTCTCTCACACTACCTGTCAGTATAAAAGCACTTAAGATCAAATTTATTAATTCTTATTCATAAATGCCATTAGTTCAAAACTGAACGACAGAATAAAATTGTCGGTGAGGGGACGTCAAGCGATGGAAATAGTTGTCGATTTTTCTAGCTGTCACGAATGTGAGACCGAAATTGAAGAGCATAGTGGAAATGAGCAGTTTTGGGGGAAACGGCTGTGCACGGGCTCAAACTGTACCAGGTCATTTACAGTGGTTGTGCTTTTGTGAGGCCTGAGTGCTTTCATTGCATACGTTGTTAGCCAGTGATCTCAGGGTGTTCTCTTTGATACCGTAGTATCACTGCATTTTAGACAAAAGGAAAAACACAGAAAAACTGTGGGATCGCAGCAAGGCTTAAAGCAAAGTCAAAATATGGCAGAAAGAAAAAGTTGTATTTAGAAAAGCCTCGAGAAAGATATAATACCATTGTATCGTTTCGGTATTATTTCTTATGCTAGGCTTTGCTACATACAACTTTTTCTATTGGCCATATTTTGTCTTTGTCAAAAAAACAACAACAAAACAACCTCTCTTTGAAACAAACAAACAAAAAGGCAAGAAAGGACAAGACCCAGCATGCAATCTGAATGACACATGACGTTAAGCTGGACGACTGAGTAGTTGTGGTTTGCTCGATTGATGAACGAACGGTGAGACAGTTTACTGGTAAGCTATATCACTTTCATCTGGCCTGCCTTAGAAAGTTCCTAAGGATCAAATGGCAGGATAAAATTCCAGACACTGAGGTCCTCAATCGCGCCAAGGAATTGAGCATCTTCTGCCACCTGAAAAAAATTCAGCTACGTTGGGCAGGACATGTTGTCAGAATGCCCGACTCCAGACTCCCTAAGCAAATCTTCTTCTCTGAGCTCTCCAATGGAACGAGGAATGTTGGGGCCCCAAAGAGACGTTACAAAGACACTCTCAAGCAATCACTGAAGGCCTTTGCCATTGATGTGAGTGAGTGGGAAAAGCTCTCGCTTGATCGAGCAAATTGGAGGGCGGCCCTTACCAGAGGCAGCAAAGCATGGGAAGCTGACAGAGTCCAGCAGGCTACCAAAAAAAGAGAACGGCGCAAGAAAAGGCCCAGTGGTACTGAACCAACGGAGCACTCTTGTCACTTATGCGGAAGGGTCTTCAGGGCAAAAATAGGACTTATCAGTCACATGAGAAGCCATAAGTCATGAAAGAACAGTCTTTCCATTCTGTCCTCTGTGTCCTTTACTTCTCTTTCTTGTCCATGTGTTGAAATTCTCAACAATTTCTGTTCTTTCTTCCTCTGGTGTTGTTAAGGTCATCATCATACCTGATGGACGAACTATTATTATATCACAGTGAATTCCAGTTTTCTAATGGTTCTATTCCGTCTTGCTAGAATAGCCATGTATGCAACAAAGTCTCTGTTATGTGCCAGTTTCCGGACAAGGAAATAAACAATACTATACATACAGGTGATGGAGGCGCCATTGAACGGCAATGGCGGCTGATATTTCAAAAGGATCTCATTTACAAATTATTTCCAACAAATTTGTGCAGCTATACTTGTTGTTAATGCTTCCTGAACAAGCTCTTTATAATGATGGAAAGTGAATAAATGATGATCTGCCTATCTTAGCCGATAGGCTATAATTCAGCTCGAACGGTGAATATATTACTGATTCCCTTTTTTCCCCTTTAATGAAACGTTAAAGAAATGGAGTCTTGCCTCTGTGGAACAACTCTTTAATTAGGTTCTTTAACGTTGCTACTATAATCATCATCTTTGTATATTATCGTTTCCTGACGTCTTTAAGAGTTCAGATTGTGTGCATATGTGCTGTCCTTTTCAGCCAAAATTTTGCGCTTAAAAAGAATGGACAATAATGGAGCTAAAAACTGCCAAGCACGATAACGCAGCAACTGTTAAACAAAACGTAGAATTTACAGTGCATGCATGGTGAAGCATGGTGGAGGAGAAGGAGAGAGGAAGAATGTGGAGTCGGTAAATGTTTGGGAGTCACTTTATTCTAATGACGCACGCCAGTAGGGGCTGGTGACGTTTAAATTTGTCAAATGGGAGTCGATTAGCCATGTCATTATAAATCTACTATGGCCGTTGGGCGCTTGGATAGTAAAGCATTTGTGTGAATAGATACGGTGTGACGTCACTTGTTTTGTTTTCTTTTTTACTTGTTTTGCTGGGGAAGTGTGTGTGTGTGTGAGGGGAATTGGGAGAGGGGGGGGGGGATGTTGCTGTTGTTGTTTTGTCGTTGTTCAGCTTTCTTTGGTGTTTTCAGTAAGCACTATTGGCAACCTTAGGCGCTTTAACATTGGGGCGTTTTATGGGAGAATAATTGTCTAGGGATAAAACGCTGAATTCAAGAGATTGCATCTCGTCACGGGATGATTGTATGGAATTACGTGAGGTTTCTACAATAAAAGTATTCCATAGAAATCATGCCATGAGAATGTATCATGTAAAGGCTTTTGGGTCGATGCTCACAACATGGGTCTTCATTTGTCGTGTGCACGCTGAACTCCATAAAGGATTGTGAATAATCAAAGTGTGCATTTACAACTGCACAGACGCTGCAGTGTTCTTTTGTGAATGTTTGATTCATCTGCCAGATTTCCTGAGTCCCTCTGGTTATACAACTCTTGTTCTCTTGAAGAGCTTTCCTTTTTTTTTTCTTGATATTACCTTGAATGCCTTGACTGCCGAAATAAATGGTAACAAACTTCAGTGGTTGCATACAACATCCATATAAAAACAAAGCAGTTAAAATTTTGTGCTGAGCCCACTTATATAATATACCTTTGCGTCAAAAATATTCCAAGATCTCATTTTTCCGCGGATTTGCGGATTTCCTCGATTTTCTTCTTTTCCACTCACTAGATGCGGATTTTCTGATGTTCGATTTTCCTTTGCAATTGGTGTTACCAGTGAATTCAGACTGACAACTATTACCCTGGACTGGATGTTGGAATTTAGACGAAAAGAGTGTCAATCAGTTGCTTCTGCGCGGGTGAAAACCAAAAATGTTGTCCTTTAGAGGCGAGTTTCGGCCATTGACGTTTTTGTCGGTATTGTGCAGTCTTTCATTTCTGGTCCTTAGTTGTTCTTCTTTCACGGAAAGCACAGCCAGCATGATATTTTAAGTTTCAAAGATGGATAGATTTGTCAAGGGGGGGGGGGCACAGCAAGCAGTTGCTCCCAACCCCCCTTATTATGGATCTTATTAAGATTTTCTATATTGACAGGCAGCCAAGTGGTTGTCAAGTACCTCTACAGTAGGAGTCGTTAAACAAAAAGATTCGACAGACAAACATACAGACTGACTGATACCAGAGTGACCATCAGTATGGGTCAAGTTTTCAATCCCAATAACATACAGGCAAACACATACACGGGCAGTAAAGGGCAATGTTATGTGAAATTTGTCACTGTGTTTGATTTTAGAATTGTGTTCTTCCATTATTGTAAACGTTGTTGTCATCAATCCTTTTCCCTTTGATATTGTCAGTATTATTGTTTGCCTATACTGGCCAGGACAGATATCGAAATGGACGCTTTTTCCATGTAGTTACCGTTGAAGAAAATTTTCATTTCTTGAGATTTGAAAAACTTAATAATTAAGTTAATCCAAAATCAATTTTAATGTATTTTGTCTCTTCTGATCACCATAAGATTTTTTTTTATAATCGAATGTCATCTGTGGCTGTGCCGGGAATTTTTATTAAATTATAGAATAGTTTAATGAATTTGGAAGCCGCTACATCATTTTCTCTCGGATGAGAGATCAAGTAAGTAGGTAGCAGGGTATGAAACAGATAAACAACCACCCCAGAGGAACTTTGCATGACACTCGATGCCAAAGCATTTAGCCAATTAGAGTGGGCAGGGGAAGGCACAGAGACGGTGTTAAATATCCTGCATGTCAGAGTGAAGGATGGGGGCAGCTGTGAATGACACCTTTCATCCTTCACAATCATAGAGCTTAGCTTTAAACTACCATCTTATCACAAGTCTTTGTCTAGCTCGGCAGCTGAAATACCCGGATGACCGAGAAGCGTTCAGACGTGAGATATTTCAAACAATAGTTCTACAAACCTGCAGGGTCGGAAGTAGCTCAAGAATAAGATCCGAGCCTTGTAAGAGGGCTAGAATAGCAAATGTTAGTATGATAGCCTTATTACGGGAGTTTAGAAGACGTTAAAAAATCATCGGTGTATTATGTTCATGAACATGATAAGTGCCTGACCAAAGTTTACTTCCAAAGAGAGATCGTATCGTGCAAAAATCTCTGAGATAAGTATATTTATTATTCGTGTGGAAGATGGCATGATGGTAAGAGAACAGGCGGAATCGTTTCTCGTATGAGTCGAAAACTAGAGGAAATTCACTTGTTATGCCACACTTTAAGGGTATTGATTACTGTATTCCCTGAACGGGTGCATAAATTTATTGACGCGGCCGTTTTTGTGGGAATTAATTGCAGCATTTTTTCAATCTGTGACTGTATGTCTGTCTGTTTGTTTGTCTGTCTGTCTGCCTGCCCCTCTCTCTCTCTCTCTCTCTCTCTCTCTCTCTCTCTCTCTCTCTCTCTCCCTCTCTCTCGCTGCGGAATGGATTATTGAAATCACACAGAAATGATGTTGAAGTGAGCTATTTGAATATGTCCAGTAAAATGGTAAATCTGTACTGATATCAGGACAGCAAAAGCTACTTCGCATTTGTTTTTCACATAGCATGAAAACAGACCATTTCTGTAAGGACGGGGCAACTATTCTACTAAGTCTTATATTGAGGCTAAACCCAAAGCTTATGAAATTTTTTTCTGTATTTGTTAGTTTGCGACCACTTTTTCATTTCTTTATCCATGGCTAGGGCGATTTCGACCGGAATTTGTGTTCCGGATTTAGAGATGTCCTGATGACTGTTTTTGGACATTTCCTGTGTCACTCATTAAACAGTTTGCCACCGTGTTTGTCTGCGGAAAATCCAACTTCTCTGACAACAAATTGGTGTTTACCTTTATAAAAGAAATGGAATTTGCAGGGACAGACTTTAAATTTAAAATTGTTATTTCCATCCTGACTTTATTTAAAACACACACACACACACACACACACACACACACACACACACACACACACACACACACACACACACACACACACACACACACACACACTCTCACATACACAGAGAGAGAGAGAGAGAGAGAGAACAGGAGAGGGGAGGGGGGGGAGAGAATCTATGGGATTGCAGGAGGGCTTTGGCCTGATTTCAACAGTTCACATTCCTACGATTTGTGACTCGCTGCATCACAGTGAAATAAATCAAAGTTTGCTCGTGTAAAACAGATGTCAGTAGCCGTAGCCGCGTGAACAGCTCCGTGAAAAGACGACCATCAGCTTCCAGGGATGAGAATAATCTCGCCGCATGATCCAGAGATGATAAATGTAATATGCCAGTTTTCTGTTGAGTAATTCCGATTTCTCATGTACCCAGCTATACTCAGAGTTATCATATTTCCTTTAAAAGAAAAAACAAACTTTCTGAACATTCGAAAGATCGACCACTTCATATGGTTATTTGTTAGATTGTACGCCGTTATTTTCTGCGTGGCTTATAGCAAGAACAGATCGAATGAAAATGAAAAGTACATTAACGTGTGGGGTTTCCATTACGTAGATTTAATTTATGTACATAAATCCACAACAAAAAGGGATTTATTTTCTTTCAGAGGACATTATTACTGGCACTTATTTATTTCCGACAGATTTTACAATATTTCTTGAGACTTCCCTCCGTACAATAATATTCCAAGCTGGTGGTGAAAATTTCTCACGTTCGCTCAGTTTTTTTTGTTGTTGTTTTTTTTATTTCAGCTTTATAATATTTAAAACCATTTCTGAAACCAAACCATTTTTATTGATGTTGTTGTTGTTGTTTGCCACCAACTTGTTTGATATCACCAGTATGTAATAGAATGGAAATATTTCACACTTTGAAAGCAAACGGTTTCTCTTCTTAAAAAAGCTCTCTCTCTCTCTCTCCCTCTCTCTCTCTCTCTCTCTCTCTCCCTCCCTTCCTCCCTGCCCTATCTTTCTCTCTTTATTTCTCTCTTTCACACATTCTGTCACCCATTCTCTCTCACTTTGTTTCTTTTCCTTTCTTCCTTTCACCTACTCCTCTCTCCGCCCCATCTCCTCCTGTGCATGTGCGCATACATGTATAAGTGTTCCTTCTAAATAATCATCACCATGCCTGGGATTCATGGCAAACTAAACCCGTACATGGCGAGCACCGTATCCGTTGAAAGCCAACAGTGTTCATACTAGGCGAGATATGACGTGTCATGTGCCCTGTTTTAACCGAAAAGCTAATTCAACAATAACACGTGAGGAGTTAGTAAGGAAACAAAACACCAATCGTCAAGATCAGAGCAAATCAGTTATTGACCAAAACATTGTCCCGCCATATTTCACACATTTACGCAAAAACGGATGCACCAGCTCTTAAAATATATTGATTGCGACCTGTACTGCAATAAGATTCAAATGATTTTCAAAAATACATACTTCAACAAGAAATCCAGTTTTGTTCATATCATATGAATTTTTCTTAGAAGCCCCAAAATATCAACACACTGATTCTTTTAAACAAATAAGTTTGGGGATTTAATGGCTGTGGAATTTTCCATGCTATGAGAAATATATCACGCGGTGACTGCTTTGTGATTTTCATAACTTTAAACTTTTAGGATATTAGATCAGAAAGTGAAAACGCATGTTAGTTAACCTAAAAGTACGTACGAGTCTGTGCTTAGTGTACTGTGGGGACAGTCTGTTTTTTTAAAAGAAAATGTAGGGGATAAGATGCACGTGGGTTGCTGCAGTTAATAGCAAAAGCTTTCATAGAATAAAAATATCCGAATCGTGGTTAAAATTTAACATGCCAGCCAGTATTTGAACGCCCCGGCCCACCGCTGCTGCGGGCCGCCATTGGACTGATGGCAAAAGTATATTATTCCGAGCCTGGCTCGTTCTCATTTTTTTGTTCTGCTGCTGGGGGCATTCATAAAGTACATTCGCTTGGAGGGGGGAGCGCCCCCAATGTGTGAAAAGCGTATGTGGGTGGGTGGATGGAGGGGGTGGGGAGCATAATTGCATTTTTCAGGTATGAATTGAAAAAAAAAAAAAAAAGGTAGAGAAGGTAAAGTAAATTGTTGTATTATATAAAAACCAACTATTTCTAATGAAATAGATTAGTCCCTGCAAAATACTACCCAAAGCCATATATAACAATCAGGCTTTTTCGTGGACAGTCACCATTCTAACGACCGTACTCCGGTGCAGGAAGCGGAAGGGGAAGGAGTTGGTGGGGGGGGGGGGGTGAAACCAAGTGTACATGAGGGAATGGGGTTGAAAATCGCCCGAATTGAAAATAATTATTTTAGTTTGTTTTTTTTTCTTCAGTATTTTCTTTCTTCCACGGCGATTTCTCTGTTACAAGAATAATCACTGATGAGGTGGGGTTCTGACCGGAAGAGAATAAATGTTGGGAGTGATTCTGAATGTAGCTCTAGACCCCGTGTGTCCTGCAACCATATTTTCCTTAAATAAACCTTACATCTATTCATAGTGAACTATTCAAAGGTTATGAAGGGGAGGGCTTTGGAAAGAGATAAAGACAGGGAGTCAGATGAAAATAATTATGTTTACAGAGGAGTTGTGGAGAGAGAACGGGATCGAATTTGTACTTGGACTGCCACAGGTCGACTATTTTCAACATGAAGTGACAGGGGAAATTAACAGAACTGAAGGAGAATCTTTCAGAACATTGGTAAGGACAGAAGGGAGAATAGGGCAGAGTGATACAGAGACATAGATCAAACGAAATTTTTAAAAAGTTGACTGGCCAATCGTAAAAGGTAAAAGTGTGTGTGTGTGTGTGTGTGTGTGTGAGTGTGTGTGTGTGTGTGTGTGTGTAAGTGTGTGAGAGAGAGAGAGAGAGAGAGAGAGAGAGAACGGCGATGATTTAAAGAAATAACAAAAAACAAAACAATCACGTTGAAGGCTATTTCCGATGAATGGCGTGCCTAAAAGAATATTAGAGATGAAGGAGCAGAAGACGTCTCTGAATAACTGATGGAAAAACGTCAGAAAGTGGACAAATCAATGAAAATTTGGAGACAAAATGTAGAAAGCTCACAGAAATAATTGAGAAGGAAAGGCAAAAAGAAAAAAAAAAGAAAAGATTTTTCACTTTGCGATAGAGGGAAATCGGGGTGGTGAAAGAAGAAGTCTTAGACAGTAGAAGAACTAGGAAAACCAGTATTGGGGGAAACCTGTGAACGGAAGATACCCGTCGCTAGCAATGATAGTGGAGAGAATTCAGCGTGGGGTGTAAACAAGCTTGGTATAAGCCTACAGCAATTAGCAAGGCGTTATTTAGCTTTCGAGTGCTAAGCACGATAATGTTGTGATTGTTAGGGCTTCGCAAATCCAACCACGAAGAAAACCATGGTTTCCGAAAATTAGCATTGAGTGAGAGCCATTGGCTGTTGTCCCAAGAGACTACAAGGTCCTAACCACCTATAATGTAGTCATTCTTTTCTGACCAACCAGGCTGTTTTCCTTCTCATTCACTGCGTCTTTCGGATAATGCACGGGACAATGGATATCATGTTGTGCAGAAAGGTTTCAAACGAAGAGATTTACATACACAATTTTCTGCAGTAATTGGAGTGACGAGAGAGAAAAGAGGATCGTAATAGACTCCAGGGAGGCGTCAGACAGGAAATTCTGAGAATATTGCTGAAAACGTTTATAATCCGTGGTTTTGTATTGAGTTTATTGCTTCCTTTGTGTCGGTATGAGAATGGCAGTTTCAATCAAGAATCCTGTGGAAATATGAAATGAATGGAACCCCTAGGGGAAATTAATCGCCACAATGTACTTGGTGACGAAGAATTGCATGGTTTACTCTCAATGTTATCCCAGACATCTGCATGTACCCTGACCATTCACAGAAGTATACATTCACGCCGTATTCGTCTTTGCAAACATGTGCAATCTAACTAATATTTTTAATGCATGGAAGTGCACAAAATACTTCTGGACTGGGATAGGACGGTAATTGAATCGTATTAGTCACTCCGAGAAAGGGAGAGAGAGAGAGAGAGAGAGCGAGAGAGAGAGAGAGAGAGAGAGAGAGAGAGAGAGACAGAGAGAGAGAGAGAGAGAGAGAGAGTGAGAGAGAGAGAGAGAGAGAGAGAGAGAGAGAGAGAGAGATCTGGCCAGTACGTAAACAAGGGCTATTTGGCCAGAATCCATTAGAGGTCCCAGCCAGTCGTTCGTGCATAGATGCAATCGTTCGTTTCAGATTAGGCATAAGTGCAGCCACCAGTGAAATAAGACAAATAAATGAGTGTGACTTGGTTTTGGAGGAGAGAAAAACGGAGAGACAGACAGAGAAAGAGAAAGAAAGAGAGAAGGGGAGACCGGGTTGGGGGGGGGGGGGGAACGAAGAGAATGCGCAGAATGTACTGTAGAATGCACGGCTTGTGCCAGTCAAATGAAACCCCCTACGACCAACCGAATTTGATGAAACATTTTTTTTTTATTACAGAATACATTAAAAAAAAATAATATGTAGTTGTGGGGACGACTCGGGAAAGAACTAATTTTGTCTTGAGAAAGTCAGATGCAGGAACTTAAAAACAACAACAACAACAACACCCACAACCAAGGTTTAGTTCTCGTGTGGGAACAAGAATCATGCATCTGGAAGTACGCCACCTAATGACAGGGGCAGGACACTCAGTTGTCAGTATAGTAAAGGGAGACAAGCTGAAGTCACGACTAGCCATTTTGGGAATGCCACTTGTGACGAATGAATTGTCCCATTTTCGATCAATCATTAGCTTCCAGATTCGTTTTTACTTTTTCACAGGAATAGGGAATTTCTGAAAAGCAGCTATGCAACTCCAGAGTTTCTGCGCTGTAATTTCGTCCCTGTGGATTCTTATTATAGTTTTTTGCTTTAACCCCAAAGAGCTATTCGTGGTTTAGCCAGGCGCAAACAATTACCACTCTCACACATTTCCGAGCGGTATTTCGGGTGAATCTGCTGGAATCCCTAACATAATTTACTTTATCCGCTGGCTTGAATGTGTTAAATAGCCCTGTTTCGTAGTTCCTTCTAACGTCCATTTCTGTCCTCCATGCCGCCGAATCGATGTCATCTGAAGAATGAAAGAAAAAAAAAATATCGATACACGCTCCGGGCGGTTTTAATGGTGGCCCAAGGACTCCCAAGGGTGATTATTATTCAAAACGTACAATAGGCGGGAAATGGCCATTCTGTCGGGACTGGCCTGAATTATCGTCTTTGGTGAATTCATTATAATCCAGGATGGTTGTTCTCTGCTATAATAGAGAGTTGGTTAGCGACAGTAAGATCACCAGACGAAAAACCAGAGAAAAAAAGATACCAAGAAAAAAGAGGTGCAAATGCTCAATGCATCGATCCTCCCTAAAGAAAAAACTTCAACCTTGGTTAAGTCAATGAGAAGGACCTGGAAACGGTATTTATCCGCATCACATTCACGCTGAACCCCCAAAAAGTAAACCTGTGGGAACAATTAGACTGTTAGGTAAATAAGTAAGCTTGTCCAGTCATTGCTCTTTCTTTCCCACCCTGTCCTTTTCAGTGGACCTGGAGACAAATAAACATTGCATAATACATGTACAATGAAAACGAAGATAGAAATACTATGTGGACTCTGCACGTGTATACGAAAAGGCTCTTGGAAAATATACCATTTAATGGATGTAGGAACTGATGTCATTTTTATATCCTTTCTCCTTCTAACATAATGATGCCCGAGAGCCAATGGCGGCCCGGCAGATAGATCACTTGGTTACAACTCTCAAAACATCACGCCAAAAGACTTTTATTCTCTTTTCAATCTCTTGTACCTAGTGGGTCAGTGACCTGTCCACAACCTTATCTTCACCTCTGCTAATGATCTCGGAGACAGTTCATAATCTAGGAAAGACAAAGACATCGATCAGTCTTACAGATGTTTGTTCTGTGACAATATAGGGACGGCACAAACATGAATTCTGATGCTTGAATTGTCATGACACGAATCAGACTTTAATCTTATCAAGACATAAATAACTAACTGGACAAATGGTCGATGATTTCCCCAAGATCGCATTTACTTGTAGAGGCGACATTACCTGGACAACTTATTAGAGAGCGCTATCACATAACAGCGTGCAGCCTGCGGACTGAAGTTTTGTTCCACCAGTTCTTCCTGCATTTATGTGCTTCAAAATGTCCTGGAACCTTCCCTGGTGTTTGCCGTGAAACAATGCTTTCCCATTATCTCTCCTCTCCCAGTTGGATTCTGACATCAGTCTGCTTTAACTTATACAAGCCACTTTCCATATTGTACAGTCGCACATGGCAAAGGTGTTCACAGCAGTAATCTCTAACGGTCACTGTGAATGTCTTGCCTGCAAATATTGGTAAAATATAGACATCATACCCATACGATTACAGCCGCTGTTGTGTTTGTGAATAATACTTTATTTGTTAATTTTATGAAATTTCAAAGGCATTTGTAAATCTGTTAACACTGAGGACACTGGAAAGTGGACGTGTCAGATAGTGTGGATGATATCTTTAATGAACACAGCTCCATTTTCCCTTTGTTTTCTATTTGTTTCTGTATTTGTCTCACAACAGGGTGACTCATCTATGTAGGTTGTATTTTAGAAATGTCGGAGATGTAGGAAACATTGGGAATATGGGTACAAAAAACGGGAGCCGGGGATCATTTTGGCGGACATGATTGAATTCAAAGGTCGAGTCCTCAAACTGATTGTTTTCTACCCATTTAGTGTTTATTTCAGAATGCTCAGTAGGTGGGGGAAATACTACACAATTTGTGTTGTGAAAGATAACTGAAATAGTCCTAATAGTGTGGACTTTTTTGTTTTGTTTGTTTACCCTGGTCATATTTCTGATTTATTTCCTGTCTAATTGTTCGAAATTTAAAGTACGGAAAAGAAAGAAAAGTCTATTCTTTCTTTTTTGTCAGAGCACGAGTCATTGTTTTCCACTGAAAAGCAGAATATTTACACATGAAACTGTAACCACT
The DNA here is from genome assembly GCA_963931925.1 of Onchidella celtica. NCBI lineage: Eukaryota > Metazoa > Mollusca > Gastropoda > Systellommatophora > Onchidiidae > Onchidella > Onchidella celtica. The sequence goes on from OZ007567.1 coordinate 47,294,770, forward strand.
GGAGATGTTAATTGTTTAAGATATTTGACTAAATTTGAGCAAAAGAAAATTTCTCTTCTCTATAATCATAACATTGATATTTATTTGTCATTTGAGATTTATGAATACTGCTGAGCTTAGCTTAGGATATTTCTGTTGAATACAAGAAATATCGAAAAAAAAATAATTAGCCCCTCCCCCCTCCCCTCCCCAAATGTAGAGAAAGGAGTGTTATTTTCTTTAAAAGTTAATTTTTAGATAATTTTTTTCTTTAAATCCATTTGCTAAAGTTTGAATAAATTTTTAATGTGAGAACGATTTCCATATTGTTGTTGTCATAATGAAGCATCTAAAGTATGAAGGACAGAAGTGAAAACATCCCGACTTTCATCATTTTCTGTAGGCAGTTTGACATGTAATTACGATCATTCCCGTCTTGTTTACTGCCGCTCCCGGATCAAACACAACACCATAGTGGCGTGACACAGAGACCAGTAGATATGGATGAGACAAATTAGATTATGGACGACGGTGTGTGTTTCATTTTTTGTTTGAACAGAAACATTTACTGCGGTGATAGAAAATGTTTCCGGTTCTAAACTTTTTAGTTAATATTTGCTAGTGAACATGTGTTGGCTGGATTTACCTGAAAAATACTTGTTTTAATAAGAACAAAACAATAGAAAAATACCGTAAACATGGAAAGTTAGACCGGGCAGAAACCTTGTTGGCTACAGATAATGCTGAACGGCAGGCTGTGTCTCTGTTGTCTACATACTGAATAGAAGGTGAAAAAAATAGCGTGTGACTCCAGTCATGTATTGACAGCTTGATGGAAGAAAACCACTTAGACCGACAACTTATGAATTTCGAGTTTCAATCATTGTTTTAATTTCTTTTAACGTCCTCCATCCAATTCTTCTCTGGGTCTTTTGTACAACACCGATTTATTTTGTTTGCACCACGCTCTTTTCTTGTCAAATCAGCACACATTTTCCCATACCTTTGAAATAGATGGAATGCAGATGTCACGGCCAGGATTGGAGTCTGAATTGCATCCCATTTTTTTTGTTTAAAATTTTTACAATCACAAATTTAAGTGGTTGTCAGAATTGTTTTGAAGACTGGCAGACCAGCAAAGAGCTTATCACAATCAGATTGATTAACGTCACCTGTCAAGAAAGAAAATTGCTCTTCCTGATAAAGAATGGGTAGCAGCAAAAGTCGACAGTTAATTTTTCTATCGTTTGACGTCTCTGAATGAGGTATCTAAGAAAATTTAAATAGTTGGGAACACTCAGCTAAGAATTTTCACTACAAATGATACAATGATGATTATTCCTTTCCTTTTCATAGAGCATGGGTCACGTGGGTATTCTGCCAATGCCCAGCGTGTACATCTCCATTCCTCACGTGATATATCAACAGGTGCGAGTGTTTTTGTTTATTATTATAATCACTATTATTATTATTATTATTATTATTTTAAGCTTGCTTATAACATACTTGTGATTCTTTCCTGATACACTGGCCCAGTATATTCTTTTTCACATGTTCACCCCACTGTTGATTGCCTCGTGTGATTATTGTGATGTAGCATCGTGGTAGTAGAATAGTTTTTTTTGTTGTTGTATTTGATTTCCCTACTACTATTTCCTCTGAATTCATCATGCATGCATTCTCTATTATAATGCAGGGCTTACCTTTGTGAGTTGGGAAGGGGAGCTGGATAGTGAAAAAAAAAATTAGAATAATTTATTTACTAGTAAATAATTACATGTATTTTGTTTCAGCTGAGTGTTTGTCATTAGCAAATTGTAATCTTTCAGGATCTGTTCATTTGACAGGGAAACGCATGGCAAATCATTGCATAGGCAGTGATCGGCTGTTGGTCTGTGTGGTCTTGGTATGACAAATACCAAACCGCTTTAATAAAACACAACCTGAGCTGCCTCGACATATCGCATAAAATTTGAAATTGATGTGAAGAAAGCATTGACCCACACTTATGTGGTAGAGGATTATCTAACATTATGGCTGCCGCGCCATTTATATTGACCTAGGAAACGGCAAGCAGTCATTAGTGGAGGACAGTCCCTTCAAACAAGCACTGCGGCGCGTTTGTTCCTGATATTGTAAGAAGGGGGATCATATTTGGCTAAAAATGCCTACATGATATCACATCTTTCTGCTAATGAAGCTCGCTAGTGCCGAACAGTCCCTTTTTTCCCTTCACTGCCAGTGTGTTATATGGGTGTGCGTGTGTGTTGCTTTGTGCGTGCGACCAAGCTGGAGCCATGGGGAACGTTAATTTACATCAGTTGTGAGGGCGATGTGCCACTTCCAGTAATTATTTTGTCCCGCATTGGCCAGAGACAAGATACAGGTCTCTTAACTGCATGCCATGTTAACATCTATTCTGAAATCAGGCCGTAGGCTGGGACCCTACAGCAAGTAATTACATTGAGACTCTCCAAAATCACTATGACCACATTTTAATTTTGCAACATATCAGTCATATAGTTCATCTGTCAGGGATTCATGTGGCAAGGTCAGATCCCTTTGGTTGGTCGGTGGCTAATGCAGTACCCATTTCCGCTTGTTTCCACTGTGCTTCTCTCATTGGGTCAGGGCACAGATCACCAACTTGGTCTCTACAGTTGTGCTTCAGGCACTGGCATCGTCCGGGTTATGACTTTCCTGATGGAGATATTTATACATTATTGATAAGACTTGGTAGCTCTCACCCGGGAGAGATATCTCTTCTTGGCCGGCTGGTATCTGTCTCAGCAATGTTCTCTTTGTTATCTGTCAAGTGTTTGATATCTCTTTGACTACCCCAGGACGTTTAATAATTATCCCTGTGTGGAGAAAAATACACAGTAAAATGTTACTAAAAATATAACGTCAAAATAAGATTGCTGACGATGGTTGTTGATATCAGGTGGGAGTATCGATCTTTCTCGTGTGAGCGAACGTATTTTTCATCGCCTTACGAAGCAAACTCAACCAACAAATTGGCAACAACTGCTTCTGTAAGTGAATCCTTACTCATTTCTAGTGACGCTACAAGTTATAAAGTAATATTTCCATAGCGTATTTTCTCTCGAATAAAGCAGGGGAGTCACACAAACTTATACCGCTCGAAACAAAATGTTCATTATGCCACTCAGCACCCTGTATCCGATATAATGAATCAGACATAGGGTAGCTCGGCGTTTTACATGACTGCACCCAGGGACAATAAATAAAATGTGCAATTAATGCAAATTTGAATATCTCACTTGAAATTGTTTTGAGAATACTTTAAGATCTGTACAAATCCTGCCATGATACACAAGACAACTTCCCCGTCTTTCTCGGGTTTCTTTAGTAGACCAATTAATATCAAATGAATAATATTATGTCATTGGGAAGTGAGGTAATTTGCAAATCTTTGCAATGAAGTCCGCCTGGCACCGTGCTAAGTAAACAGTCTGAGTCATTGTAGAGAAACTTTTGGCGAGAGGCTCACTTTGTGGTGCTAGAGCAATTATATCATGGAGTTGTGTTTTTAACGCAGTAAACCTCTTCTCTTAACAATAATTAACTTCGGAAACACACGTCGTGGGGTGCGGAAGAAATGAAGATAAATTGAAATGAAGAAAGTTAGGCCTATCTGATATCACCAAGAAGAGTATGAATGTTATATTGGGGATTGACTTAGCTTCTATAGCATATTCATGTTGTATTTGAATGTGTGCTTACTGAAAGCATTTCTATGTCAGTAAATTTTCATCAGATAATGGCGATTTCTTTCATTAATAACTGAAATTTAAATGCATTTGAATAACCGACCACTTTGTAAATCATTGAAAGATGTGTGAGAACTGAAAGTTAACACTGAAGTGAACTTCTGGAAAAAAAAAAGTAATTAAAGTGCGACGGAGCATCCAACAGTTGAATAAAACTATTTATAGTGGGTGCGGCATCAGAAAACGTTTTGTTAGTTGACATGCGACATTTCTCATGCAATCACTTTTCCTATAATGCAAAGCGACAAGTGAGTCGACCATTCTTTAAAAGTGAACAGGAAAGAGACTAAGGGCATGTGATGACAAAATGTTAAGAAAATTAATGGAAATGTATCATAGCATGCTTTTTATGTCTATAAGAATGTTGCCGGCAAAGTATGAAATTCAGGCATTCTATAGAATGCCGAGACAAATTAGGCAAAGCATAAAATAGAGTTGTTATTTTGATTTGTTACATAGTATGCCTAAGCATTATATAGAATGACGAGCATCGTCTAGAGAATATATGAAATAACAACCATGAAAAGGTTTCTTTCGTTGTTTAATTGAAAAAAAAAACTATTGAAAATCAAACAAGAACTACAAAAAGTACAAGATCCTAATATTACATTAAGCTTACTATAATGAAATAGATAAGATACTGAACCATAGGATACTGAACTGGTGTTGCAGGTGAGTTAGCTATTTAAGCAGAGTATGAAAATACAATTCTGAAAAGTTAGTTTTCTTTTTTCTATCCTTTTTTGAAATGGACAAAATCGTTTCTAGTGAAATGTGAAGCTAAAACATACAAAACCCTATTATAGTTATTTTGAAAATAGAGTACTGATTAATTGTAACAGAGGTTAATTACCAAAGATGAGTGTAAAAATACAATCAGAAAGTGTTTCTTTCTTTCTTTCTTTTTGACTAGTGGAACATTTTTATAGTTTCCCTGATTGTCATTTGGATTTCTACTGAATACCTAGCCCATGTGTATAAATATTAAATACTCCATACTTTGCTATCTCCTTTTCGGCATTCTATAGAATGCCTGATTTCATACTTTGCCGGTAACACATACATTCTACGTATTTTCTATGTAGGTTTTAGAGTGGTGTCTGCATAAAAAAAAATGATGTAAGCCAGTGACTGACTGTAGTTTGACACAGCGGGCCCTATCGCTAGAAATCATATCAAAAAGAAATATTATATGTAATACGTTTATGCTTTCAGTGTAAACTCACCAGAGAAAACGGTCTGACTGTCTGTCTGATTTATTTTAGATTGTTTTGTTTTCTGTAGTTTATTCATATGACCCTAAACGTGTAGAGTTCATAATACTCGTCTTGTTATGACAATGTTCATAGTTTATGTTCAAACAAAGCAACGTGCCAAGAACTTTATCTTGGCTGCATGAAAATTAGCTTTGACTGAGAACAAGCAGGTTGATGAGTTATGTGAATTTTGGAATGAATTCTTTTCCAACCTAGAAAATTTCCTGGATTTTCCGGCGTTTTGGTGGCTGTATTCAGTACATGCATACTGACTACACATAATCACTTGTTATAGTGGTTATCTCCCGCCTGAGGAATTAAACAAGATCACTGCTGTGACTATAAAGGGGATGTTCCCCTATTACAGTACATCCTACATGACTTTATCAGCTATTTGATGTGTTTCGATCACTTACGTGTCCACCAGTCCCTGGCTTCTAACAAGAAATTGAGTTTTGAGTCAAAAGAAGCGGGCACAAAGAGAGACGTGAGAAGAAGGCGTATGGGAAATGAGGAGAATCGATGTGAAAGAGGTTGACAAGAGGAAAAAAAACAAACCGCGATGGGATTGTGCTTAACAACTTTTCACTGTTTCACGACATTCACTCATTTTTTTCTTTACAACAGAAGTGCTAGATCTAGTTCATGTGGGATGAACATTTAGGGCTGGTAATTTGGGGCAGCGTCGTTATCCGTACATCTTCTGACATTTTCCCATAAGAAATGTAAAAGTAAAAGTTCAATTTCTTTTCAAAGCAGACGACCAGTAATCCTTTAGTCCACTTAACACGTGCGCGTAAAGGAATCCAGGATTCAAAACAGCTATAGAGAAGTATCTGCTAGTTTCATGGACCATTCAGAGCCCCTAGCAGGAAGTCTTTAATAGCCAGTGTCAGAATGATATTACATGAAATATTAATGAGCTGATGTAGCAGTTTGACGCCATCGATTAGCAACCGTTAATCAGTTGAATGAATGATGAGTAACATTAGACACTATAAACCGTACACCACATTTACAAGAAGTGAAAAGGAATGCTGTCCAGATATATGAGTAGATGGTAAAGTAGTCCAAGCATAGATCTAGTTTCCTGATAACAACCTGATGTCACCCAGCAGTAACGCTATTGTTCTTTCTTCCTGGGCTGACAGTACCGTCAGTTGAGAACAAAGAAATTGTAGTTTTAATACTACAAGTTCAGTTTGCAAAAGTAAAAACAATTAGATTTTAACCAGCCCATCTGCTTAGATTCCTGTTAGCTTGCCGACCAGTAGTATTGTTGTTTTATTTTTTGTTTTGTTTTTGTCCCTCTTTAGGCACTCGATGTCTTCATTCGACTGTGTGCAAAACGTGACTACGATATTTTAGTCTGCTGACATTTCATCAAGTGTGCATTATCGTAAAGTGAAAATGAAATTAGATTAAAATGACTCCGTTGCAATTTCTATCACTGGAATAAAATTTATGCAGCGATTTATTGAAAACCATTATTATTAAGAATGGTATTAAGTCTGAAATGGTAAAGTGAACAGCAGTAGTTTATTCAAGTGGAAGACAAGTTTATGGTTTTCGGGGAGCAATCGCAAGGAAACTAAGTTATTCACTTGACCCAAACGTTTCAATATAACAAAACGTGCTAGTGTAATTGATACTTTTGTTATTTCCAAGAACGAATATTTTGCACTGACGGAATCCAGTTAATATCAGTTATAATTATCAGCTAAAGTTGTGGTTGCATGGCTTCATTGCCGCTGTTTGTTTGAGCTTTCAATTATTTGAATAACTAACCTGACATGAAAAGGGTGGAAGTTTCAGCCTGGTTTACCATGAAGACGGCAGTGCAGAAGTTCAGCTCCATGCCTGAGGCGAAATCTTATTATCCAGCGGACATCGCTTTAAAAAGCTGTCTGGAATTCTGAGCAAGAAAAAATGTGAAATTTTCTCACGCAGACTCCCCAGTCCATATTCCCTTGCCCTGTAAACAGTTTTGTTGTCCTCATATCGCGTGCCATTTCTTTCTGTATTTGCCTTGCAAATGGCATCCATGGATTACAGTTTGATGTCTGTGTTTGTATTTCAAACAAGGGTCACGAATGAAAAGTGATTTTTTATGTCGACAAGACATGGTGAGAAAAGACCGCTTTGAACATCATAATGTGCAGCACTGAAATGGTTCCATTGATTGAGACACAGCGGTAATAGAAACAAATTTACTGTTTGGGATCATCTGGCGTGCTATTTTTTCTTGCTCTCTCATTCTTCAGGACATTGCAAATAGACGGGACACATGTAGGAGAATCAGAGTCTATGACATAGCGGTTACAGTTGGCACTGTACGTGGGCCGGGTGGACGCCAGAAAACCGGCTTCGGCAGTGTGTGTTTTATTAATTCATTCACTGACCATTTTTCACAGTGTAGTATCACAGTAGACTGCTTATAGCAAAGCCTTTGTGCAGAGAGAATATCTCGGGATCAATAAAATTCTTTTTTGAAGACTCGCGGGCATAAAAAATTAACGATCTCCTTTGCAACAACGGTAAAATCAATATTTTGTGCCAGCAGCTAACTGTACAATTCAAGTGTCGCCAAAGATAATGGAATCTGGAGGCATCGACCCCAAAGTATTTAAAGTCGAGAGTAAATCGGTAGTAAAGATGAGAAACGAGTTTTTCAGTGCTGTAACAAACGGACAGGAAAACAATGTTACATGCTGGCCTTCGTTGTGCTGATGGCGTCCGTTGTTGTCTTAGTAACTGCCGCGATCGTCCAAGTAAAGTTAAAGATGTTTGCTTGAGCCACTTTGTGTGGAATGTGTATGTATTCTTTATGTGGCGTGGATGACCTTCTGAACGTATTTCTCTCTTGTCTTATTGTGCATGTTCTTTGTTTGGTTTTCTTAAGCCAGTCGGCTGGAAAGAATGATCGCAAAGGCAGCAACAACGGTTAATGGTGGATGACTGGGGCATCAAGGGAATGCTGATATATGTTTTATCCTTTGGCAGGTTTATATTATTACCTCGGTAAAATTAATGAGCGGCACGGTATCAGTTCCAGTCTATATTCTTAAACTACAACCCAGGATACCTTGCATACCTCCATATTTGCATACAAATAAAACCACATAATAACAGATAATCTATTCGTGATTTTGATGCTTGAAATTTTATGTCACGCTATTGTTAGGCCAGCCTGTCCGTCATAATACGAAACAAAATGTTTTGGCTGTTACATGATATTGTAAACATAATACGTAAGACATAAATTATGACAGATAATGCTTTATGAATACAAATATATTTTTAAGGTCTGTTTATGTTGTTTTTGCAATAAAGAGTTCCGGAGCATCATTACACGGGAAGTCTTGAGTTTCATCTCTGACGTTAAGACGACATTTAAGTCTCATGGGAAAATGTCAATCTCTCTGGGTTTGTCTATAGGCGATATCCGTTAAGTTCACCTTTTAAATTCTTATACCGAACCACTTCTAGTCAAACTACATGACGTATTTTAAGATGAAATTTTCAGTTTGTCTAAGAACCTTCTTTCCTTCTATAAGGAATGTTCCACCCTTCGGAATCATCATCAAAAATCATAATGCTACTCCGCCCCACCCCCCCCCCCCACCCAGGAGTCTACGTCAAATGGCCCTTTGAATTACTGTCAGGTTTTCCTCTGGTCTGTTAGATTACTTTCGTTTCAATTTTGATTTGCCTGATGGGCATCAAAACAGTCACAATGATATGGACGTGAAGAGTAAGAATGTACGTGTGTGTGTGTGTGTGTATTTTTACTGCAAAAATGTCATTGTTTTTGTTGCCATATCAGCATTAGCGTTATGACCTAGTCACAGAAAATGATTTACTGAGTAACACCGAGAACTTTTTTCCGTTCAAGATTTGAATTTCTGGTGCTCATGTAGGCACAGATATAATATAGGCATATATACACGTCAGATGTACGTGTCTTTAATTCCTCGAGACGATCGATCCGTGGTACTGCAAAAAACACCGTTCATTTTTTTTATTTTTATTTGAGAGAGTGTGAGAACAGAACAATTTGTGCCGTGTCACCAGTCCTCTCCTCCTGCAACCAACAGGATTGACTTGGGTTTTGGTTTCGGTATTAATTTCATCGCTCTACGTTTCATCTCAGTGGCGGAAACAAAACTAGACACTGCTTTTTTGCACTGGGCATTTCTTATGTTAACACACAATTGATGTTTTTTTTTGTTTTATAGATTTGCTCAACGAAACGACATGGTAAAGACACGAGATTGAACTCGGTCCACCGTTTTCTTCCTACTGTTTAAAACAGACATGGGCAACCCACTGGCCGGATCAGGTCCACCAGCCACTGGGCCATAAAAAATGAATATAAAACAATATTTATTTTTCTGTCTAATTACTATTCATAGCAATTTATCTAGAAAGTGAATCCATAAAACCTAGCTTATTACATTACTTTTTCATCTCCTAAAGATTCATGATTGTACCCGTAGCCTTTTTTTTTTTTAAGTGAGAAAATGGCGGCCAAGTTACCCAATTTTCATAGCAGATTTATCATTTCACCCCCCCCCCCCTTCATCCTTCCCGCCACTTTCATGCAATTATATGATGTTTACATTATACTAGCTTGCAGGTGCAAATTGGGTCATTTATAGAAGGGCTTTAATATGAGATGCATGAGAATATCTGGCACTCACTTTGCATCCCCACAATAAGGACATGCCCTTACTATTAAAAGGTTGCCCGTGTCTGGTTTAAAACAATGCCAAAAGATCCCCGACTGCTCATAGACACCTCGTATGATCATAACACAATCCCCACAGTCAACAGTGTTTGCGCACCTGCATGGCCAAAAACGCAAGCATGCGATATACGCAGCCGTGTAATGTATCAGTTACTGAGAGAATCAGATGTTTCGTGGGTGACATGAGATCAAATTAATGATAGGAAAAGAAGAGATCAGGGGAAGAAAGGCATAAACCATTTAGATACACATGTTCCGATCTGGCTTGCTCTCTTTGCGACATTTGGTTAAAAAATGGCAGACGAAGACGTTTACTTCTCTGTTTTAAAAACTGTCACCATGGTGTCTTCATTCATTTAATTCGGTTCAGAGGAACATTTCGAGCCCCCATACTCTCTCTTTTCTCCTTCAGATCAGCTCTTCGGTAACCGGCGTGTCTTCTGACGTTTTCTATACAATCATTCTTAGATCTTCTGGACATAATCGTGCTTGAGAAGTGCGTGTCAATTTCGATCTCCGGGGACCGTCAGAGATGGTTTAGAGCGCATATAACGATGAGAGCGTCTAGCCATCAGGACGGCGGCCAAGACTTTATACAACTCGTGGATCATTAAAGTTTTTTTGTTTTTTTTAACAGAGGATTTTAAAACTTTATTCTTGAGTTTAGGGGTGGGGATGCCGGAGGGGGGTGTCTAGGAGACGATTCCGATGCCAACATCATGTGGACGGGCTGACCATGGAACGCGTTTAACACGATGAAACAGGTGAACGGACAAACAGCAGTATGTTCTGTCTAAAACAGGTGCTACAAATCTCTTTGGTTCTGTAGACCCGGCAAACTTTCCGAAATTAACTTTACACCCCCCCCCCCACCCCCCTGCTCTGTTCAGTAATTTAAGTTTACGTGGTCTACTGTAATAAAGCAACTGACAAATGGGAAATTTTTAATACTTTTTCAGCATCATTAAGTTCAAATAACAATAATAATAATGACAGTACATAATAATGCTATATTATTCAAAACAGGCCTGCTTGAACATTCCTACCCAACTTCAGATTTAGAAGGAAAAAAAAAGTGAATTAACAAAAAACAAAAAGTAGGTACAAATCCTGCATCAGCAAATTTACCCCCTGGGTAAGCGAAATGTATCCCCCGGGGGTAAATTCACCCCACGTCGGGAACCTGTGGTCTAAAACAATGTAAATATGAATGTAGAATGTATTGTTAGATTTTGCTCACAATCTGAACAGGTATGACAAATAGTGCTCTCCTCTTGTAGTTTATTTTGTTTCTTTAGATCGATCATGTGAGAGGGCACTGAGTTTGGCTCGCATCGAGTAAACCTTTGTTACCTCTTCAAAAGCGAGGGTTGAGTGCTAAGTAGTCTCATAATTTCCCCTATGATCTGGGAAGTCGATTCGGATTTCTAGTCCACCCATTGATTTCATTGATCGTTTTAATAGGTTCCTCATCGACAGTGACAAAGCGGCGTGACGCTGGAGTGTAAAGAAATAAGTATGTCGTGCGCTGCTCAACCCATGATTTCGTGCCGTTATGCGACTATTTTTGGGCTTTTAAAATTACTTAAAATTGCTCAGCAGAGTAAAGGCTAGGCCTATTAAATGCGATTTTGTGTCTCCGCAAACGTGTCTGTGTGTGTGTGTGTGTATGTGTGTGTGTGTGCTGGCGAGTGTGTTTTCGTCTGAAAACAACTTGTTTAATAGATTCTGATAGGTAGCGTGAAAGACATGATTCAGATACTTTGATGTCTGTTTCGCAATAATGTTGCTCTTGACAAATAATGTGTAGTGATTGATATCTGGCCGAATCGTCAAGATCGGTTTTTTTTCATCCCCACTCTCTGCTTCGGGCAACACCCGGGGGCGGAAAGAACCAACCCGAAGTCAGTAATCAGCTGGTAAAGCCAACCAGTTATCCAAGACCCCTTCAAAGTTCCTTAAGCGAAGGAGATTTGACAAACCAATTACAACATCCCTTCCATCCACCCACTTACCCCATCCCCGGTAGCCACAACATACAGTTTCTGGTGAAATTGCTTAAATGCCTGAACGTGTGATGAATGTCTTCGTGGAATCGGCAATATTGGCCGCTATAGTCCAGCCTGTAGTAAGTCCCGTAGGTATGTTCAGATCCAATTCGGACTGCAATCGCAATCTGATTGCCAAACCTGATATGAATTACAGGAAGACAAAGCAAACTGTTTTTAGGGAGATGTGAATACATCTCAACAACACAACAACAACAAATCAGAAAATCGGTGAAATCGCAGCAGGGCTTGGAATAAAGTTACAATATGGTTGTGTTACAAAGTTGCCACGTAAGATAAGAAAATGAAGAAAGAATGAAAAGGAAAAAACA